>JAJPUD010000125.1:538233-716047 GCA_023553655.1 Myrmecobius fasciatus | reverse complement strand
CCAATATTTTAACATAATTAACATGTAGTGGATATCCTGCCATCTAGGGGAGGGGTGGGGAGTTGGGGGGAAAAATTTGTAACGGAAAGCTATGTAAAGGTTATTGTTGAAGAATTACCCACACATATGTTATGCAAATAAAATAAAAAATTAAAAAAAAAACTGGAAAAAAAAAAGAAATATCTCATTTCATGCTCATAACAACCCTTCCAATTAAGTGATAAGAAGTACCTTAGGAAAGATTTTAACTCATTGATTACAAGTTTAGCAGTCTATCTACCAAGCCAGACATAAGCCACTGCTAACCTAGCCTAATTACTCTAGTAATATCTCCATTCATCTAAAAATTAATTGTATGTGAACACTGATATGTCTATAACTATCTCTATATCACCCTCTCCCATATTCATCCATATATACATATATATGTATACATATATATATGTGTATCTTAATGTATTTGTGTTTGAATTGTCTTATAATTTTTATTTGTATATAGAATTCATGTTGTCAAAGGTATGGATCCCTATAGACCACAACTCCTCTAAGCCTTCCTAGAAAGTATCTATGAGTTACTATAACAAAAGAAATTTATAATTACATAGCATCCTTTCAGTGATTAGAAGCAACTGATTTAGTAGAAGTAAGTGGATCGAGTCCTAGACATGTACTCAGGAAGATCTGAGTTATAAGCCAACCTCAGACTTTGTCAAGTTATGTGATTCCGCACAAGTCACTTAACCTATGTCTACTTCAGTTTTGCAAAATGGAGGTAATAAAAGCACCTCACAAAGACCTTATGAGGATCAAATGATATGAAGTTTTAAAAATATTTAGCACAGTACCTGGCATATAGTAAATACTACATAAATTCTTCTTCCCTTTCCTTCCCCTTTCACTGCTCTGAATTTAGCAAAGTAACAAACGATACAGGCCCTGTCCAGGTTGGCAGCATTTGTAGAGCTTAAATTTTCCTGGTATAAACTTGATCATCTCCATACCATTAACATGTTTCCAAATTAGGGCAGGAATTCAGTTTTTATAAGGATAAAGAATATTTATACTATAAGAAGAGAATTATTTATAATCCCAAAATAAAAATTCAAATTATTGTAAAATAAATTTAGTTGTTTTTATAGAAATCACAGAGTCTGTCTCATTACTTTGGAAGTTTAAATAAAACCAGTGTAAGGGCTATACAATTTCTTGCTGAATATGATATTTACTGTGCTTATCTCTAAATGAAGTGTTCTTAAAATAACACATTTCACTTTAGAAGTCAGAGTATTTCCATAATGCTAAATAATAATAATAATAATAATAATAATAAAAATACCTGCTGAAAATGGGAACATTTCTATGGATATACAAATAAAACCTAAGTATTATTTCCAGTACTTTTGTGTAAATTGAAGAAGAGGAAATGGTCAACACTGGAACCACAAAGAACTGGATTCAAGTTGTTATTTCTTACAGATACTAACTATATGAGTGTCAATTCACTTAATTTCCCCTGGGTACTTTAATAGAATAGATCTCTTGGCTCCAGCAATTCCTTATACCAACAAAAAATACAAGGCCATTCAAACACACACAATCACGCATGCATATATAAATATGGATGAATATGTGAGAGGGTGATAGAGATAGATATAGACATATCAATGTTCATATCCAATTACTTTTTAAATGAATGGAGACTACATAAAACTAGTTGGAATTAATTTTATTCTAATAATCAATTTTCTAGTTATTCTTCATAACTCTTAGAGGAGTTATAAAAAGATAGTTAAAAAGAATAGCATTAAGTTCATTATTATGTGACTTAGATACTATTATTAATGTTTCTTTCCTCCCTTCCTCCCTCCTCTTTTTTTTCATGGTCACCAACACCCATTTAAATCAACACTATGGATGAAATTACCAAACAGACAGATATGCTCCACTGAAAGGACTTCCCTTAAATTTAAAATGTTAGCTAGGGTCAAGCAACATTAGTCAAGGACATTTAGATAAGCTATAACCTATTATCCCTCTGGGGCCAAGCTGATGTCTTTTATTATGCCAAAAAACTTTTATTAAAAATACAATTCAGGTCTTTTCTGGCCCAATCCCCTTTTTTTTCCCCTCAAACAATATAAGGCATGGTTAGTTTGTGTAGTTCAATCTCTCTACAGCTTCAGGATATTCTTACTTGCTTGGTGAGTTCTCCTACAGAAGTCCAACATGCTGCCATTTTTTTTTTTTTTTTTTTAGTATTGTCAGAATTCATTTCCTGTAGGGGGAAAAAAAGAAATGAATCCCTAAAGCAAGTAAAACTTTAAAAGAAGAAGAAAAAAATGAGATATCCTCATACTTTGTTGCATTTGAAGGTTATTTTCCAGCAAAAACTCACAAATTCACCCTTCTTATATATGTTTCATACCTTGAGGTCAGGAAAGTCACCTTCAGAATGGGGTTATCCACAAGCAGCCCAAGTGGGACTCTGGAAGAAAAAAAAAAGAATCACTTCAAGAAAAAGAAAAATTTCCCAAATTTTCCTCCTTTTTTTCCCAAAAGGAAAAGATGAATGCTATTAAATATTTATTGACAGAGAGTACAAAGGAAATAGCAGATAATCTTTTTTTTTTTTTGAGAATAGTGTGAATTTCCCGCTACTAACAATTGAAAAAAAATGGCTCCTATTACATACATATGCCATGGCAGGCAACAGGACAGATAAAGGTTGGAGAAAAGACATAGATTCTACTCTCTAGTGAGATAATATTTGTATGACAAGTAGTACGGTACCTAGCATATAGCTGATGCTATTTTTTTTATCATTGTTTAATTATTTCCCCAATCATGTCTAACTTTCCATGACCCTTTTGGGGTTTTGTAGTCAAAGATACTGGAATGGTTTGCCGTTTCCTTTTCTAGTTCATTTTACAAATGAGAAAATTGAAGCAAATGGGATTAAGTGACTTTCCCAGGGTTGCATAGTTAATAAGTATCTGAAGCAAGATTTGAAATTAGGTCTTCCTGACATAAGGTCCAGCATTCTACCCATTTTGCCACTCACCTACCCAACTGTTCATGGCAGGAGTAGGCACTATATAAATGTTTATTCCTTTTTCTCCTTCAAGAAGTTTACTGTTACATAAGCATGCATATTATAATAACCTCTATTTCATTTGAGGCAGATGGCAGAAAATTACTCTCAAGCAAACAAAATGTGGAATTCCCTTGTAGTGGTTATGAAAAATTTCAATCATTTGCCAGGCAATGGAACCTAGTTGGAATATATGGGATGAAAGCAGATAAACGTTGGATCTCATAGGATGCTTTCTTTCTCAGCTTAGAATGTAGTGTGTACAGTATTAATACTAACTGTTCTTTAAAATCTTGATAATTTTTTCCTGTGAACCCAGAATCAAGATTTTGTTTTTCTTTTGATACTTGCTTTATAATTAGTTCTATTTCCTTTTCAGAGATTTGGGTTAATGTCTCTATTTAGTCTTTTGTTAATTTGAATAGTTCATTTTTTTTTCAGACATATTGCTCTTTTGTGTTTTCAATTTAGTTAGGATATAGTTTTGTATAATCCCATTTGTGTATTCTTTTAATTCTTTTTTTATTGCTATATTACTTTGATCACTTTCTATTTTGTTTTTTCACTTGATGTTCTCTTCTTTTTCATCATATTGGCTAAAGGTTTATAAATTGCTTTAGTCTTTTTAAGAACCAGTTTTTAATTTTGTCATTCTATAGATTTTTTCTACTTTATTTCCCCCCCGCCAATTTTTGTTATCCACTCTTTGTGTTTATTTTAGGTTTATTTGTTGGCTTTCTATTTTTAAATTCACATTCAATTCATTTATCCTCTCTTTTTTTCTATTTTGTTAACACATATTTAGAGAGATATGACTTTTTTCCTTTTGAATACAGAATCTGGTGTATTTATGAATATCAGAGGAAAGGTTTGATGGTACATGGATGGGTTTAGACAAAAAGTGAGGCAGAAAAATGCCTTATGAAATGAAGAGAGATGCCAGAAATACCTGAAACTATAATTTATACAAAAATATGGCCCAAATAAAAATACAGCAATTCAATAGGGGATAAAGAGAAATTTTACCCTCTATTTCTAATACAACTAGAAGAAATTCTATGAAGTAACTCATGTGTAAAAAGAATACAGATCTCCTACTTATTGGTGTATAAAAATTTTTCCCTTTTTGATATACTCTTGATTTTTCTAATAAGGGAGTCAGCTGGGACTCTTCCCAGATGAATATATATTTTAATAGAGGGTACATAAAGAGTTACCTTTTTGACAAGTGAGAATTTTTAAAATACTAGTGAACTTCAAAGTTTTGGTTAACAATTTAAATGTCTAAATTCAAACAATATCTGTACATGTTCTTAGTTTAGAGTTGACATTTTTCAATCAAGGAGAGAATAAGTAACAGAACTTTGCTTCTCGGGGACCTGGAAAAATAAAAAAGTAAGCAAAAAATGATCTATGGAAACAAGAGTTACATCTTTCCACTAGCAAATGGTCTGCTTTCATTCATTTGGTGACTTGAGCAGAATGGATGGAATAAAGAGAAACTGTAGGCCTGTAGTATGCAGAGATTATTGTGGTCCTCCCAGAATATTAAATATTTCTCTGTCCAAAAGATTACTAATTCAGAATATAGACTATATTGATAAAAGGAGGTAGAATTGACCTACAACTGTTGACTTTTGAATAAATGGTAACAAGAGGGCTGAGAAAAATTCTTATTTATATTTGAATAGTCAATCATTTTGATGAGATATATAATCATTCTGAAGAGACATCATCTCCTTAGCATGATACACATTTCAAAGTGCCTGATATGTTTTCTTTTTTTTTAATTAAAAGTTTTTTATTTACAGAACATATGAGTGATTTTTCTACACTGACCTTTGCAAAACTTTTTTTTTTGTCCCAAGCTTTTCCCCTCCTTCCCCCCCCACCCCTAGATGACAGGTAATCTAATAAATGCTAAATATGTTAAATTATATGACAAATATAATATATGTATACATATCTATATAGTTATCTTACTGCACAAGAAACATCAGATCTAGAAAGAGAGAAAAAAAAAAACAACCTAAGAAGGAAAACAAAATGCAGGGAAATATTCACAGAAAGCGTTAGAATGCTGTGTTGTGGTCCACACTCAGTTCCTTCAGGCCTCTCTCTGGATGTATATGACTATCTTCATCACTGAAAAATAGGAAATGGTTTGAATCACAGCCTGATATGTTTTAACCAGAGGAAACAATTACCATTGTTTATTTTTGATATTTGATATAGTGTTTCCTAGTGGATGATTTTAGTTGTCTTATGATTTTATTGTATATTCACCAGTAAGTTTCAAGAGTGTATATTTTTTAGTTTTTCTATAAATGATCATACAATTGGGCATTAATATTTTATGGAAAATATGTATATAATATAAATGACATAAATATATGTTATATGTAACATTATATATACCCATATTATATTAACATATATTTGTGTATACATATATGCATATATAAAACCAGATATTTGATTATAGATATATATTTTTGTTGAACATAAATCAAGTCTATGCATTTTATTTTATATATGCCAAGATGACAATCTTTATATCTACATATATCATCATATATAATATGAAACATATATGCAAACATATGAAAATATACATTGTTTTGGACCTATGATTATCATTGGCATGGTGACATTTCTGCAGAAATCAATCAAATCAAACTTCTATTCCAATTCCCTCATTCCAAAACAAACATTCTATATACTTCCTTAAGCTATTTCAGCTAGCTCTAAAAGCTTGGGTGAATCATTTAACTTATCATTGCTCTCTGCAATTCTCCAAGGGATCTCCCTTGATAGGACTCTGTTGGAAGAGTCACCTCATATCACAAGCATACAGCCAAAATATATAGATATATGCACACAATTTTGCTAAAATTGAAGACATGTAGAATTAATTTTAACATGCATACATTGCTAATAAAATTGTATAGTTTTACAATCTGTCCTACTATAATGCTTATTTTGAAAATGAAAATTTCTTCCAATATGATTACTATGTAAGCAAAGATTTTGAGAATAATGCAAAATTTGATTTTGCTTCCATTTTGCTTCATCCTGAAGAAACAGCAAGATCAGAAACTCTATTTCATAGTATCTTAAAAATCCATAACCCTTACCACTCCCACTTCCACTTTCACAGTCAAATGTCAGGATTTAAGAAACAGATCCAACATGGAATTTAACAATGAAATCCTACATTATTCAACAAATCATAGAAACAATAATTGTGTGAAAGAAAAATAATAATGATTAAACAATGTACCAAAAGAAGAAAAGATAAGAGGGAAGTTAAAAAATGGAAAAATAAAAATAAAAGTTGGTTCTTTGAAAAGTCTAATAAAATTTATAAATCTTTAATCTGATTAAAAAGAAGAGGGAATAATTTCAAATCAATAAAGTAGAAAGAACCTGAGCAAAGTTAGAAACACATACAAGAAGACTCAGAATATATTATATATTTTATGCTAACAAAACTAGAAACATTATTGAAGCATATAAATACCAAAGATATAAAACATAAAATACCAAAATTATCAGAAAGTGAGATGGAAATTTTACATGTCTTGATCTCAAAAAAGAAAATTAATCTTGTTTCAAAGGAACTGCCCTATATCTGATGGATTCACTAAGAAATTTTATCAAACTTTTAAAGAACAATTAATACCTATAGTTTACAAATTATTCTAAAAAAGTTAAGAAAAAATACCTTACTGGAATTTTTTAAAGAGAAAAATATACTTACAATACCTAAAGGCAAATATAAAACAAAAACACTATAAACCAATTCAATTAATGAATAATGACAAAAATTTTAAAGAAAATTTTGTCAAACTACAGAAATCATTTATTATGACTATGTAGAATTTATACCAAGAATATAAAAAATTGTTCATTATGAGTAAAACAACCAATGAAATTAATCATATTAAAAAGAAAGTATCCAAAATCACATGAATATATTAATAGATCCAGAAAAAGACTTTGATATAGTATATCTTTCTTTTATGCTAAAAACCCTATATAGCTAAAGCATGGAAGAATCTTTATAATTATTATAAAAAGGGTTTCTCTAAAATGGGGATACACTGGAACTTATTCTAATCATTACAGAACTGAAAAAAAGGAGATTTATATATAATTTTGAACATATAGAAGAGGGAGATGAATAAATATAAATTATATGTGAATATACATGCATGTATTTTATATATTTTTTTCCTAGAAATTTCAGCAACAGTAATAAAACAAGAGAACATAAAAATATAAATACAGGTAAAGAGGAGAATTAAAAAAAATTTCTGTTCATGGAATACTAAAAAAATCCTAAGGAATTAGCAAATATAATCATTGGGACAATAAGTTGCCACTGAAAATTTCAGTGAATCTTCTAAAGTCAATAGCATTTCAACTTAATAATAAAATAACAACAAAACCAGGCAAATTTCATTCTAAATAAATACAAAATACATAAAATATCTAGGATTAACCCATTAAAGTATGCAGAAGACTTATATAGATTTAATTTCCAAGTGCCTTTGAAAGAAATAAAGAACAATTTAAAAGTTGAGCTTTTAAAGTCAGTGCTTGTGGAGAGCAATGTCAATATAATAAAAATGATACTGCTACAAAAGTTAGTTTATAGTTCTAATGTTATGTCAATTATGTTATCAAAAGAATAATTTAGAAAACTTGATAAAATAATAATAAAAATCATTTGGAAAAACCAAAGATCTAAGATATCAACTATAAAAAATAAATGAGTGAAGGGGGAATAATACTTCTAGACTTCAAACTATATAATAAAGTAGCAGTCATGAAAACTATCATGTATTGATTTTAAAAATACAGAAAGCTAGATAAATAATACTAGAAATGGAGGAAATCATAAAGAGTGGAACTCAATAAGTCAGAATTTGGTAAAGTAGCAAACATAAGTTACCTTGTGGGAGTTGGGTGGGGGGAGATTTTCATTTAATAAAATCTACTGGGAAAACTGGAAAGCAGGTTTAACAGAAACTAGACTGAGACTGTGGTGTATCTTGTATCACCTTACAGATAAAGTGTAAATGAATATGTAACCTTAATATTAAAGATTATTGTGTCTTCTGGTTGAAAAGAAGCTATGATAAAGAAGGGCTGGTTTATACTACTATCACTATTCCTTTAGGCATGGCTTTGCCCATGCCCCAAGGCCAAGGGCTATACATTGCTCAACTTCCAGGAAATTTTTAGCATTACTCCCAATGTAGGGACA
This sequence comes from Myrmecobius fasciatus, assembly GCA_023553655.1. NCBI lineage: Eukaryota > Metazoa > Chordata > Mammalia > Dasyuromorphia > Myrmecobiidae > Myrmecobius > Myrmecobius fasciatus. The sequence continues at coordinate 707,681 of JAJPUD010000125.1, read as the reverse complement.
ATGGCACTATTTATTGTAATACAGATGTATTTCTTAGCCATTTAACATATCTAAAACTATGCTATCATTTGTGTTAGATTTTTGATGTTACTCATGAAATCTTTGAGCATTGTGCTCCTAGTTGTATTTTCTGGATAAGGTCCATGGTTTTATTGTTCAACTTTACATAGCATTTTGCTTTTTAGGAAGACATATTCCACTTGATAGCAGAATTTACTGCATGTGCACATAATGTATGCATGTGTATGTGTGAGGATATGTATACACACACACACATTTTTGTTGTTCTATTATTAATTGAGTCTCTTTGTGACCCTATGGACCATAGCACACTAATACTAAAGTTTGCTTAGTAAAAAAAAATGTTTTGAATTCAGGTCTTTCTGATCACAGGTGCAGCACTCGATCAACTGAGCCACTAACTGACTCCTCTACACTTTCCCCCTCCCCTTTCTTTCTCTTTTCTCCTTTTTTCTCCGCTTCCTAATCCTCCCTCTATCCCACATACTCATACCCACACCCATGTATATACACACTTTCTCTTTTTCTGTATGTATATACACACACACTCTCACACACATACATTTGTGGAGAAAATGGACAAAATAAAAATCAGTGTGTTATGTGTGTGGGAGAAACAAATCTCTAGAAATAATACCTTTAGAAGTCAAAGAAATTTAGCCCATATGATTGTATAAATGAGGAAAAGCTTCCATTCTGATTCCCTCTTAAAGGAAGGACTCCAGTCCCACTTCAACATTCTGATAGGGTTAACTGTGGATTTCCTTCCCTACCAATGTGCTGTGATAAGATTAATTATGAGGAAAAATCCTCACTCAGAACAAATTTGAATAATACCAGTTACCTCAAAGATGTCATTTCCTTCCCCAATCAGTTGACATTCTGTCCTAATTATTTTGTCTTCTAAATGTGAAAGCAACCAAGCAACTTTAACTATTAAGCTACTTTGACCACCTACATTAAAGCTGTAAAATCGCACATATGTGTATTTCCCTCTGTACACAGAGTTGCTATAGATCTGGCACAGCAGTTGGTGCTAATTAAACTTCCAACTATTTATCTTGATAAATTGACCTCCAGTCAAAGGGACCTAGGAAGGAAGAATTATTTTTCAAAAGTATTTTTGGATCTCTGTGCTAAGGAATTCCTCAACATAGACATGCATATGCATACTTTTTTCTTCCTGATATAAAATCTCATTTAAATGCATGATTATTTTTCAGTGATGCTATATAATTTTTTGGATCTTGAAATATTATCATTTCTAAAGAATCAAAATGGCAAGAGACCCCAAAATAATGGAAAAACATGTAGTGGTTAAAAGTCAGTTTAACTTAAAAATAGCCTAAAGGATACCAAGGACACATATGATTGGGAAAGTGATAAAATTGTTACCAAGGAAGAGCAAAAGACAACAGAGAATATCTGAAGGCCTGACAACTTCAACAACACTCCTGGAAATAAAGACTTAAAGGAAAGTTTCCAGCACTTTGGGTTGATTATCTATGGAGGATGTATTGTAGGACATAGGCAAGAAAACCATGTATCCTTTCAAGACACAGTGCCTGTAGGAGTAGGCATTTAATTAATGTTCATTGACTGATTGATTTGGCTTCTGATAGACTCTATAAACCATTTCTCAATGTTGTGAATATTGTTATTGTGATGTTTTCCTTTGTACAAATGAACAGGATAAATAGTGTCAATAGGACTAGATTTTTTCATATGGTGATGCATGACTAAGTTCTGTGTACTGCAAGACCACTGCTTTGGGTTAGAGATGTAGCCAACCATAGAGCAGAGCAGAGTAAATTGATACACAAGTAAATCAAACCTTTTACATGGTCCTCATTAACTTGGTAGCACAGTTAGGTGGCATATTGGATAGAGTGACAGGGCTGGAGTCAGGAAGATTCATCTTGAGTTCAAATCTAGCCTCAGACACCTAATAGTTGTATGACTCTGGGCAAGTCACTGAAACCTATTTGTTTCAGTTTCCTCACCTGTAAAATGATCTGGGAAAGGAAATGGTAAACCACTTTAATATCTCTGCAAGAAAATCATAAATGGGATCAGGAAGAGTAGTGTCTGTGAAAAACAATAAATAATAACATTAACTTTGTTTCCAAGCTATAACTTGGAAGGCTATGCTATTTCTAATATTTATATTATTTACAAAATTGATTTTAGATCGATAATTTTTTCATGCCTTGCAAATAAATTTTCATGTTTTGCAAATTTCTCCAGAGAATGAACTGTTCTTCATATTTGACTCTTTATCCCCAATGTCTAGCAATACCTTGCATGTATTTGGCACATAATGAATTGAATATAATTGAATAAACAAGAACCAGAATTTTGTTTTAGGGCTAATGGCTCATTTGTATCAAGGTGTTCTGTCAACATTGACTTATCAGTATATCAGTTCTTCAAAGATACCTATGAATCCATTCAATTTATTTAAAGTGCATTCTATTCATTCCTTAGTTAATGGCATCCTTGAGTTACTGTGCTGAACACTAATCACTCCCAAAGTTAACCAGAGATTGGGGATGAGCTCATCAGAATGTAACTATTACGATCTTCAGAAAATATGCAATTTGTTGAACTGATATTCAGAACCTCTCTAGAACCCATCAGAAATGATATTCAATAATTAATCCTTGAGAACTCAGGACCACCACAAAGCCTGAAGTTTACATGAGACATGACGAATATTGGTCATAGAAGTAATAACCTACTTTCATTTATTTGGAATTTCTATTACTCTTTTGATACTATTGAAATGCTGAGTTCTCATTCTTCTCCCACATTGAAACAGTTGCCCAAAAATATAAACCTTACCTCAGAACCGCTGCTATTCCCTGGACACTGACTCAAGGAGTCACCAGCTGGTAGGAGAGGTAGTTTTGTAAACTGATAAAGCAATATACATATGCTCTTAAGCACCAAAAAAAGTATTGGTTCTCCCCATTTACAATCTCACTTCTTTTTTCTGTTCAACAGAGCATCTAGAGATATCTTCATTATAATCTAGACTTTTTTTTTAACACTTCATTATAGAATTTTAAGAATTTAAGAGTTGGGAAGGAACACAGAAAACAAATCTTTATAGCAGATCTGCATAGCTAGCCTTCTAACTTTCAAAAACCTATTGTGAAGGGACTTCCAAAGCAATGGAAGCTGTCCTTAGAAAATTCTTTCACCATCCTTGGGAAGGATGAGGAATCTCTGTAATCTTGAGAAAAGTGGTTTTGTTTTACACCTTTATATGGCACAGTTATATAGCTATTCTAGATATTCATATTCAATTTATTTCATTCTTTTACACGTGTCATAAAGGCAGGATCACAAAGTATAAAAATTCTGTCACATTTCTTGACCAACATTCTACAGTGCTCTAGAGTCAACCCTGAGCCATCATTATGAATTAGGCTGTTTTTTTGTTGTTATTATTGTTGTTTTGTTTGTTTTTTACAAAAAGGTTTTAGGAAACAACATATATGACTTCTGTTTTCAGACAGCTATCAGTGTTAAATTCTAGTTTCTCTACCTCTTAATGTTCTCTGACCAGATGTAAATTTCCTAGGGGAAAATAACACCCTGATACATGCTTCCTGTGTACATTTTTTTTTTTCATCTCAGACCTCTTACAATATGCCCACGACTGCAGAGAGGCATCAACAAGTAATTGCCTCCAGGTGTTTGCCTTAGAAAAGTCATTAAAAATTAGTAGAAGTCAAAACCATTTCCCCATTAGCAAAAAAAAAAAAAAAATAGCTAACTTTCAGGAAATCCTGTTTCAAACACAGTAGCTAATCTACTTTCCCAGGTCCCAGTTTGTTTGATTTACTTCAGGCTTTGGAAATTTATCTTGCATTCCAGCCCTTTGGCAATTTGAGAAAATAAAATTGTCTAAGATTGAGATTTTTACTCCAAATCTTAAGTGAAACTATATTTTCTACATACATTAAGAATAAAATTAAGAATTAACCTATTTCCCTCATTTACAGCTAGGTCCCAATCAGTATACCTTATGACACTTATGGGATGATGGCATTATGTGAATTCAAATTGAAAATTTCCATAAATTTACTATTTAAAAGTCATTTTGCTATAAAATATGGTAATCGGTTCCATTGTTTTTTACAAAAAGGTTTTAGGAAACTCAACATATGTGACTTCTATTTTCAGACAGGTATCAGTGTTAAATTCTAGTCTATGTATCTCTTAAAGTTCTCTGATCAGATGGGAAAAATAACACCCTGATATATGCTTCCTGTGTACATTTTTTTTCATCTCAGACCCATGGAACAATCCTCTTAAATATGTCCATGACTGGGCATATTGGATTGGAACCAATTACTATATTTTACAGCAAAATGACTTTAAATAGTACAAATTTTTAAATATGGGACCATTCAACAGAATTTATTATTTGCATTAATCAGACTTACCTACAAATATGACCAACCTGTAAATAGACCTCAGTAAATGCCTCATATATCTGTAAATATTTCAGCAAATGTATCTCTTATATATCACTCAGTTCCTAGATAGAAATAGACTTCAATGACTATCAAGATGCCTTCATGCTAATCATTTAGAATTTTTATTTTTAGAACCATGAACAACTCATTCCTAACCTTTGAATATAATAAAAATGATTAACCCAATCAAATTGTAAATTTCTTTTTAAAAAAACACAAAGTGCTTTTAATCTTATCAGTCTCAGAAACACATTTTCTCATTTTGGGCAGGTGTATGATCACAAAAGGTCAAGGCAAAATACCAGAATACTTAACCAATACATTTTTGCAGACTGTTTATAGAAATCCTTCTGGTTGCGTAGCAACAGTCTTTTTAATTACTACTTGCATTCCAGATTTTAATAATTTAATTAGTATTTTTTTGCTTCATTAAATTGCTACACCCAATAGATTTAATGAATTCAACCCATTGCATATTTTAAAAGTTGTTTTGGTGTTTTGATGTTTTGCTATGCAACTTAGAATCTTATTCATGTACAAACCTGAATATAGCATTCTAGAGAGAATATTTTTTTCCCTTTCAGATAGAATTCATTTTCTTTTCTGTTAGGAGATAAAGAATCAATTAAAAGTTTGGAGATATTGAAATTTTGGGGTTTTTTATGAATGATAAAGAAAAGAAAAATAAATCTGAAAGAGAAAAATATTTTATGGAAATAGTTGTAACTATGATGCGTGAAAGTTACTTTTGTGAGAATCTTGGATATAACCCTTCCACCAACTCAAAATTGGTAGAAATATTAAATAAGCATACAAATACAACAATAACATTAGCAACAACAACAGACAGAGAAGAAAAGGAAACATTCCCAGAAAGAAAATTTTCATAGAAAAATAATTTGAGCCTGAAGAAATAAACAAAAAAATAATGAGATATAAAAATACCTTTGGACAAGAGTATGACAGAGTTAAATTCAAATAAAGAATAAGTCTGTGACAATTTCAAATAGAAGTCTAGAAAAGGCTAGCCATAGAAACTCACAGAGTGGGTGAAAAGCCTAAGAAGGGGAAAACATTACATTACAGATCTTGATGAAAAGATTGAAAAAAGATTCTAAAGCTTGAGTACAACAATCAGAAAACCTTAGCAAAGAAAACTTTTGGGGGGAAAAGAGTGAGAGAGAATCCACTCTGAAATAAATATGTAATTACGTGAAGAAATCACTGATTTTGGTAGCATGACATTCAGTGGGCTATACACAGATCTCTTTCATACCTTTTTCTCATGTAGAAAGACACATTTTTGCTAAAATTAAATATAAAGTGGATAATTTTGATTACATTAAATGAAAAAAATCTTTGTACAAATAAATATAGTTAACATAAATGGGAAAATTGGATGAAAAAATCTGTAATCAATTTATCATAGAAAGATCTCATATATCCAAAATATATATAAAAAACTTTATCACATCTAGAAGAATATGACATTCCCCACTTGATAAATGGTCAATGAGTATGAACAGGCAGTTTTCCAATGAAGTAAAAAATAATTTATAATCATATGAAAAATGTTCTAAATGATTATTAATTGAGAGGTACAGACTAAAACAACTCTAAGATGCTTTACACTTCCCAAATTGGCCAAAATCATTGAAGGGAAAAATGACAAATGTTGGAGAGACAACTAAAACAAGAATTAATTATTGATAGAATTGTGAACTAATACAACAATTTTGGAGACTAATCTGGAATTATGCCTAATTATAAAATTATCTATATGCACTTTGACCAAACAATACTACTACTACTTGGTCTATTTTTGGAGATAATTAAGGGGAAAGGAAAAGAATGTCTATGTTCTAAAATGTTCTATAGCAGCTTTTTTGTGGTGGCAATGATTGTGATGGAATATTACTGTGCATTAAGAAATGAAGAGCTCAATGATTTTAGAAAAGCAAGGAAAGACTTTCATGAAATTATGAAGAGTGAAATGAGCAGAACCAGGACAACACTGAATACAGTAATAGCATTATTGTTTTAAGAATGACTTTGCATGAATAAGTTATTTTTTCTATTATAAATATCTTAATTAACTATAAAGTACATATGAAGAAATACACTATCTATTTCCAGAGAAAAAAATTGATAATTAGATGTATAGAATGATTTAAAATATATGTACATACAAACAAATGTATGTGTGTTTATGTGTATATACATCTATTTGTATCTAATGATAGATATCTTGTGAAGAGGAAAAGAAGAAAAATGGGGAAAAAAAGAAATTTACATGATAATTTTGTTGTATATTTGAAAGGAATAGAAAGTAGTTCATAATAGATTTGTAATTTCTTGGACAATTATCTTTTCTATTCTACTGTGTAATGGAAATGCTTGTTTTATTTCATAAATTAAATATAAAATAAATTGAAGGAAATAAAAAGAAAAAAAATCCATTTTTAGGAGAAAAAAGACATATTTTTGAAAAGTAGGAGGATATTTTAAAAGACAAGCTTATCAACTTTATCAAAAGAATATTGACAGTGCTTGACTGCATTTATTGAAAAGAAACCATAATTAAAATAATTTGTTCAATTCAGCATGCTTTTAATAAATGCCTTATATATTTAGAGTGAAGCAGTGTCAGATTTTCTTTTTGGGGGGGGCTAGAAGATCACTGCAGATGACTTGAAGCCATGAAATTAAAAGATTCTTGCTCCTTGGAATGAGCATTTTGGCAAATCTAGACAGCATATTAAAAAAATAAAACCCTAATCTTTCCAACAAAGATCCATATAGTCAAAGCTATGGATTTTCTAGTAGTAACGTGTGGTTATGAAAGTTTGACTCTGGATGTTCTTGAATTGTGCTACTAAAGAAAACTTTTGAGAATAATTTGGACAGCAAGTAAATCAATTCAATCAATACTTACATAAATTGATTTAGACTAATCATTGGAAGGATAAATACTAAAGCTGATATTTAAATATTTATGAAAAGACAGGACTCATTTGAAAAGTATCTGATGTTGGGAAATATTGAAGGCAAAAAGAAGGGGACTACAGAAGATGAGGTAAATATGTCCCGGAAGCAATGAAAATAAGCTTGGACAGAATTTGGTATATAGTAGAGAATAAAAGGGTCTGGCATGCTACCATCAAAAGTATCACAATGAGTCAGACATGACTGAATAACTGAATAGCAACAAAGAAAAATGGTCAAAGTAATGCTCTAGGTATTGTGGGATGGAATGAGTTAAAAAGATGAAAATAAAATATAACTTACCTCAAGGAGGTAACTTTTATTTGAGGGGTATAACCTGTACAAAAAGTGCAAAATACATGTAAATACATAAAAATTAAATTCAAAGTGAGATTCATTAACAATACTTCCTCCTTGTCCTTGGGGAGGGAAGTCAGGAAATGCCTCACATGGAAGAAAGATAATATGTGAGATGAGTTTCAAAGGTACTTAAGAGATTTCAAAATGCAGAAATAAGGAAGGAAAACATTTCAAGTTTAGAATAAAGAACATACAAAAACTAGTAGTGATAGATAGGAGGTTATGTACATGGAACAAACAATAAATTATTTTGGATACAAAATGTGTAATGATAGAATATGTAATATGATAAATGAATGTTATTTTCTCTCCAAAAATATTACACATTTTCTCTGTGAAATCATCATATTGTTTAGGCCTATGGACTTTCAAAAATTCATTCTCATAATTAATTTCCATTAATTTCTTCTTATTTAGTCCCCCCAACTCCCCAAGGATTTTATCTATATGGTCATTCTGTGGGTTCTGATGGAGGTAGGGAGGAAAGAATGAAATTGTTTGGTTTTTTTTTCCTATGACTTTGAGGAAGTCAGCTTCTGTTTCCCTCAGTTTTCCATCTACATAAGGGGGATAATAATACCTATGTCCCAAGATTGTTGTTAGAATCAAATGAGATGATCATAAAACACTTAGCTTAGTATCTGGCACATATAAATACATACATACATATATATATGTTAACTATGATTATTATTATTGGCTATTATTTTTATATCATTTATTATGTTTAGCCTTTGGAATAGTTGCTAATATCTTGTAGAATGGTACAAGAGCCAAACTTAATTGAGAAAGAGTTTCAGAAGTCAGAAAGTCTTGAGTTCAAATTTAGATTTAGACACTTAATGACAGTGTTATCCTATGTAAGTCACATAACATAGTCTATTTGCCTTTATTTTCTCAACTTTAAAATGGGGGCTTTAATAGTATCTACCTTGCAGGGTTGTTGTGAGAATCATATGTGATAGTATTTGCAAAAAAGCAATTAGTATAGTGACTGGCACATAGTAGTTGCTATATAAATGCTTATGTCCACCTTCTTTTCCCTCCTCTACATTTAGGCATTTCCACTGAGTTGACAGAAGCATTTTTCCCCTCTAAATGAAAACAGCTCCTTCCATTCACTATTACAAGCTTGCATATCACCATAGTACAATGAGCTAGAGTTTCAAAAAAATAATCTTCTTTAAGTACTGTCACAGGTGGTCTGTAAAAATGGAAACTGCTTAGCCTTCTGGCCAAAACCAGTTCTCTGACGCCTACAAAGATAAACTTCTTACTTTTATTATCTCTTCCATTATGGCACATTTATCCAAATGGAATTAATAAAGCACCTACCACAGGTTTCTTAAACTGATTGCATGTGAGTTTGAGAATGTTAATATTCAAGGACATTAAAAACAGAATAAAAGAAATTAGATCCTTCAAATCAGAGATATTTTAACGTTTGGTCTCATAAAATAAAATAAACATTATAAAAAATGAGGCCTATAAACATCAGGAAGATGGATACGTTGACACATCATTCTGCATATCTCTGTTTAATAATATTATATTTCATTTCCTGTGCTAAGAAAACAGCCATTACCCAAAGCAGCCATTCGTAAACAGCCATTGTGAACAGATTGCATCCTTGTTGGTGGTATGATAATTGAAATAAGTTTCCTAGTCTTTTATGAGAAAATACCAGATGTATAAAATACCTATTAATCAACTCACTAGCTTTTGCAAATGTTAGTCTCAGTATCTATAGCTATTAAAGAATAAAGGCTATGGTGGAAAAGTGGAAATAGAGGAAAAGCCAGAGAATTAGCCCTGTGATTCATTTATCTGCGTGATGTTTCTTCATTTCTGTTGATTTGTACTTGAGAAGAGTGTAACCCTGGTTTGGAGCCTTTCAGAGATTGCAATATGATCATCTTGTTTAGCATTTCTACATTGTTTGTCTTGAAGAAATGAAAGGCAAGCACAGAAATTGATTCCTGTCTAAGCTAGAGAAAGCTACATTCTGCCAGTCTTGTCTCAATAATTGAAGCTTCAAATCAATCTTCTTTCTCATGCCACTCTTAGGAACCAAAATATTTGTGGTCAGGAGATAAAAATATCATAAATGCAAGAGTTACCCTTGCAGTAATCTTACCATTTTCATACACAAAAGAAAGAAGAAAATTACAAGACAGCTGATGGTAAAGTAGAGATGTTAGCCTTGCAAAAGCTATGAAAAAAAAATGTGGTCATTTTCCTTGAAGTATCTTTTATCACAGACATTGACCTTTGTAGTAGAACTATTCCAACCTGTGCAATCTTTTATATAAGTGATGAGAGAAGGAATCATACATTCAAGAAAATATAGTCCTAAATGACAAAATAGGTTATTTTAGTAAGCCTGTTGTAAGTTGTTTTGTTTTGTTTTGTTTTGTTTTATTATGTAACTCATGACTTTCAATATATTTACTTTACAGTACTGTCTAGAATCTGGAATATGTGTATCATATGCGGTGCATATGTGCGGTCAGTGCAGTCTAGATTTATTCAGTACAGTGTTCTTAGTTAACATGTTGGATATGATTATTATCTTAGTTTTCCTTCTGAAATATATGAAAGAAAAGGGTATTGTTTTTCATGATTTTACCCCATGAAGTATTGAAAAAGTTATTTCAAAGAAAAATAATAGATATTTTCTCCCAAGTAATTAGGAAAATTCCACTTTTACTATATTAGATTCAGTGTTGTTAAATTCCAAATGAAGTCAAAGATATAAAACCAATATTATGATAGTTTTATGATCATGATAGGTCACCTGACTTATAAAAAGTCAATTAGGGACATTTAATATAAACAAGGGAATGGTGTCTTTGGGCAGAATTTTGAAACTAAATAATTTTTTTTTCTCATAAGTAACTCTGTGTGGTCCTATTTTCCTTCAATTAACCATTTGTTCATCTTCTTCAACTGGCTCTTGCTCTTTTCTATGAAACATTGTCCATGTGCATTTGCCTCAAATAATGCTTCATATTCCAAGCATGATTCTTTCTTTTTTCTTAATATGTCAAGATAAACTAACTTAATGAAAATTGTTCACCTGTGCTGATATGTTGTTGTGTTATTTTTCTAGATTAAAAGTATATATTTTAAGAGGTACTTTTTGAAAAACAAGGACTATCATGGTGTAAATTTCAAGGATCTTGGAAAGCTGATGGGAAAATACTTTAGTACATGAGAATTTCTGGTCACATCCTGTAGGTATTCATCAATTCTATGCATGAGTTAGTTATATCATAGCTTTATGGTTTAGAAAGGCTCTTCTATTCATATTCAAGGTTCACTGATGGTAGTGTGTACAACTGAAAGCATTCTGTCACAGAGAAAAAAAAACTAATAATAATTTGCATTTCTTATAATATTAAATGTCTCAGCAGATTACCCTAATGTGTATTCATCTAATTTTAATTCATCCTCCAATTTAAAATGCCCATATTCTTCTATACAGAGCTCTAACTGGTAGGTTTATTCTCCAAAGCAGTCAAAGATAGAAAAAAATCATATATATACATATGTGTGTGTGTGTGATTGTGTGTGTGTGTATGTGTATGTGTGTCAAAGAACTGAAAAGAGGGGCAACTAGGTGGCACAGTGATTAGAGCCTTGAAGTCAGGAGGACCTGAATTCAAATCTGGTCTCAGACACTTTCTAGCTGTGTGACCCTGGGCAAGTCACTTAACCCCAACTGCCTCAGCAAAAAGCAAAAAAAAAAAAAAAACGAAAACTGAAAACAAAATAGAGTTAAAATAGAGTTATATTGAATACTGGACAAATAAAGTGTGGCACATAAACATAAGGGAATATTATACACCAAAGTAATTATGGATTTGAAGACTAGGATTCAAAATGAGAAAACATAAATTGATTCAAAAGTAAATAGACCAACAGGAAAACTATATACAATGAATACAACAGTATAAGAAGAAAGAACAAAAAAGAAAATTGAATACTTTAATTATAAAATAATTAAACTTGATTGCAAAGTAGAGAGAAAATCCATCTCCATTCTTCTTTATAGTGATGGGATAACCATGAAACATTGCTTCTATAGTCATAACTGATTGTTGTGTTGATTAGCTTTCTGAACTTGTTTTATTCTTTCTTATAATGGATAGCTCTGTGGGAAAGAAAAGGAGAGAAATACATTTGAAAATGATGGTAGGGTAAAAATAAAAGGTATCAGTGTTTGGTTTGGTTTTTGAACAAAGAAATAAGTCAGGAATATCACATTTTAATTTTAATAAAGTTATATACATTAAGAATTGGAGTTGGGAAATGGGAAATGGGAAAAGCTGTTACTGACAAGATGAGGATAATCATGGGAAAAGTGGCATTTGAATTGGGTTTAAAGGTTACATACAAATTAACCAGTCAAAGAACAGTAGGGAAAGGTGTTACAGCATAAGGAATAGCAAATACAAAGGCAAGGAGAATGTAGTGTATTCTGATAGACAAAGCACAACTCAGGTGAAAGCAGAATTTTAAAAAGATAGCAATATATAATTAAAAATGCATTTCCAAAGCTGTGTTTTTCAGGTGTAAAAACAGCTTAGTATTTTTTATAATTACATCTAATTATTTTATCTCTTAATATTTTTATCTATAGATTATTATTTGTGTGATTGAAATGTTACCACATCTTGATGCTGTACACATAAAATATAAAAACTGAAACAGACCTTAAAGACCATCAAGTCCAATCTTTTTTTTTTTTTAAATATTAGGATACTGAGACACAAAGAATGAATGTTACTTTCCCTAGGTCATATAGATTACAAATAGCAGAGCCAAGATTTGAATTCAAATCCTCCTACTTCAGATCCATTATACTACTCTCCTGATATACAAATGTGGGTGTGTATACATAATATGTACATGAGGGGTATATATGGGTGTGTGGGTGTGAGTGTATAATAGAACAATACAATGAATTAAATGAAAAACTAACCAGAATTTGCAACCATAATAGCTGGTTTCTAATGTGTATCTTGGGGTTTCAGATGATGTCATAATCCACTACTGCAAATTTAATAGTATTGTTTTGTTGCCTGGAAGCTAAGCTATTATACTATGTTTAATTTCACTAAGATGTAAATTACATGCTCCAGTGTTGTGTAGTATTGGCTATTGCCATTTTAGATTTTTGCTCTTGCAGCTGTCAGAAATTGTAATGTTTATGTGTGTTTTGTTTATCTAGGAGCTTTGAGCAGCTACCAATCTTTTTCTATTTTCTTTTCCTATACTTTGGCTTTCTCCTTAATTTTTTTTCATCACTGCTGTTTAGGGAAGCTAAGCTTATTTCAAAAAGGCCACTGATTGAGTTCTGTGACAGCTCTAAATTCTACAAAATGTGTAAATCTTTTTCCTCATTTTGAAATAGAAGCTTCTTGCAGACAAGATCATGTCTTAGTGTCTAAACATGTATAAGTCCACCAATAGTGAAGTGGCATTTTAAACTTCTGTCTTACTATCACCACACATACAATAGCTTTAAGTCTTCATTTGAAAACAGTATGAAAATGGTCTTCCATTACTCCATTATCTTCGACTTCTAACAAAACCAGGTTTCAGTGTTTTACTTACGTGTAAAATATTCTATAACTATAAAAGGTACACAATTTAATGCAACAATAATATAATAAGGTCATTTAATTTACCTGCTTGGTATGAAGTATTATCTTCCAGTGCTATAGGAGAGAGTATGATGAAATTTAGATGAAAAAGACTAGATCCCCACAGAATATATAGTCTAATAAAGGGATAAAGCAAATGCCTGAACCCAGGTAAAATAATGAAAAAAACTAAAGAAAGGGGAATTGTGGAATACCAGACAAGACAGTGGTCTTGGAGTTAAACGATTTGGGCTTGCATTAACTTACTCATGATTTAGAGTAAGTTATTTCAGCTCTCTAGATCTCAGGTTCATTACCTATTAAAAAAAAAGATTGGGAGAGTGAAGGTGGAAAGAGTATATTAGATGATCTCTGAGATCCATTCTAATATTATCAGTGTGATTTGGGAAGCAATATAGGTCATGCTGTAAGGCAAGCATGATGTCAACTATTATAGACAGAGAGCTAGAAATTCTGGAAATACCTGACATAAGAGGCAATTTATTTATAGATAATAAAGTGCTCTGAATACAGAATTCAAGCACCACTGAGCATAAATTCTTTTTGTCCTCAGTCACTAAGTAGCTAGATTAGTTTGGGCAAGTCAGTTACACACTCTCTGATTCTTGTTTTCATTTTCCATAAAATGATATTATATAAGAAAGTTACCTTCCATTCTAACATCGTCTTATTTGTGGAGTCACCTTTGAGGAGAAGTAATTTGTTTTAAGCTCACAAAACTTCTGTTTCAGTGAGGGGAAGGAGAAAATTATTTTTTATATGTTCCACAGTCCCAGAGGAGGTCACTTGTACTCATGCAATGAGAAGTGAGATCAGAAAGATCATTTAGGACTAGATTATAAAAGACAATGTCGTCAAGTCACTATCCTATGTGCTACTAGGGGATAATAAAGGTTTATAAGAGCAAGGAAGTGACAGAAATTCACAGATTCATTCCACAACAATATGTAAAATGAATTGAAATTAAAGAGAATTGATTCAAAGAAACTAATAATCTTCAGAGTTCTCATAGTAGAAATGGAAAGGGACAAATGGATGTGAATGAGATTGTGAAAGAATAGTCACAATCTCATAGTTTGTTTCACATAGTTTGTTATAGTTTCACATAGCTACTGGCCTCAAAACAATGAAAGTTAAATATTGTTCTTCTACAATTTTAAAGTATATCATTTCTATTTGGTGAGGGAGAAGGAGATTGATTCTTCTTGATTGATTAGTATCCTGGCAAAAAGTTTCCTACCCAGTCTTCATTTAAGGAGCAAAATAGCAAAGACCTTCAGTGCATGAGAGAGGAAGAAAAAAATGGGAAAAAAAAAACAAAATAAACAAAAATCATTCCATTATCCTTAAGTGTAGCACTTAATATGTGCATATCTACCCAAAATGGACAGTTTAATAATACTTTCTAGTTAAACATCATTTTATAAAATATGAAGTCTGGGCCAGTTGAAAATATTTTATATTATTTATCATCAATAAAATCTATTAAGCTAATTTTTCCTTAGCATCTTTAACAAAACTTTCAGCAATATCAGGTCAAGCACTCTAAGAACTTCCTAGATGTAGTTATTTAGAGGATGGGGAAAGATAGACAGTCACAGAAAAGATTTTAGGTGCTTGATTTAGTGTATTTTTCAGTCATGCTGTTTTAATTTTCAAATTTTAATTTTATTTTTTGATAGTTTTTTCACGTGATTGGCTATAGGGTTAGATTTTTTTTTCTCTTCAACAGTATTTTGTTTTTTCTAATTACATGTAAAGATAATTTCCAATCTTCATTTTTGTAAGAGTTTGAGTTCCAATTTTTCTCCCTTTCCTTTACCTCTCCCATCCCCAAGATAGCACGCAATCTGATTATATTATACATGTGCAATCATTTTAAACACATTTCCAGATTAGTCATTATGAAAAAAATTCAGAGCAACAGGAAAAAATCACGAGAAAGAAAAAACAAATGAACAACAACAAAAAAACTGAAAAATAGTATATTCGATTCATTTTTAGTCTCCATACTTCTCTCTCTGGAAGTAGATGGCATTTTCCATCCCAAATCTTTTGCAATTGTCTTGAAGTTAGCTGAGAAAAACTAACTCTCCCTTAGTTGATTATCACATAGTTACTGTGATTGTGTTCAATATTTTCCTGATTTTGCTCACTTTACTCAGCATCAATTCATGTAAGTCTTTTTTAGGCTTTTCTGAAATCTGCTTGCTTACCATTTCTTATAGAACAATAGTGTTCTATTATATTCACATAACTTATTCAACCATTCCCCAAATGATGTTCATTCATTCAATTTCCAATTCATTGTCATAGGGTCAGATTTTAATTATATGATCAAAGTTTATTCAAGCATTTACTAAGTGCCTACCATGTGGAAACCACTATATATTAGGAGAGAAAGCTCAAATGCCAGAATCCTTTCTGTTTTTAATTTAACATTTGATGTAGATATAAGGGTTCCAAGATGCACACATTAAATTAAGCAAAGTAATGTCAGTGGTGGGCTGAGAGCACTAACCACTGGGGAGATGAGGAAAGATTTTGAGTAGGGGATGAATCTTGTGCTGATCCTTAAAAAAACTAGCAACTGTAAAAAGTGAAGGTGATAAAAGAATACATTCCATCCTTGGTAGTTACTATTATCTTCATCCTCCTACAGCTGAAGCAAAAATTGAGGTATCTTTCTTTCAGCTCAAAAAGCAAGTATTATTGAAAAGAAATGATCTGGGCTAAGTATGTCCTTGGGATGGGTGAGAATAAATCAGCAATAATTAGACCCCAATTTAAATTAAAACATAATTGAAATCCAAGAAAAGCATTTTTTATTCTTCTCAAAAACCTAAAAGCAAATTAATGCTCGGGTGGCACTGAACTACAGATGTTCATTGTTTTTTACTGGATCTGTTTGCACACAACAAAGCCTTCTCATGTATTTGACTGGAGCTTTGTTTATTTACTTCTTGCAGTTGCTCTAGTTAACTGACATGTATTTTCTTCTTTATAGAGCTGCAAAAATTCATCTATATCAGGGAAACATCAGAGGAAGAGATCTTTGTCAGGATTTTATAACCTGTCTTTGAGTAATGGGTATTTTAGAGTAGACATAAAATTGTGTTAAATCAGACATTTTCTAGCAGAAGTTATGGGAAATGTGCAAATTATCTTCTCAGGGATATTTGGTGACAAAGAACCCAAGAATGGGAGGAATTCAGTTGGGAGGGAAGATACTTACTGGCTTTATTGCTAAGTATTCTATGAACTAATGTGTCTTATTCCCCCTCTCCCAGTGAAATCAAATATACAACTTCTTTCCTTTGCCTCCCCAAGAATTTTTGAGTTATCTTTCCATTTAATGACAATTTTTCCCTTGTCTCTTTTTAAAATTACACAAATATCAATACAGATATGATTCAATTTTTCAAAGAAATATATCAATCTATTGTTCACTGCTCAAATATCTTATAGCATATCAACATTAAATTTATATTTATAGATGGTTGAAAAACTGTAATTCTTTGCCTTCTCATCCATTTCCCCACCACACTCCCTGCAGAAGAGGAAATGGATAACATAGGACTGAGAGTCACTTTTTTTTCTTTGTTTCTTGGGCTGTCACAGCCAACCTGTTCTTGAAGTCTTCAGATAAGCACAGATGTGGTCAAGTAACAAAAGAAATAATGGCAAGAAGGGTTTCACAAAGCTGTTCAGGAAAAAATGTAGGCGATGAATTATTTTCAAATGTCTACATATTTCAACTGAGATTTATCCAATAAGAAACACCTGCTTATGCTTCTCCTAAATTGCTTCTGAGACATCCAGATGTTAATCATGAATTTTAGTGAAACCAGTTATGAATCCTCTAAATCTTTAAGATTCTTTCCTTTCACTGTCAAATGACCTACTTTATAAGGTAACATTTGATTTAGTATAGAAATGAAAACGGAATCTTCTATCAAGGCCATATTTACATATTCAAAACTGCCTTTTCCAGAAAACATCATAGATGTCTTTGCTAATTCAAAACAAGATTATATCTGCAAATATGATATTTTAAATACAAGACTGAAATTATTTTATTTCTAAGGTCCATTTAAAATATAGAAGTGTCCCTGTAATTGTGTATATCTATATCATTCACCAAAGAGGAAAGGATAGAGCAAATATATAACCCTATGCCTTCAGATAAGATTCTTGCTTCTCTAATAATTTGCTGAGTAGAAGATCAAAAAAAACATTGCTATTTAATCAGAAGGAAAGGAACTCCCCAAAATTCAAGATCTTCATCTTACATCCCATGTTTACTCTTAATGAACAATACTTTTCTGTTAAAATATTCAAAAACCTTTCTTTTAATTACATAGTAAATCTTTCAAAGAATCTCAGTCAAGATAATTCATTATACCATGGTCTAAAGAATATACCATTTCAAAATCACTGTCAATAGGCATATATTCACTTGTCTAGTGTGATGGCAGATCTCTCATTCAGTACAATTTTTCAAGAACCATTGAAAACAGGTCAGCAATTACACTTATGACACATTCTTACAGCACACTGGGATGAATTTCTTTCAGACTATAGAGGACAGCTAAGTGCTTTTTAAATATCATATCACTGAATGTGAGTTTCAGTTCATTGCCAATTCTTTTTACTATATATTCCACAGTCTAAAGATCAGTTTCCTTGGTAGGAAAAAATGGAGGCAAAATTAATGATGAATAGTTGCTCCATTTTTCCACTCTAAACAAGTATTTTGTTTCATTTTTAATACATACCTGTGATCTTCTTGGTGAAGAGAACTTCAGTGGCGAAATTCATTTTGCAAAGGCAGATTAGCAGCTATTCTGAAATTTGTAGTCTTTCAGAATTTCTTGTATGGCTAAAAAGTTAAAAGACCTGCCCAAGGTCCCTTAATCAACATCAATTAGAGGCAAGATTTTCACTAAAGTTATCCTGACTCAAGACTGATTCATAATCCATTGAATGTGTACATACATACATATTCACACACACACACATACACACATTATATATGTATGTATATATATATATATATATTATATTTATTTGTGTATGTGGAGAGATAAACAAACACACATATATACATACTTACACACATATGTGTGTATATATATATACACACACATACACATATGTATATCTTAAAGTGCCAAATAATTGTTACCCGATTCTGTTTTTCATTATTATTTCTAAATACTCCATTCACATTTATTCTGAATCTCTTAAAATACTCATATATTCTTCTTGTAGGAAATGCCGCAATTAAAAAAAAAAAAGATTAGCATATAGCACACAAATCAGTTTCATTTTAGGAAAGATATGTATGTAATAGGTCCCAAGACAAGCTTGACTAAAACAGAGACTGAGGAGTATGGAAATCAATTCAATAAAAAACAAAGAAATATTCCTTAAGCAGCTATATGTGCAAGGTACTGTGCTAGGGAAGGAGACACACAAATAGGTTTGACAGAATAAAGCCAAGAAAAGATGGTCCAGTGGAAGAATTTAAAGAAGACTTTGTTTAATAGGAAGATTAATGTGAATAATAATAGTGTTAATCCCTTTACATCTTGTAAAAATGTCTTGTAAAAAGGTATTTACCCATCCAAGGAACAAGCTCTATCTGACCCTAAATTTAGATGATCTTCTAAAAGCAAGGTTAATCCCAAATTGCTAATTCTGAATAAGCAAGGAAGAACTAAGTATGGAGAGTATTTTCAGAGAAGTTTTACAAGATTTAGACATCATAATGATAAATTCATTCAGCAGCTAGATGTAGATGCCATCAGTTTTTCAGAAGAGGACCAAAACTGGTCATGGACACACACACATACACACACACACATACACACACACACAGAGTTGCTGATTCTTTCTCTAGAGTTTGATATCATCTTGATTCCATTCAGGATCTTTTAGTCTCACAAAGCTGATACTGGCTTTCTAGTCTAGTTTTCTATTTCTTTTTCCATCATAAATAGTATAAAGGATGAAATAGGATATCAGAGTTCTGTAGACATGGTAAAGGAAAGATGAGGGAGATTAATTTCAAATATAATTTATCATTTACTCTGAAGATAGTTCAGGATTCATGACAAAAAAAGACTGCATATTTTTCTATCATCCTACTAATTTTGCACTCCCAGGTGATCAAGAATTGAGAGCAATGCAAAAATTAAAATCCAAGAATTTTCTCCAGTTTGAAACATGTTAGGGAGAAAGTATTCAACATAAGAAATAAATTCTGTGATTTTTTTTTTTTAATGAGAATTTCTGGGAAATTTGAAGGGCTGGTGGTGCTAAGGAAAACTAAGGTATCCGCTATAATTTTCAGTTTCAAATGCAAATCCTGCTCCCAGGTTTGTTCTCATCTAAAAGAACTGTCTTGAAACAAGCCTACATAAAACCAAATTTTCATCCCATACTGTTGTCAAGAAGCATTGGGTCAGAAATATTAACCTTGGGTCAGTGGAGAATATTTGTTAAAATCTAAAGAACATATGTAGTTTCACTGTTTACATTTGTCATCTGACCTGACAATAAAAAACTATGGGTACCAGCCTGTGTTGTTATCTCTGAGATTTATCTAACTAAATAAGGTTGGATGGGATTAGTATTTCTATGTTAACCATTCAAGCAGCACTTACATCCCACAGTGGTGATTTATTCATGTTTTGGGGTCAATGAATTCTGTTAGCTTGTAGTACTACCTGGAAGAGCATCCAGAGGAGGGAGGTAATACTACCTTGTGGCCAATAACTCCACTGCTTTCTCTAAGACTGTCAGCTTCAGTGTTGTAGCTGTCTTTTGAAGCATGTGTTTACCATTGCTAACTCATTTTCTCCCTCTACACACAGTATATTCTCACTAAACTAGATTCCCTATATCTTGACCACAGGTTGTGTTTTCCTGCTTGCTTGACTGTCAGTCCAAAATCAAGGTTATCTATAGAGACACATTGAAATAAAGATCTGAGCAATTAGCTTAGTCAGTTGAGTTCAGTGTTCTAAAGGCTTCCTTCATACATTTCCCTATGTTCTTAACTTTTAAAGCCCAATTTAAATACGAATTCTTTCATGAAACCTTCACAATCACCCCTGGAAATAAGAATCTTTTTCAGATCCCTAGTAACAATTTGTTTTATAACTCTTTAGTGCACTTGTGTACAACTTGTCATACTTAACTGTAAATGAGCCTTATTCTCCTATTAGACTGTAATTTCCTTGAGGGCAAGAACTGTCTTATCTAAATAGGATGAAATTGGTAAATGTTTGAATTGAATTTTATGAGTGTTTCCTTATCAGGAGTTCCCTACACCAATAAAATCCCAGTTCTAAACTTTACCCCTTTTGGTAGAGAGACTAAGTTACCTTTTATGTTTATTATATTTGGGTGTATATGTTTGTTTAATACCCTGTTTGAACTGGAATTATACAAAGAATAATTAATTCAAAGAAACATAACTCTTTGAGTGTGATTATTTTAAGCACATTTTTCTCTCAATGTTTTTATTCATCAACTTTTATTAAGCCAATACATCTTATGAATGCAAAAGAACTCTAAATTTAATCACCTGAAATTGTAGCAGCTTAACAGGTTAAATTGATCCCTTCCATTGATCCCCTTGCTACTTTCTTAATTTTAAGTTAGTTGTTTGTGTAATATCATTATCCATTTGCCAATCAATTAACAAAGGGCTATTTTTTGCTACCTTTGTGGAAGATGGAGTGACTGGGAATCCACACTCAAGCTCATGTAGACAAACAGATTGAAGGAGAATTTTGAACAACTAAGTCAGCAACTTAAGTTCAAAATAGCTATCTGAATTGTTCAAGGGAGAAAAACTGTCTCTATTGTTTAAAACCCAATGGCTTGTACCCAGATAAAGATTATTAGATATTATAGACTAATGGCCTTGTGAATTATGATTTGTCATCA
This sequence comes from Myrmecobius fasciatus, assembly GCA_023553655.1. Classification (NCBI taxonomy): domain Eukaryota; kingdom Metazoa; phylum Chordata; class Mammalia; order Dasyuromorphia; family Myrmecobiidae; genus Myrmecobius; species Myrmecobius fasciatus. Next base: position 686,191 of record JAJPUD010000125.1, on the reverse strand, counting down.
CCCTAAAGCATAGTTAGGATCTTTCATCTTCCTTTAAGAATCCTTGGAAATTATAGCAGTTACATTGGGTGGGGTTATGCCACAAAATTTTTTTTCTTATTCTCTCTTTGTTTACTGATAATAGTTTTGAAATACGAGTACAGTGAAAAGGGGACAAATTTTACAACTTAATTTCCCCCCAAAAAATTATATTCTATCAGTAAGTCTAATTGGTGATCTATCAACTTACTCATACATACATATATGAAATAAAGTATGCAAACAACATTAATTAAACAAGTACATATGAAAGCTGCATAAAAATGCATTGAATAGCCTGGCATGCATATTCTTCCCATATTTATTCAGAAAGAAACTATTGCTAACATCAGCTCTTTGGGAAATATACAATAAGCAATGAAGTGTTTCTTATTTAACCATTCAGTGCAAATGGCCAGTAGAATCTTTGCAAATGGATTCTTTGTGAATCTAAGAGTCATTAGGATTAATGGATATTGCTTTAACAAAATTAAATTAAAGTTACAAATATGCCAATTGAATGTCACTAACTTGAGTGGTAGTTGTAATAAGGCTTGTAAATAAAATAGAAGTGTATTTGAATCCTAATGTTTGTAGACAGGGAGAAATTTTGAAAAAAAAATGTTTGGAGGGGAAGATAATTATTTCAGCAATTCATTTCTCCTATGAAATTTGTTTTATATCCTCTAATATTATGTTTAAGCTATGATAATGTTTACATCCTTTAACATCTTTGCTGCAGCAATATTTGAAAATTCTTTTGCTTTTCTAATGGACAAGAGAGATGCAATATGTCCTAAACATGGGAAAATGTAGTTTTATAACCACAGCACACAGAGAGGCTCCAACTTTCTGTTAGCCCAATAACTTTTATAGTTTCACTATAAATGACTATACAGGTAAACAATGACATCTATAATCAAGATATATGAGGATGTATGTGTGTGTGTGTGTGTATACACATCATATATTTAAGTGTATAATAGAATTGAGTTGTAAGGAAATACAGAAAAGCTGGTAGACAGAGGATAATGATTTGGGGCAACTCTATGTTAACCTAATTCACACAAAAGTCAAGACATCACCCCCTGATTTCATTTATCTTTTTAAAAAACAAAAGATGAACAATCACAACTCATGTGTTTCACATCCTCCGACTTGTGTCCACATCCTCCCATAAATTCTGTAGAGATGCCTTTATTCGAGATATTATTGTTCTCTCATGATTGTATGGATATCACTGGAATATATACTAGGTATCCTTCACTTTTGTTGCAAAACTGGTCCATATTTTCCATACATGAATTTGTTTGAATTTTTTCATATTAGTTTCCTTGCACAATTCTTGGTTTGTTGTTTGTCCTTTATTTTCAAAGAGGGCCATGGTGTCAGGGAGGTGATTCCATGGCATGCAAATTAATTGGATGTAAGTGAGGGAGAGCTGTGCAAGGTCTGTCTTATAGAGTAACATTCACTGTATTGTTTTTGATACTCACATGTAATTCTTCAGAGATTGTGAAATTTTTCAATTCAGATCCACACAGTTACAAACTTTCAAAAAAGAAATTTTGAATAATCAAAAGAGCAAAGACAACCAAACCTATTTCCTTTCTCCAACTTATATCTAGTCTCTGTGATTATCTATAGTTTAAGATATGTATACCAATAAAAAGAAATATGTCACACTAGAAAGAGGACTAGATCAGAAGTCAGAAGACCTGACTTCACATTTCCCCTTCTCTCTAGGTGTTTTTTTGTTTGTTTATTTTGTTTCGTTTTATTTTTATGACACTTTTTTCTTACCTATTTGTCTATGTCTTCTCAGTCTCTTTTACTGAATCTCTGTCCAGATTATCTAATCTAATCATAAATCATAATCTAATCATAAATATGCTTTAGGACTCTATCCTAGACTCACTTCTTTTTTTCGCTCCAAACTGCTTCCTTTGATGATCTCATAAGAATCCATAAATTTAGGTGTTATGTATGGTGCTGATTCTCAAAATCTATTTACATAGACATAATCCTTATATGTATCTCACAACTCCAATTGCCAACTGGAAATCTTGTACACCCCTCAAACTCAGAATATCTAGTCAATAAATCAATAAATGCTTATTATGTACCTATTACGTACCATGCACTGTGCTATGATCTAGGGATACAAAAAAAGAAGCTAAACTCTGGCCCTGCTCTCTAGGAATTTTTAATGAGGGAAACAACATTTAATCAATAATACACCAAGTTAGTTATAAACAGGATATATATATATATATATATATATATATAATTAATAGAAGGAAGGGACTAGAATTAAGAAGGTTTGAGAAAAGTTTCCTTAAGATAAATTTTGAGTTGAGACTTAAAAGAAGTCAGTAAAGACAGTAGGTAGAATGGGAGAGAGCATCCCAAGAATGGGAGCCAGTCAGAGAAAATGCCCAGAGATGAGAGAGAAAATTTCTTGTTCATAGAACAGGTAGGAGGACTGTATTACTGTCAAAATCAAAAAGAATGTATTGTGTTAGGGAATAAGGTGTATGAAGAAGACTGGAAGGCGGGAGGGATCTAAGTTGAGACAGAATGTGAATAATAAACAAAAAGTTTTGCATTTGTTCCTGGAGATTCCAGGGCAATCATTATACATTATAGGTTAGGGGATTGGGGTGATATGGAAAATTTGTGGTTTAGAAAAATCACTTTAGTCACTGAATGAAAGATGAATTGAAGTGGGGAGAGACTTGAAGTAGGAAGATAGAACAGCAAGCTATTGTAATAGTTCAGGCATGAGATGAAAGTGTCAAAAAGTAGTGAAAGTGTCAGAGAGAAAAGAGGAATATTTGAGATCTGTTGGAAAGGTGAAATTGACAGAATTTTGCAACAGTTTTGCTATGGGAGTTAGAAATGATGATGACCTGAGGATAATTCCTAAATTGCAAGCTTAAGGGACTGGAAGGATACTTTACAATAAAAAGGGAGGGTAGGATGGATGGGGCTTGGAAGCAAATATAATGAGTCCCATTTTGAACACATTCAGTGTAAGATGTCTACTGAACCTCATGTTCAACTTATCTGATACATTTGGAGATGTAAAACTGGAAGTCAGCAGAGAGATTGCAGCAGGATAGATTGTTTGAGTACCCTTAATAATATTGTGACTAAATCCATGGGAACTGAGTGAAATAGTATATAGGGAGAAGAAAAGAGGTCCAACACCAAAAGGCTCAGGGATACTTACTATTACAGAGTGTGATATTATAGAAGATTCAGTCAAGTCAACGGAAAAAGAGTGGCCAGACAGATAAAAAGAAAACCAGTAGATATAGATGTCCAGAAAAATCTAGAGAGAAGAGATTATCAAGAAAGACAGGGTGGTCAGCAGAGTCAAAGGCTGCAGAAGAATGAAGATCAAGAAAAGGTCATTAGATTTGGCAATTAAGAAACCTTTGGTAACTTTGGAGAGAGAATTTTAGTGAATAATAAAGTAAGAAACTGGATTATAAAGGATTAAAAAGAGAGTGAAAGGAGAGAAAGTAAAGTCATTGATTGTAGATAGCTTTTTTGAGGATTTTAGTTTAAAAGGTAGTTGGAACATAGGATGATAATTAGGGGATAGATTAATCAAATGAAGATCTTTTTCAGAATGGGGAAAACTGGACTATGTTTATATGTAGTACTGAGTGAGCCAGTAGACAGAGAAAGATTGGAAATATTTGAGAGGATGGGGATGACAGAGGGGACAGTTTCTGAGAGGAGAGAGAATGAAATGAAATCACTTGACCAGATGGAGAGCTTAGTCTTGAAAAGAAGTAAGACCAGGGGAGCAGAGCCAAGATGGCAGAGAGTGGACACATCTTTATCTAAGCTCCTCCTACTGTTCCTCAGATTAACTCCAGATAAAGCCTCTGAACAAGTTTTAGAGTGACAGAGCCCACAAATATATGGAGTGTAACAAATTTCCAGAAGAAGATAGTTTAGAAGAATTTCAGAAAAGGTCTGTTTCAATCAGACAGGGAGAAGGAGAGAAGCTGCTGAGCAGATTCAGCACAAGACGTCGAGGGCAGGGAGACATAAAGGGATGGGGGGGGTGCTCAGGGAGCCAGGGTGTTGTGGAATTGGCACATGGGGGAAATCTGCTATGAGTCTCTTAAACTATTCTGTCTTGGTTACAAGCCAGTGGATCAGCAGATTAGCAGTAAGACACTCAAAGCAAATACAAAAAGCAAATAGTGAGCCTCGAACACCAGAATCCCAGAAAAATGCCCGACAACACTGGAAGTCAGTGAGCAGCAGCAGTCCAACGTAATCTAAAGCAGCTATAGCCCCATTGCCTTAAGAGCAGATCTCAATATTTTATTTTATTTTATTTTTTGCTTTTTGCTGAGGCAATTGAGGTTAAGTGACTTGCCCTGGGTCACACAGTTAGGGAATGTTAAGTGTCTGATACCAGATTTGAACTCAGGTCCTCCTGATTTCAGGGCTGGTACTCTACGCACTGCACCACCTAGCTGCCCCTGATCTCAATATTTTTTTTAAAGTGATTAAAAAAGCAAAAGTAACTCTTACCATAGATAGTTTCTATGGATAAACAGAACAGACCTCAAACACTGAGGATCCTAAAGGCAAGTCATCATGAAAGGGTGATATGAGTTGGGCCCCATTCCACAAGTCTCTCTTGGAAGAATTCAAAAAGGATCTTAAAAGAGAATTAGAAGAAAAATGCGGAAAGAAAATGAGAAATTGGCAAGAGAGTTTGGAAAAGGAAAAACAGAAATTATTTGAAGAAAACTCCTTAAAAGTAGATTTGATGAAATGGAAAAAGCATATAACTCTTTACAAAATAGATATGAAAAAAATTCACTGAAAAACAGAATTTGTGAAATGGAAGAAAAATGCAATGAACAAAACACCTCATTTAAAAATTCAATTGGCAAAAAAAAATAAAAAATAAAATAAAAATTCAATTGGCCAAATGCAAAAGATTGAAAAGGCTAATTAAAGAAAATAATTAACTAAAAATTAGAATTGGAAAAATAGAAGTGAATGACTCAATGAGACTTCAAGAATCAGTCACACAAGAACAAAAAGAATGAAAAAAAAAAACAGAAGAAAATATAAAATACTTCACTGAAAAAACAACTGACCCAAAAAATAAATATAGGGGATAATATAAGATTTATTGGACTTCCTGAAAACCATGATGAACAAAAGAGCTTAGACATCACCTTTTAGGAAATCATCAAGGAAAACTGCCCTGATGTCCTAGAACCAGAGGGTAAAATAGCCATTGAATGAATTCATCAATCACCTCCTGAAAGAAACCCCAAAATGAAAACTCCAAGAAACATCATAGCTAAATTTCAGAATTATCCAATCAAGGAAAAAATATTGCAAGCAGCCAGTAGGAAACAATTCAAATACTGAGAAGCCACGATCAGAATTACCTAGGACCTAGCAGCTTCCACTTTAAAGGACAGAATGGCATGGAATCTGATATTCCAAAAGGCAAAAGAACTTGGATTGCAGTCTAAAATGAATTATCTAAAACAAGTGAGCATTATCTTTCAGGAAAAATATGGATATTCAATGAAACAAGTGAATTTCATATATTTCTGATGAAAAGACCTGAACTGAATATAAATTTTAATATTCAAATAAAGAACTCAAGAGAAGCATAAAAAGGTAAAAAGAAAACAAAAAAAATAGCTTTCTTTCAAAAGTTCAAAAGCTTATATCCCCATTTGGGAAGATGACAAGTTTAACTCCTGAGATCTGTGTCTCTATTATTATATATCACAGAGGGTGCATGTATAATTTGATTTTATTGTGATGATATAAAAAAGAAACTAAAGGAGAAAAAATGATTATACTGGAAGAAGAGGAAGATGGACTTAAAATGGGGTAAATTATATCTTATACAGAGGCAAAAATTTAAAAAAAAAAGACCTATTACAATTGAGAGAAAAAAGGGAGTGGTAAGAGTATTGTGTGAATCTTATTCTTATCAGATTTGTCTCAAAGAAAGAATATCAGACTCATTTAGCTTCATAGAGAAGCTTGTCTCACACTACAGGGAAGTAAGAGGGGAAAGGGGAAAGGCAAGGGGGAAGCTAACACGGAAAGAGATAAGAAGGGGAAGGAGTTTTAAAAGGGGAGAATTGTTTGAGGGAGAAGATGGTCAGAAGCAAAATACTGGGGAGGAAGAAAAGGAGGAAAGGAAAGAGAAAAGTATAACTGGTGGAAAACAAGATGGAAGGAATTACAGAGTTAGTAATTTTAACTGTGAATGTGAATGGGATGAACTCTCCCATAAAACAAAAGCAGATAGCTAACTGGATTAAAAGCCAGAATCCTACAATTTGTTGTTTACAAGAAACATGTAAAACAAAGTGTTACATTCAGGGTAAAGGTAAAAAAAACTGAAGCAAAATGTATTATGCTTTAACAGAAGCAAAAAAAAAAAAAAAAAGCAGGGGTAGCAATTCAGATCACAGATCAAGCAAAAGCAAAAATAGATCAAATTAAAAGAGATAGGGAAGGAAACTATATCCTACTAAAAGATACCATAGATAATGAAGCAATATCAATACCAAACATACATGCACCTAATGTTAGAGCATCCAAATTCCTAGAGGAGAAGTTAAGAGACCTGCAAAAAGAATTAGATAGCAAAACTATACTGTGGGGGAGTGGGGGAGCTCAATCTTGCTCTCTTAAAACTAGATAAATTGAACTACAAAATAAATGAGAAAGAAGTTAAGAAAGTAAATAGAATTATAGAGAAGTTATATAGATATGATAGACCTTTGGAGAAAATTGAATGGAAACAAAAAGAATTTTTTTTCTCAGCAATACATGGAACTTATACAAAAATTGACTATATATTAGGGCATAAAAACCTCAAAATCAAATGCAAAAAGGCAGAAATAGTAAATGCATTCTGTTCAGATTATGATACAATAAAAATTACATGAAATTAAAGGCCAAGGGAAAATAGACCAAAAATTAGTTGGGAACTAATATTAAGGAATGAATGGTTAAAGCAACAAATCATAGACAAAGCCTATAATTTCATTCTAGAGAATGATAATAATGAAACAACATACCAAAATTTGTGGGATGCAGCCAAAGCAGTTCTTAGGGAAAGTTTTATATATCTAGATACTCATTTGCATAAAATAAAGAAAGAGAAGATCAGTGAATTGGGTTTGCAACTAAAAAAGCTAGAAAAAGAACAAATTAAAAATCCCCAATTAAATACCAAATTTGAAATTGTGAAAATAAAAGAGGAGATTGATATAATTGAAAGTAAGAAAACTATTGAATTAATAAACAAAAGTAAGAGTTGTTTTTATGAAAAAACCAACAAAGTAGATGAACCTCTAGTTAATTTGATTAGAAAAAGTAAAGAAGAGAATAAAATTGTTAGTCTCAAAAATGAAAAGAGAGAACTTTCCAGCAATGAAGAGGAAATTAGATCAATAATTAGAAATTATTTTGCCCAATTATGTGTCAATAAATCTGATAATCTAGGTGAAATGGAGAAATACTTACAAAAATATAGATTGCCCAGATTAACAGAAGGAGAAATAAATTACTTAAATAATCCCATTTTAGAAAAAGAAATAGAATAAGCTTTTAATCAACTCCCTAAGAAAAATTCTTCAGGGCCATATTGATTTATTTACATGTGAATTCTACCAAATATTTAACAAGTAATTAACTCCAATACTATGCAAACTATATGAAAAAATTGGGAAAGAAGGAGTCCTACCAAATTCCTTTTATGACACAGATATGATGCTGATAACTAAACCAATTAGGGTCAAAACAGAGAAAGAAAATTATAGACCAATTTCCCTAATGAATATTGATGCAAAAATTGTACATAAAATATTAGCAAAGAGGTTACAGCAAGTCATCCCCAAGATAATACACCAAGACAAAAAAGGATTTATACCAGGAATGCAGGACTGGTCCAATACTAGGAAAACCATTAGCATAATTGTGTATATCAATAACTAAACAAACAAAAATCATGTGATTATCTCAATAGATGCAGTAAAAAGCATTTGATGAAATCCAATATCCATCCCTATTAAAAACATTAGAGAGTATAGGAATAAATGGACTTTTCCTTAAAATGATCAGTAGCGTCTATTTAAAACCAGCAACAAGAGTCATATGTAATGGGAACAAACTAGAACCATACCCAAAAAGATCAGGGGTGAAACAAGATTGTCCACTATCACCATTATCATTCAATATTGTATTAAAATTATTAGCTTTGGCAATAAGAAGGAAAAGAGATTAAAGGAATTAGAGTAGATAATGAGGAAACCAAGATATCACTCTTTGCAGATGATATGATGATATACTTAGAGAATCCTAGAGAATCAACTAAAAAACTATCAGAAACAATTCTCAACTTTAGGAAAGTTACAGGATACAAAATAAATCCATATAAATCATCAGCATTTTTATACATTACCAACAAAGTTTAGCTGTAAGAGATACTAGGAGAAATTCCATTTAAAATAACTGTAAATAATATAAAATATTTGGAAGTCTACCTGCCAAGACAAAGTCAATAACTATATGAACACAACTACATACACTTTCCTTGCAAATACAGTCAGATCTAATCAATTGGAAAAAATATTCAAGTACTCACAGGTAAGCCAAGATAATATAATAAAAATGATAATACTACTTAAATTAATCTGCTTATTCAGTAATATACCAAACTCCAAGGAATTATTTTACAGATATAGAAAAATAATAACAAAGTTCATCTGGAAGAACAAAAGATCAAGAATTTCAAGGGAATTAATAAAAAAATTCAAATGAAGGTGGCCTCACTGTACCAAACCTAAAACTATATTAGAAAGCAGCTGTGATCAAAACCATTTGGTACTGGCTAAGAAATAGAGTAGTCAATCAATGGAATAGATTAGTTTCACATGACAAAATAGTTGATGACCATAATAAAATCTAGCGTTCAACAAGTCCAAGGACCCCAGCTGCTGGGATAAGAACTCACTATTTGACAAAAACTGCTGGGAAAATTGGAAATTACCAGACACTAGGCAATGACCCACACCTAACACATATACCAAGATAAGGTCGAAATGGGTTCATGATTTAGACATAAAGAGTAATATTATAAGCAAATTAGAGGAACATAGGATAGTTTACCTCTCAGATCTGTGAAGGAAGGAATTTGTGGCCAAAGAAAAACATGGAATCCATTATTGAACACAAAACACATAATTTTGATTATTTTAAGTTAAAAAGTTTTTGTATGAACAAAACTAATGCAGACAAGATTAAAAGGGAAGCAATAAACTGGGGGAAATTTTATATTCTAGTGTTCTGATAAAGTCCTTATTTCTAAAATATATAAAGAATTGACTCAAATTTGTAAGCATTCAATCCATTGAATTGATAAATGGTCAAAAGATATAAATAGATAATTTTCCAATGAAGAAATTGAAACCATTTCTAGCCATATGAAAAGATGCTCTAAATCATTATTGATCAGAAAAAATGCAAATTAAGACAACTCTAAGGAATCCTTACATAACTGTCAGATTGGCTAAGATGACAGGAAAAGACAATGACAAATGTTGGAGGGGATGTGGGAAAACTGGAACACTAATACATTGTCGGTGGAACTGTGAATAGATCCAACCATTCTGGAGAGCAATTTGGAACTATGCTCAAAAAATTACCAAACTGTGCATATCCTTTGCCCCATCAGTGTTTCTACTGGGCTTGTAGCCCAAAGAGATCATAAAGAAGGGAAAAGGACCCACATGTGCAAAAAATGTTTGTAGCAGCCCTTTTGCTAGTGTCTAGAAACTGGAAATTGAATGGATGCCCATCAATTGGAGAATGGCTGAATATATTATGGTATATGAATGTTATGGAATATTTTTGTTCTGTAAGAAATGACCAGCAGGATGATTTCATAGAGGCTTAGAGAGACTTTCATGAACTAATGCTAAGTGAAATGAGCAGAACCAGGAAATCATTATACACGACAACAACAAGACTATATAACAATCACTTTTGATAGACATGGCTATTTTCATCAGTGAGATGATTGAGGCCAGTTCCAATGGTCTTGTGATGAAGAGAACCATCTATACCCAGAGAGAGGACTGAGTGTGGATTACAAAATAGCATTTTCACTTTTTTCATTGTTGTTGTTTGCTTACATTTTGCTTTGTCTTATTTTTTTTCCTTTTTGATCTGATTTTTCTTGTGCATCAAAATAATTGTATAAATATGTATACATATATTGGATATAGCATATATTGGATCGTTTGCCATCTAGGGGAGGGAGTAAGAGGAAGGGTAGAGAAGATTTGGAACACAAGGTTTTTGCAAGGGTCAATGTTGAAAAAATTATCTACACATATCTTTTGAAAATAAAAAGTTTTAATAAATAAATATACAAATTAAAAATTAAAAAGATAAGAAGTAAGGATACCTTATCTTTAAACAAGTAGTGAAAGAGAAAATAGTAGCAGTAACAGAAAACATCTAATAGATAAGATGACATGATGAAGAAAAGAGAAGTAGCTCATGGTGGGCAACCCTTTTGTTTTTTGTAAAATATGAGGCAAGAATCTCAGCTGAGAAAGTGAGGGGAAGGGAAGGCCGGGAAAGTTTAAGGAAAGATAAAAAAGTTTGGAAGAGATGTTGTAGAGAGTAGAATAATGAGTAGATAAGGGAGATATAGCTGCATTGTCTAGTGGGTGTGAGAGTCCAATTGACAATTATAAATTTGTAGTGGACTTAGAATTATTATGGGATTTTCTCTACTTTCATTCAGCAGTACTTGTGTGAGAACAAATATTGTAAATGGTAGGAACGATTCAAGACTGAAGTTTGGCAAAGTGTAATCAGTGATATGATAAGGAGAATCAGTCTGGAAGAGGAAGACACTCAAAATTTATGGCCAAAATAGAAACAATCCCTGTTTACACTTATTCTGAGCCATAAAAACCTAAACAATGAGGAAGTGAGATATAGACTAGGATCTATTATGGACCAGGCAGTGAAAGCCAGAGTGATTCAGGTTTAAAGGCACAGTCCAGTAATTCTAATTGAATCACAATGGGCTTCCACATGTGCAAGAATGTTTGTGGCAGCCCTTTTTGTAGTGGCTAGAAACTGGAAACTGAATGGATATCCATCAATTGGAGAATGGCTGAACAAATTATGGTATATGAATGTTATGGAATGTTATTGTTCTGTGAGAAACGACCAGCAGGATTATTTCAGAGAGGCCTGGAGAGATTTGCATGAACTGATGCTGAATAAAATGAGCAGAACCAGATCAATGCAACAAAACTATATGATGATCAATTCTTGTGGACATGGCCCTCTTCAACAATGAAATGTTTCAAACCAGTTTCAATTGGTCAGTGAAGAAAGGCATATACATCCAGAGAGAGGGATGTGAAATGTGGACCACAACATAACATTTTCATGCTCTCTATTGATGTTTGCTTGTACTGTGCTTCCTTTCTCTGATTTTTCTTTCTTGTAGATACGATTTCTCTTGCACAAAAATGAAAAGTGTGGAAATATGTATACATATGTTCGATTTGTCAAGTATTTTAACATAATTAACATGTAGTGGATATCCTGCCATCTAGGGGAGGGGTGGGAAGTAGGGGTGAAAAATTTGTAACAGAAAGCTTTTTAAGGGTTAATGTTGAAGAATTACCCATACATATGTTTTGCAAATAAAAAGTTTTAATTAAAAAAAAAGAATCACAATGGGCTTTAACAAAATGTAACTTTTCAAAGCTATCTTTCAAAAAATCATAAATAAAAGCTTTGTAAGACAAAAGAATTAATTGTCTCAATTTGTTTAAATGACAGAAAAATAAATAGGGAAGAAAAAAATCTATCCTTCAAACCCCAAATTACCCTTGTGAAGAATAAGTGATCCAAAATTATATTTCTTTGGACAGAGCATTCACATGTAAGGGTATATTTTTCATTCTTCATTCTCAATAAGGATCAATGACATCAGGAGGATTGATGAGAATCTTGATTTGCAGATGAACTGGATGTAAGTGAGGCAGAGCTAAAGTCATTAGCCTCCCTCTCTCTATAAAGAGATGAGGGTTTAAGGAAGGTGGAAAGTATCAATTTGATTAACAAGTGGTCAAGATGGGGAAAAGAAGAAACAATAGCTAGTACAGAGATAAAGGCCTGGAAAATAATTCAGATATTAAGGGATTGGAGCCATGGTGTGGACAAAAAATAGGGTTTTGTAAGGAAAGGCTGAGTGAGTGAAAAATAAATAGGGCATAGTACTACAATTAGGGGAATTTCAGAAATCTTGAACATGAGAGTAGTACATTTGGCAGTGACAAGATCAAAGATCTTCATCACAAGACCATTGGAAATAGCCTGAATCACCTTGCTGTTGAAAAGAGCCACATCCATCAGAATTGATCATCACATAATTTTGTTGTTGCTGTGTACACTGTTTTATTGGTTTTACTCATTTCACTTAGTATCAGTTCATGTAAGTCTCTCCAGACCTCTCTGAAATCATCCTGCTGATCATTTTTTATAGATCAATAATATTCCATAATATTCATACACCAAACTTATTCAGACATTCTGCCAGACATTCTGCAACTGATGGACATCCACTTAGTTTCCATTTTCTTGCCACTACAAAAAAGGAAGCTACAAACATTTTTACACTTATGGATCCTTTTCCATTTTTTTTTATGTCTTTGAGATACAGACCCAGTAGAGACACTGCTGAATCAAAGCGTATGCACAATTTGATAGTCCTTTGGATGTAGTTCCATATTGCCCTTGAGAATGGTTGGATCAATTCACAACTCCACCAACAATGTATTAGTGTCCCAGTTTTCCCACATCCTCTTTAACATTCATCATTATCTTTTCCTATTATCCTAGCCATTCTGAAGAGGTATATACTGGTACTTAAGAGTTGTCTTAATTTACATTTCTCTGATCAATAGTGATTTAAAGTATTTTTTTCATATGACTAGAAGTGGTTTTAATTTCTGCATATGAAAATTGTCTGTTTACATCCTTTGGCCATTTATCAATTGGAGAATGGCTTGTATTCTTATGAACTTAAGTAAATTCTCCATATATTTTAGAAATTAGGCCTTTATAAGAACCCTCGGTTATAAAAAAAATTTCCCCAGTTTACTGCTTCCCTTCTAATTTTGTCTGCATTGGTTTTGTTTGTATAAAACCTTTTTAATTTAATATAATCAAAATTATCCATTTTGTATTGTATAAAATATTCTGTTTCTTCTTTGGCCACAAATTCCTTCCACAGATTTGAGAAGTAGACTATCCTTTGTTTTTGTAATTTGCTTATAGTATCACTCTTTACATCTAAATCATGAACCTATTCCAATATTATCTTGGTGTAGGATGTTAGGTATGGGTCAATGCCTAGTTTCTACCATACTAATTCCCAATTTTCCATCAAGTTTTGTCAAATAGTGAATTCTTATCCCAGACACTAGATTACTATAGTCATTTGTTTGTGAACCTAACCTTAAATAGCATGAATCTTAAGGAAGAGAGGTGACTCAGTGATGAAGAGGAAGGGTTAATCTGTAAGTGGTAATGGGTAACAAAAGATATTCCAACTTCCTTGCCTCAACCAGTTGAGTTAAGGAGAATTAGTGAAGATACACCCAGCCCATCTGGGATAACCCAGATTTTTGTAATAGATTGTGAATGGAATGAACAAGAAAGGAAAATATATAGGATAAAGGGAATTTTGTTGCTTAGGAACAGAGAGACCAGAAAGAACAATAGAAGTGCTATCTGGTGTTTTGTTAAAACTTTGGGATAGGAAGCTTAAGGGAGATTGAAATAAGGAATGGGGTAATAGGAGCGAGGAAAAGATTTTTAAAATGATCTACAAGGATTCAGAATCCCTGGGTTATGAAGGATGACCAGATTTGAGAATATTCATTGAGTGGAGGGTGACAAACTCCTCAGTGAAGTTTGGAAATCTGGATGGAAGTAAATGTAACATGAGATAAGGGATACAGATAATCACATGGGAGACCCTCCTTCACCACTTATGTTTCCTTTAAAGGGTAGAAATTTAGCAGGTAAGAAGCATGCTAAGAGATGAAGGTTGAACCTTCACAACAGAATAAAAATTCCCTTTCTTTACCAACTTTCATTTTAGAGGGCAAGAACAACAAATGTCCAAAATGTAACTCAGCATCTTTCCCCCCATACTCTCCTTTTCCTATTCTCTTTATTTATGCCAAGGATAGCACTATTTCTTGGCCACACAATCTCATAATCTAGAGGTCATCCTGTTATTCACTTTCTCTCATACTATCAATATATTCAATCTGTTGCCAAGTTCTATTAATTCTGCCCTGAAAACATTTCTTTAGTAGCTCTTCTATTTTTTAACACTGTTTCCATCTTAGAGTAGGCCCTTCATCACTTCATGCCTATATTTTTGCAGTAGTTGCCATTTGGTCTGCTTGTTACAAGTCTCCTGCCACTATAGTCCATCCTCTGCTCCTCTGTCAAAGTAATCTTCCTAAATTAAAATTCTGAACAAGTCACCCTTCCAAAATTTCAGTGGCTCCCTATAACCTCTGGGTTCAAATATAAGATTTCCTATTTGATCTTTAAAGTGCTACATTACCTGATCAGCTTCATTTTGCACTTCTTTTATGCTTTACTAATCTTTAGGTTCTCAGGTAATAATGAGCTTCTTACTCTTCCTCACTGAAGAAACTCCTCCCTACTCTGCATTTTGATTATTTGTAGCAGATACTGGAATGTTTTTCCCCCTTATTTTACTACCTAGCTTTCCCGCATTTATTCAATTCTCAGCTTAAATCTCACTTTCTGCAAGAAGTCTTATCCAGTCCTCCTCAATTCTAAAGCCTTTTCTCCATTGATAATATCATATTAATTCATTTACATATCTTATTTATACATATATGTATGCATGTTGTTTTTACCATTAGATTGTAAGCTCTTTTAAAATGGGAACTTTGTGCTGTGTATCTTGTTTATTAACAAACTGGAGTTTTCTACATATATCATTTTATGCAAATCATTTAACTGTGATGGGTCTATAGAAATAATACACTTGCATTAGTTTACTCTAAATTCTCTTCTTATTCTACACTTATGATGACCTAGGTCTGTACGAGGTGCTCTAGAAAATAGGGATTCCTCATCAATTTTTTTTTTGCTATTTAGGTAAGCCAGTCTCGTACATGATTATTGACTTTATTTAGGATCATCAACAGTGTTCTAATAATCAGCATAGTAATGTACACACCAAACAGAAGCATCCAGAATCTTCATCTGTACAGAACCTTTCTTCCACTTGGGTATCTTTTGCATGGTAAAAACCTGTCATCCAGTTTCATTATATTAAGGCTATCTCTGTTGGTTCATTTTTTTCAAGGGATCCTGTAAGTGCATGGAACTTAGCTGGAGGAAAGCCTTTACTGTAGCAAACAAAATAATATGAGAATATTCTTAAAATAACTAAATATAGACATATAAAATCATGTACATTTAGTGAATAATATAAGTTCTATCAATCAGGAGCAATATTACAATGCATGATGTCTTTAATAAAATTGAGTTCAACTTCAAAATCACACAATTGAGCACCATTACATTGAATAGTAACAAAAATAGTATGATAAATAAAAACAGAACCTTGCTATTTTATTTCATTTTTAAAAAATAATTTACATAGTAGCTGAAGGTAGTGAGACTTTTTAAGAAGGGATTTCTGTTTTTTTACCTTTTCTTTTTTTATCATTAAGCCAAGTCATTTCTTAAACAAGGAAATTAAAGCATAAAAAGATCTTAAGGGCTGTTGGATTTGAAATGGAGCAGTAGTTTATCTCTTTCAAGCAATTCTCCTCATGAGCAGAGTTCTTTGTAACAGAAATCTATTCCAGAATCAGAAATCTTCCTATCAATAAAATAAAGAGAAAACTGAAAGAAGTTCAGAAGGGTATACAACAGAACGGTTTTGTTACTATCATAGTTTTAAGAAAGTATAATCTTTCTTGCTTTTTTATTGGCATATTTCTTAGTCAACAATCATTAAAGTATCTACTATATGGCAGTCACTAAACTAAGCTGTGGATATACAAAGAAAAACAAAAACAAAAACAAACCTTCTCTCCTTCTCTCCAGTAACTCAATCTAATGAGGGAAACAACATGGAAACAACTTTTTGCAAAAAAGCTATGTGTATGGGGCAGCTCGGTAGTGCAGTGGATAGAGCACCAGCCCTGAAGTCATGAGGAGCTGAGTTCAAATCTGGTCTCAGCCACTTAACACTTCCTAACTGTGTGACCCTGGGCAAGTCACTTACCCCCAATTGCCTCAACAACAACAACAACAAAAACCCAGCTATGGAAATACAGATTAAACATGTATGCATTATATGTAAATATGTGTGTACATATATATATATATATATATGTGTGTGTATACATACATATGAAAGATAGCAATTTTAAAGGTTTTGGAAGAGGGTTTCTTGTAGATGATGGGATGAAGGGATTTCTAGCTGGGACTTGAAGAAAGCCAGGTGGCTAATATGAGGAGGAAAACCAGTCAGGCATGGGGAACAGTGAAAATGTCCGGAATTGGGGCAGCTTGATAGCACAGGTGATAGATCACTTGCCCTAGAGTCAAGAGGACTTGAGTTCAAATCCAGCTTTAGACATTTAACACTTACTACATGCAGAGCAAGTCACTTAACCTCAAATGCTCATAAAGAAAAAAAAAAATGACCAGAGTCAGAAGATGTATCAGGCTTGGGAAACAGTTAGACTAGTGGAGTATTACTGATCACAGAGCATGATGTAAAAATATAAAATGAACAGTGAATAGATCTATAATGAAAAAGAAGAAATAATAATTAAAATGATGAGTAAATCTAGAGATAAAAAATAGTGTATTCTTGGGACTCAAAATTATAAAGTCATTTGAAATTTGCAAAGTTTTTTTATTATTATTACAATCCTATGAGGTAGTGAAAATATTATCTTCATCTTACATATAAGAAAACTGAGACTTGGAAGGATAAAGTAGCTTATGGTCATGTAGTCAGTGGGAGTTAGTCAATTTTCAAACCAAGTATCTTGTTTTGAAATCTTTTGAGCTCATATTGTATCTATGGGCCACCAAAGTATCACTCAAACTTTTTTCTAAATCATTTTACCTAATTTATTTGTATGAAAAGTGATTTAAATATTTTTAATTCTGAAATAATAAAAGCTTTGCTATTAGTAACTAAAACTTGTATATTACTATTCTTTCTATTCTGAAATTATGACATTGTTTTTTCTGTCTTTGTGGCCAAAAATATAGATGTAGAAATAAGTTTGAGCCTTGGGTTTGTTATTTTAGCAGAGCCATAACTAGTGCAAGGCATATAGTGCATTGCCTGATGGTTCCCACAAAGGAGGTGAGGTATATTACCTCTCCAGGAGGTAACACTTCCTCCTCATACCTCAAGATAACACACTAGTAAGTTATCTCAGAGACTAACATTGTCCGATCAATGTGGTACCCTTCTTTTCAGGGTTATCTTCCTTACCTAAATCTTGCCTGTAGTGAGATACAGGCTGCCCTCTTTCCCAATGTGACTACAACTACAGTAAGACTGCTATGTCCACCTTAGTCATCACAACTGTTATTGATCTAGGCCAGGGGAAAAATATTAGGGCATTATAATTTAGCCATTCTAGGGAAACTGTCCTTTTAAAACATTCTTCAGCACAAGAAGTGGATTAATAGAAAATTAATAGAAGATTAATAGAAAAAATTAATTTCAATATCATCTATATATAATTTTTATAAGAAGTGGTATATTGGATATTGGATAGAAAATTAACATTAGCATCAAGAAGACTTGAATTTAATCTTGGTTTAGCTAAATAATTATTCTAATTCTGGACAACTTATATAATTTGTTGGAGACATCTCTAAGACTATTAGTTGTAGTTCTTTATTGTTGGAAGAAGTTTATTCCCTGGGTTTTCTTTACTCAGATGATGTCACAGATAAATACATTCTAGTTGTACATGATATAGATGTATAGATGATAGAGATATAGATGATTTAGACTGTATGAATGTAAGCATAGATATAGTTATAACTTTGGATATTCATGTTAATATAGACATAGAAATAGAGATGAAAATGGAAGTGAAAATGGATATATATTTTTAATTTTTAGGTTTAACAACATTCACATACAATATATTTTTTCATATGGTAGCCAAGTTTGTTTTTGCCCTTTTCCCCTATTCTAATAACATCCATTTCATAGATGAGGATACTGAGGTTCAGTCTATAGTTAAGTGTTTTACTGAGTAGAAGAACAAAATCTTGCTTTCTATTGTACCATGATGATATCTCCTTCTTTAAATTAAAAAAAAAAGCTATATAGAACAAGAAAAAAATGGTTAAAACAAGCATCATTATATTTTACTGCCTAAATAAAAGTTTAAGGTCATCTTTTTTAAAACTGTTTCCTCTGTAGAGTGGGAATGTTGAAGCATGTTGTTTTTTAGTCAGTTTGTCATGTCTGATTCTTTATTGACCCCGTTTTGGGTATTTTTGGCAAAGATACTGGAATGGTTTGCCATTTTCTTCTTCAAATCATTTCACAGATTTAAAAAAAAAAAAAAAAACAAGGCAAAAAGGTATAAGTGATTTGATCCAGTGTGCCACCTAGCTGTCCTATTGAAGCACAGAAATATAAAATGTCTTACCTCAGGTCATACCCAAGCAGTAAGTAGCAGAGCAACAATATTAAGATATGTTTCTGAAAGCCAGATTCATTATTTTTTTTTTCAATTTGCTTGATTTCCACTGAAATTATTGGGTACACTAAGGCTGCTTCTTTTAAAAAAAAGTAGAAATAATAATTGATATTTATACTGTAATTTAAAGTATTTGTCCAAATGTTTTCATTAAAGTATATTGTTTAAGCAACACAACAGTCCTGATATATAAATGATATGAAAATTAGTATACCTATTTTTCATGTGTTAAATTGAAGTGACTTATGCATGGAGATACAAAACACATGTGTTATATTGGTTTTTCCATTAGTTAAGGTAAATTTGTACTAACACATGACACCTTCCCTTGACAACAGATGACAGATGACAACTATTTGTAAGGTTCTGGCCACGTGTAGGAATACTGATATGCAGAATGTATTGCAATTTATCTTTAATTATTTAAATTTTTTTCACTATTTTCCTTTCTGATACATTTTCCTCTATAAAAGCCTAAATAAAAAGTGAATCAATGAATATGAACTTGACCAAGGAAATGGTTTCCCTGGAAACTGCTTGGAAACCTTCTGGACAGTTCCACCCTCCTCTCAGGTTATCTCTTTTTCAACCAGTCAATAATAATTGAATAAAACTAAGTGTTCTACATTATTAAGATACATTATAATAACTAAGCCCCTTGGGTTTAGTCCAGATGCTGAAGCTGTGCATACATGCACAGACTATTTTTGTTTTGATGGAAGCTTATTATTTCAATAATATGGGATTCATGGTATAGAAGAGCCCTGCACTGATGCAAATCTACAATTAGTCTACAATTTATAGTCCTAGAACATTTTCTGAGAAATTGAGAAACTAAATGACTTGCTCAAAGTCACACTGCCTACATGTGTGAAAGGCAGAACTTGCACCAAAAATATTGTCTCTATGATCAGCTTTCTATTCACTAGACAATCAGGGATTCTGAAACTTGTTTACCTCATTTTAGAAAGAATATCAGATTTTAAGTCTGGAGGTAGATTCAAATCTAGGATCAATTACCTATATGATTATATATCTTTATATATTATTTAGAATAACTTGACCAAGATCAAATTATTTAATCCCTCTTGTTCCTTGGAGACATTTTACAATTCCAAAGCTGTGATCCTATTACTTGAAAAGCATTGTAAATTATTTTTATTTTCAAAGTCAGAGTCAAAAGTATGTGTGTGTGTGTGTGTGTGTGTGTGTGTGTGTGTGTGTGTGTGTGTTTCAATAAATGAGTAGATAATTTGTCTTGCTTTGGGTTTGGAAATGTTCTGCTTATATTTTTCAGAGGCTTCAGGAAATAAGTCAAAAACATTAAATTAGATAATAGATCTGTAAACCATTATGACATTTGAGCTAAACTAAGACATAAGCTAACATAAGACAGTAGCAAGTTCTTAAGCAGAGTCTTAGTTGCAATTTGATTGTGTACAATCAATTATTAGCTCCCCAAGAACTGTCTTCTTACAAAATCTTGACTGAAGATAAAAGTCTCCTTTAGTAAAATTCAGACAATCTATTGACATACTCTTTTGAAATTCAAGCACAGTCCCTTTTACTGATAGGTATTAATGAGTGTAGCAAGTTAAGGAGATTTCAGTTTAACACCCACAGATGTTTTACCTTGACAATAAAAGTGTAAACATGGCCTTAATTAATTAATTTGCCTTAATTAATAGCTGTTCCCTGCTGAAGGTCACAGTCCCATAAGACACAGCTTTATATTTCATTAAGAGCAGATTTTGTCTGTGCAGTTAAAAATAGGTAATGGGGGGGGTGAGGGGAAGAGGAGGAAGCCAATTTTAAAATCGCCAGACTAGGTAGATGTTCAAAGCTTTCTATCCAAATTATGGCAGCCATTTGGAAACCAGATATATCATTTTCTATGTCTATATGATGGATTTAGAGTATCATAGATTTAGAGATAGAAGAGACCTTAAAGTCCAATGTCTCTATGTTTTAAAGATGGCAAAACTGAGAATGCAGAAATGAATTATCTTATGCAGAGATACAACGGATAAGTGCTAGAGATGGGCCCTCTTATTTCTAATTGCAATATAATAATCAATCATGTATATAACTATACAACAGGTGGGAAAACATTAAACTTAAAAGAACAGTGGCAGGATAAGAAACTTTCCAAGAATTGTTTCTACCTAAGCTTTATTTAATAAATGGAATTCAATATTTATTTGTCACCAACAAATGCTCCAGCACTCTGCTAAGTATTGGGGTGGTGGGAAAGGAAACAAAAGACACTCTGTCCTCAAGGAAATTACAATGAATAGAATTTGAAAATAAGGCAAAAAATGATGAAAATAATAAAAAAAATATATTTAAATAATAATTTGAAGATTGTAAGCCACTTTTCAGATATTTTTTCATCCACATAGCAATCCTATATATAAGAACTGCTGTTATTCCTATTTTATTATATGGATGAGAAAACTGAGTTTTAAAGAGGTTAAACAGTGAGACAAATAGTAAATTCAGGGCTCAATAATGCAATTCACTTGGAATTGTTCAAATCCATTTTGTTGCTTTGAACAGAGTACAGACATATCTAAATCTCCTAATGGAAAAGGAACCATACAGTTTCATAGGCAGACATTTGTTACTTTAGCCTTTATGTTAGTGGAGCTTGCTGTTGCCATTACAATCATGGGTGCTCTCTAATATAAAACATTGATTTTACTTATGGAGGCAGGAAGCCATTGTATGTATGTGGGAGGTGGTAGGGGAAGGGGGAAGAAATAGACACTGAGAGAATAAAAGTAGAGAGCCAATGAATAAGTAATTTACTCAGTTTAACTCTATATGATGCCATTTATAATCCCCAGTTCTTATACTAATACACAATTATAATTACACCATACACATTGAGTTTGTATTAGCAATGCACTAGTACTATGTCAGTACTACTAAGCTTTGTCTCTAGTACCAAGTTTCAGTAATGTCTCCGTTGTACCCTTGCGGATTGAGTCTGCATTAGCTGCCGAGAGATGCTCTTTGATAGCAGTCAGATCCATAAAATACTTTAAAGAAAATTAATGAAAACACTTGCAAGGAGTAGATTGTTTCTTCCGAATGTACCTAGTTTATTTTACAATGGTAAAATTGCATAGGCTTAGAGAGCTTTCTGATTGATTCATGAATATTCTAAAGGGGTAAATTAATCTGTATGAACTGCACAGCTCCAGTGAAACTGCTCTTTAACATTCTGAAGGGTGGAATTCATCTTCTTACTGCACAAAAGAACTTCCTATAATAAATACTTTTTTTTTTACAACAGCAATAAGGCAGCTCAGTGGGGTGTGGTTTTCATGAAATAATCACACTTCTGAGGGATTAGACATCCTGCTTGTGCTGTACAACTCCCTGAGTATATGATTATATGTTGATATCCATATCCCCCACTCAGCTTTATTGCTTAATTATTCAGTGGGCCCTTCCTGAGGTATCTGCTTATTTGGATCTTATATATTAAGTAGGCTGGAGATCTATAATAAAGTACTAATTCTTCACAGCTAGCTCACAGTATTTTTTAGGTATCATTTAAGTAGAAATGATTGCAACATTGCACCATAACTTGGATAGCTGGGTCGAGAGAAAGCTATGATTTAACAATGTGGGTTCTAAGCAGGCTGAAATTGCCCTAATAATTATGCAAGCTATACCATTATTAATCCACACTACTTTATTAGTCAAATATTCATTAACAGTTTAGGCATAAATTTGAAAATTGTACCATTATACTGTAAAATGAATCCAGTATATATACTACTCTAAAATATATATTCTTTCAACTCTTCCCAAGTTAGTAAAAGGAGAAAACATGAACCTGAATTTACATTTTAATCCAATTTACAAATCAGTATAACTTCCATTAATTATTTAAACTATTATTGTTAATGTTTTAAAACTAGATATTTAAGTACTATCTTCCCCCCCATTGTCATTGATGATTGTATTTCTACACATTTCATCTGCTCTAGTGTTTAGACAGGATATTAAGGAAATATATGGCAGAGACCCATAAATGTCAGTTACAAGAAGTAGTTTGATTTATTGAACTCTTTTCTAGTACTGTACCAAAATATTAAGATGGGTATGAGCTTTATATGCACAATTCTACATTTTTGACATTATGAAATAAATTTTTTAAAAGTTTCTTTGAGTGCTGCATAATTAAAAACTCCACTATGAATAACATCACACATTGCACGTTGTAGTAAATGCATGCTTAGTTTTAAGTCTTGTTTTTACCAAAGCAACATCATTTTTAGCCAGATGCTATTTGTGGGGCCAACATTATAGATAATAGTTCGTTATTGTTGATCATTTCTTTTAGTTATGTTGGTCCCTCTGTGGCCTCATTGAGGTTTTCTTGACAAAAATACTCAAGTGGTTTGCCATTTCCTTCTCCAGGTCATTTGACAGATGATGAAACTGAGGGGAACAGGGATAAGTGACTTGCCCAGGTTACACAGCTAGGAAGTATTTGAAACTAGATTTGAATTCAGGTTTTTCTGACTCCCAGACTGGCACTCTATCTACTGTGCCACCTGTTCAGGGTTTATGTTTAGCTATATTTTAAAAACTGATTTTAGCCTCCAAAATTTTTCACAAATTTTTCTAGGTAGTTTTATTTGTCTAAGACAAGATATATTTATACAATGTCACCCTAACTGTTAAAAAATGAAAAATACAATCCATCCATTGGTTGCTTTACTCAAAATTGTGCTCAAAAGATTTTATTCAAGTTTTTGACTTAGGTGATAATTTATTTGTAGCTCTATCCTTCCATCATGGATAGTGAATAGATAAATAAGATCAAAGTCAATAGGAAGGATAAGAAAACTTTTTTTTTCCACATGCAACAAAATGGGACCTTAAATCCTAATGGATGGAAAAAAGAATGGGATTTGGACTCTTAGGAAATGGGTTTGAATCCTGAGACTATGGCTTGAAAATCTGTGTGACTGTGAACAAGTCTCCTCTCATCTACAAAGTACAGGAGTTGGACTACCTTATCTTTGGTTGGGTAGTCAGTCCTAAATCTGTGATACTCATGTATTTAAGTTTCCAGTATTATACAAATATAGATTTTAAATTGCCTCATTTTACAATTGAATGTTTTCAAGTAGAACTTGTGCAAAATAAGATTATTCAGATTAAGGGTCATGTGTTGGCTATAGAATAAGTATGTGCTCAGATGTTTTAAGTACATCACCATCTGCCTTCATTTTCCCCAAAATATCATTGCTGTTAAACATTATCAAAGAATTCATTACATTTTCTAGCAACTGCAGCTTCTTTCAATCAAAAATACATTCTAACCACTTAGTTAAGGAGGTCAACCAGGCTGAAACAAGAATTGTAGTTACTATTCTATCATCTCCCTGATGACTTGTAGGGGTAAGAGATGGATATGGCAGCTATTTCTTCTTGACTTTCTTTCTAAAAAGTCAAATGAACTATGAGGTTCCCCCATGTCATTTAGCTCCTATTATTATTAGTATTACCATTCTGAATCTGTTTTTCAATTTCAAAATCTAAAGTTAAAAATAATCATTCCTTCCTATGAAATGTTTGAGGAGTTTTATACTAAGACCCTGATAAAATAATTATTTCATTACATTAATTTTTTCTGCTTTGAATACGTTGATAACATCATTTTAATTAATTGGAATTATTTGCCCTCCTATGTATTTTATGTATTTAAAAACAATATTCTGAAAAATGAGCCATAGGTTTAACCATACTGTAAAATGGTTCATCACTCAATTCTGCTGGACATGGCTCTCTTCAACAGTGAAATGTTTCAAACCAGTTCGAATTGTTCAGTGATGAAGAAAGCCATATACACCCAGAGAGAGGGATCTAAATGTGGACCACAACATAACATTTTCATGCTCTCTATTGATGTTTGCTTGCCTTGTGTTTCCCTTCTCAGATTTTTTTTTTCTTATAGATCTGACTTTTCTTGTACAGGAATATAACTGTAAAAATATGTATATACAAATTCGATTTGTCAATAATTGTCAATAATTAACATGTAGTAGATTTCCTGCCATCTAGGGGAGGGATGGGGGCAAGGGAGGAAAAATTTGTAACAGAAAGCTTTGTAAGGGTCAATGTAGAAAAATTGCCCATACATATGTTTTGCAAATAAAAAGCTTTAATAAAAAAAAAAGATTCATCACAAGCATACACATACAAAAGTTAAGAATCTTCGCATAGATTGTTGTAGAAACCAATAATGGTATAAAGAAGAAGGAATTATAGTAATAGTAGTAATAGTAGTAGTAGTAGTAGTACTGCTTAATTTATCCTAATCAGTAAAATATAACTGACATTTTATACTCTTTTCAAATACAGGTGTGCTCCTGTTTAAGAAAACTGTGAACTTAGAAAACAGATAAATGAACAGGTAATTATTTTCCTTTATTCTTATGAGATTTCACAATTAGATTCTTTCAAAGATTAATTTTACATAGGCTATTTTAAATGTGTATTTTAAAATGTATTATAAGTTTATGCTCATAAACAATTGTGTATCTATAAGAGTTGGATAAATATAAATGGATTGATGATGGCTGAATAGATCTGGAGAATCTGGCCCACTTCTGTGGAGAGAAGACTTAAATACTGTGTCTCACTGACAGTAAGCTATCTAGGAGCAACATGGTTAAGTGAAAGGGATAGAGAGAGATAGGCGAATACCAGAATGGCCGAAGGGTGGGCATTCTTCCTTTCCATATCTAAAAGGGGTGTAGAACTGAAACTAGATCTTTCTACTTCTCTCAAATGCCTCTGATCTAGAACTATAATGTGTGGAGTACAAAAGAAAAGCAACTTCCCTGGTGGAAAAAGTTAAACATAGCTTACATTTGCTCATTTAGTTCATCCCATCAAACACTGAATATACAGAAGACTATCACAAATAGAAAGTAGCCAAGTAGACTCATTTATGAAAATAAAAATGCATATATATTCAAATATATTTGAAGCATATATTCTACAGTTTAGAATATTTTAAATATTCACAGGTTTGAATGAGCTCTTTAGTTAGGAAGGAGATGAGATCTCAGCTCAGATCAAAATAGAGGGACAACTCTTACCTAAGGGAAAGTCTCTGAAATCCCTAGGGAGGCAAATTTAAAATCAGGGACATGTTGAAAAGGCACTTTCCTCTCTGGGGCTGCAACTTATAAAGTATTTTCCTCCTGACTTCCTAAAATATATTCTATGTTTTTTTCTTTGAATTCCACCTATGCTCTTTACACACAGTGTTACCTCAGCTTTCTTTTCATGCTTTAGGAGTCACATTTATTATTATTATTATTGAAATGGATTAGTCTATGGAAACATATTAATTTTATAAAGAGAAAATTTCATAAATTTCATAAATAAATATGAGTATGTATATATACTCAATGAGGTGTTGGGAAGCAGAAACCTTCCTCACCATTCTAATTCTTTTAAAAATTGAGACATATGTCCAATTTGAACATAAAATTTAGCACTAAGGCCAGCAGTCTACCTGCTTTTCTCAATTCTTGTAAAGTTATTTGCAGAGCACTTCTGTTCCTGAATATCAAAGGTTTGGATTGTGATTCCTTAACAATCCATGCTACATATCAAAAGTTATGTATCTCAAGTTCAACCTTGTGGTATTACAAAAAAAGACCCATTGTTCTCTGTGATAAAGCTTTTTTTTTTCCTATTTTATTATAGGAATCTTTTGCTTAGTTGGCTATAAAGAGGGTTCTTTTATAGCTTAAATTCTTGACAAAGATTTAAAATGCTTTTAGATGCCTTTGCCTAAATGTAAATTGAACAGATGCTTTAAACATTTAAGGAATAATTAGTTTTAGCACAAATGTATGTCACTCTTTTTAGCATTCATTTCTTGGCTAGCTCAAGTCCTTTAATTTAATAAACATCAAAAGATACATTGTCATTAAGGACTAAATTGCCTGTGAAATTTGATATTTTCTTAAGAAATGAACAACACAGTCTCAGAAACATAATCCCATTCTTTTTAAACCAAACAAAATACTTTGGAAAATTCATTTCAAAAATCAAAAATCATCAATAGAGTGCCAATCTGTTCAGTCTATAGAACATGTTTGTAAATGTCTAGAGATTTTGAAAGTGTTTTGTCATCTAAAAGCATGATGACCATGCTTATAAAAATCTCTAAGAATTTTTTAATATCTTAATCAAAAATATTTAAAGTATATTTGTCAATAAAACCAAAGTATATTATATATTTAAAATATTTATATTCGACAAGTTTGTTATATATTAAAAGGACTTAAATTTAAGAACTGCATTTTTATCCAATGTATATGTTTTAAAAAGGCATTAATGATTTTTTTCATTTCTCTTAATATTTTTACTACTTAACATATGATCTATGCAAACAAAACAACTAAAAGTTTAAGTTTCTTTGACTCAAGGGAAGCCAAGAAATTTCAAAAAGAAAGTACACTGCATTCTTTAGAGAAAGTGAATACTTGTTGCAGCCTAACTTCTTGTGCTTTATAACCTGAGCTATAAATTGACTGACATTCATAATAACAATGAATGCAGTCATTTGCCTATGTTCTCTATCCAGAAAAATAATGCTAATAACACTATCAAAGAAAAAAAATTGTTTAGGAATATAATCTTAGAGAACAGTGCATGTCATCTTTGCATGTTCTATGTTGTAAGTAGCCAGAGAACTTAGTTTTATAGTTTATCTGACTTAGAAGTCTGGAATATGGGAGGAGAAAAATCATTGATATTCACATTTTGTATCAAAAAACTACCAAAAATATTGGTGTTGCATTGATTTCTACTTAGAGCTAAAAAAATTATAAAATCATATTTTTAAGTGAGAAAAAGAGTATAGGACTATATGAGTTAATGAAAATTTTGTTGTTGATAGAAACTCACTCACCTCCAAATTAAAAAAAAATTATATATATACATATATCTATACATACATATATATATATGTATGTATGTATTCAAATAGCCTTCTAATATTGCCTCATGGCTTTATTGAACAGTATAAACAATACCACAAGAAGAAATCTGTTAAATGAGCATTGGTATTTTCTTTGTAATGAAGAGAATGAGGATATAATTATACATATATCTATAATGGATGTAGAACTGGTCAACATATATGCATGCACTTAATGTACTTGTCAGATGAACAAGAATTAAAGTAAGTGAAATAGCAAATTTAAGTTAGTTAGACATTTTAAGGATTATTTATTTTAAATGGCCAATGGAGAGGAAAAATTCAAAGTTGATTTATATATTTTTTATGAGTAGGAGGAAAATTCCATTAGCAGAATCTTCTTTTAAAGTAGTTTGTTACCATTTTATCCTTTATTTAAAATGATAATGACTGCCTCATTTTTTTAAATAGAAGAATCAATTCGATTAAATTAAAGAATTTTCCTTTAAAAAAATCCAATAACATGTAAGTAGTCATCTTAGTGCTGACACTTGGATCATCTGATGCAACCATAATTCCATTAGTGTGGGTTTCCCTTGCCATGTAGGTGATAACCCTTTAATACTTCTTGGAATTCTTATCTCTCCTTCTTCGTTTAGTGCTCCATAAGAACTTTTCCCAATGCCCTAAAAATCTTTTCTTTTTTTTTTAATTTAGTGTACCTTTTCTAAGAAAAGGAAATTAAGAGAGTATTATTTGTTCTTTTACTATGTAAGGGATAAAAATTACAGGTTTATTATTTACCAATAATTCAACATCAGAATTCTTGTAATAGGAATATTAGTATTTAAACTTGCAAAGTTCTTAGAGTTCTCAGGCAAAAAGCTGTGTCATATATATATATTTGAGCTGAGTTGAGTGGTTCAATAGGTTTATGGGACCTAGGATAAATCAAACTGAGGATACCCTCCATTCTTATCCTTAATTAAAAATGACTATACATTATATTACTCCAAAAAAATCAATACCATAATAAACAAATGAATTCAATACAAGTAGCATTTCATCAAATACTGGAGATCAATTGTTGTAAGTTAGAGAGTGGAACTGATAAAATTTGAATTCAGGTTGTACACTTACATTATAAGTTGAAACAAATTGCTAGAACCCTTGAAGTTTCAGTTTCTTCATCTATAAAATGAGGTCATTAGATCATTCATTAATCTCTAACACTCCTCCCAGTTCTAAATCTATAATTACATGTATTATTTTTCTAGTGAATATCTATTGCTTTATTAATTCAATTCAATAAGAATTTACATGGGCAGCTACATGATGCAGAGGATAGAGCATCTGCCTTGAAATCAGGAGAACCCAAGTTTAAATCCAGCCTCAAACACTTAACACTGTCCATGAGAAAGTCACTTAACATTTGCCTCTCCTAAATATGTGTGTATATTGTAGATATACTATACTGTGTGCTTAATAAACCACATATAAACAAAATAATTCTTCTCCCGAGGAAATTTAAATTCTATTTTAAGGAGTGGTAGAGTCAGAAGGAAGTTATATAATCTTAATATAATAAATTGGAAGAAGATAATACAATGACAGGTGTAATGGCACAGGTAAGTAAGAATCAGAGGGAAAATTTGAATTCCTCTTCACTGAATTCAGTGGGGCAATTTAGGAAGCACAGTGACTAGAATGCTAAGTCTTAAGATGGGAAGACTTATTTTCCTGAGATCAAATTGTTGTCATTTGTCCTTCATTCTCAAAGGAGACCATGATATCAAGGAGATGATGCCATTATATGCAAGTGAATTGGATTTAAGTGAGGGAGAGCTATGCAGGGTCACCTGTTTCACTTTCCCCTCCAGAGCCATCTGAGTCCACTGGCAAGATAAAGATCAAGATGACTGGAGATGGACCTGGATGAAAGGAGAGACCTTGGTCTTTTTAAACTAAGTTCTTCATCAGATCTCAGTTTGCCTGAGGTCACATCCATTCAGTAATTAAGGCTAGGTAGCAATTGAGGCAAAGAATAACAGCTTTCAACTAGTCCAAAAACAAAAACAGAAACAACAACAAAAAAAGCCCTAAATAAATAAATAAGTGAATTAATGAATCTGGGAGGGCAATACTCTCAGGGTTTCTGGTCAAAGCAGAAATGATTGCTATTTACATTCAATCTGAGTCAATAAGAACCAAATAATAACCAAATGGGAATTGGCCTAGGACCTATTAGTGGCCAATTAGAATCCAGATTGGTTTTGTTTTAAGGCATGGTTCTTAAGAAAAAAGTGAGGTCAAATATGGCCTCAAACACTTACTAGCTTTGTGAACATGGACAAGTCACAACCCTATTTCTCTCAGTTCCTCCTCTGTTAAGTGAGCTCAAGAGAGAAATGTCAACCACCTCCAGTATCTCTGCCAAGAAAACCCCAAATTAGGTCATGAAAGGTAAGACATGACTGAAAAATAACTGAACAACAACCACTGAATCCAGAGGAAATTCACTTTCCCTGGTACCATAATGAGGTATAGAGTAGGGAAGATGAGGGAATTTCATGTTGACCTCTCTTTTCTTAGTAAAGTAAAGAAGTGCAAATATTTGCTGAAAATGATGAGATAAGGAATGGCACTCGGAGACTGAGGAGAGAAGAAAGTTTTGGAACATTCCCTTGAGATACTAGAATAAATAGTCAAGGAAGCAAAAAGTTTGCAAGTTAGCAGCAACGATACCATGAAAATTAGAAAACTTAGATTTATAACAGATGTAGTTCAAATCTTACTTCCTCCATAAGCCCTTTCATAAGCCCAGCTTCCAGTGTCTTACCTTCCCCAAATGGTGTAGTTTTTATTTTATATGTGTTTTGTGTATATTTATTTATGTCTGTGTTGTCTTCTTAGATAGGATATAGGTAGCACGCAGGCTACCTTTTGTATTCCTAGCATCCAGGACAGTACATGGAATTTACGTAGGCTTGATAATTGAATAATTGGTCCAGTTATCACCATGATATCATAACATCTCAGTAACATTCCCAAGCTCTGCAGTATAAGTAAAAAGTAGATGGTAGAATGATTCAGGATTGAGTGTGACAGTGTGTAAGTGGGGGAAAACAAGAGTGAAAGGGAGTTAAGAATCAAGAATGACATATAGTTGAGTTGGTTAATTATGGAGTCAATAACAAGAAAGGAAAAAAGTGAGTCCAAAGCAATAGGGAATACTTAGAAAACTTGTAGAGTAAGGTGATAGAAAGAGTGAATAGAAATTGCAGTGAGACTAAAAAATATCTTTAAGAAAAGAAAAAAAACAAGGGAAAAAAGAAGAAAAGATATTGATTATGGAGGGAAATTAAATTTAAATAACATGGAGGTATCACAGTTGTGTGTGATAATATGAAGTACGTTGAAAGTTAATGTGGATGAACCTCAACTGCATATCTTTAAAACATAGGGAATGAACTAGACACCATTTAAATCTAAATAGATGACCCTGTGTTTCTATAATTCCTACATTGAATCAAATACCATCTTCATTTCAATGAGGCTCATGAGAAATATTATTTCCCCTCTTTTCTCAGATCATGGCATCATAGAGAAATATAGAGGGGTCCTTAAGGATCATCTATAATCATAATCTCTTGAATTACAAAAAAAGTTAGAGAACATATAATCCAATTTCCTAATTTTATAGATTAAAACAGTGAAACCCAGAAGTAATATAATATTCTCAAGGTCAATGTCATACAGGTCAGAAGTATCAGAGCTAGGATTCATCCCCTCATCTTCCTCTAGACACTTTCTGCTCTACTGTACTGTAGTGTTTTTTTGTTTTGTTTTGTTTTGGAGATGAAAATGATTCTTCCAAGGTCATATAGCTTGTTAGTGGCAGAGTCAGGGTCAGAAATCAGAGCCTCTTATTCTTAGCCCAGTTTTCTATCTATTGAAACATGCTACCACTTATGAGTATGGACGTATTGTTAATATTCCATAAACACTTTAAAAGTTCATAAGGAAAATTGTGAGTTTTCTTTTTCTCCTCATGGTTAGAATAAAATTTGAAGATAGCAAATGATTATAGAGTTCTCTTAGAGTTTTCTATCCTGTGACAGACATAGCCTTTTGTTGTTTTCTCTCACATTAAATGATTCTATTTACAAATGTCCATTTATCATTTTGTTTTGGGTGTTGTTTACATTTATTTATTTATTCTTTTATTTGTGTTTATTTATTTTGCATCATTCATATATATTTACAAGTATATCCCTCTGATTTTGCTCTTCAGTGCCATTATTTTAACAAAGAATATTTTTTTAAAGAGTTAAGAAAAATCTAACCAACACACCAACTTAATCTGACTGTATTCTCAATGCTCTTTCCCCATATTTCCTACTCCTTGGGAAGAAGGGAGAGAAGTACATTTTTTCCTCTCTTCCTCTGACCTCCTTCCCCCACCAGCTATGCTAGGGGTAAAAACTCTCTATGAACTGCTTTAACAGTTACCAAGAGAAAGCTGTTTCACTGTGAAGTCTTCTTGGTTAGTGTACTAGAACAAATTCAGCCCGTTTAATCGTGTGGCATCAGGCAGCCCTGAAAATGCAATTTGTTGTAAAATTTGTTTTTGCACTACTATTAGAAGCCAAGTGTTCAGCTCTTTTGCTGCTCTCCACTGGACCTTATCAGAGAACATGCTAGCTAGAGGGCATCAGCAGCCCTGATCACTCAGAAGGAAACAGGACAGCTGTGTTCCTGACAGCTGGAGGAGGCATGATGTCCATCAACAAATATCTGGGATACCTAACACTTCTCTTCTGCAAGCAGGGGGAGGGCAAACCTGTTGGATTGGAAATAGGAATGATTCTTTTGTGACATCCAGGAAAGAACAGTTCCTTTGGGGGGATAAAGTATGGATTTCTTTTGTATTTTATATATTACTCAGACATCATTTATCATTACTGTAACAGCTCCAGGTAAGAGTTAAAAGATGAAGAAGATGCTCCAGGAAAAGAGACTAGACATTTTTAAAAAATCTTGCTCTTAACAGAGATAGAAAAAAAAAGCAATATACTTTTTTTAACCTAGGGAAAAGTAAAAATTAGACAGGTTTTTTTTCTTGCAGTTATATTCAATGCCCTTTTAAATGATCAAAATATACAGTATGGTGGTGATATGGAGCAGTTTTTACAGGACCCCCCACATTTCACTTTCTCAATTTCCATTTATTTATTTCACATACTATAGGGAAAGTTAGCTTGATACTTGATTAGGCTTTTAATGAGTATTAGTTCAAATGGTTTCAAAGACAAATTCTTTAGCAAATTTGAATATAGAAAAACCAAGAAATACACGTTTAACATTATTTATAATGAACATAAACTGAATTTTATAGTATCCCTGAGGCTCTGGCCAATGGTGTTATTCAGTGAAAGCAGAACACAACATCAGAACTGCCAGAGGGGGGAAAAAGTACAGTTAAATCTCTTTCCTAAACAAAAAAATACCTTTGAAGTGTTCATGTTCATGGATTTATTTGATAAAGAGTTCTTTCAACATTGGGAGAATATTTATTTACTTTAATGTCTCTTTGTCTTTCATATCAATATATACCTTCTTGTCAATAAACTTTCCATGATACCTCAGACTCACTAGTCTGCATCGTCCACCTATACTCTTCTTGATTAATGATGCTTTAATTACCTATTCCTCTCTAGTAATGAGTGCAGAAAAACAAAAATCATACTGTACCATAGTATAGTCAATTGAGCTGACTTGCTTTTCTTTTAATCCTCAATGAATATCATAGTTCTGATACATTGCAAGGGCTTAATAAATGCTTGTTGACTGACTGAAGAAGTATACTCAGAGCTAGCTGCTCCAACGTATGTAAAGTATTTTGAAATCATTGTTATGATATAAATATCAACTTTTTTTAAACTATCCTCAAATGATTTTCTAGAATAGTAAAAGTTTGAAAGAAAAAACTAGAATTCAAACTAATTTTATAACATTAGGAAATGGTATTTTCAAAATAAAAGATTATTAAATATAGTGACAAATGAAATAGTACATCTAGGGACAGACTTATTAGAATTGATAATTATGCCAATTAAAAGGTTAGAGTTCACAGTAGCCCACAGATAGAATATAATTCAGCAAGAAATGCTCAATATTAGTATGTAATATTCATTTAAGCAAAAGCAAGAGAATAAAACATCTTTTCTCTCCAGTCATTATAAAAGAACTATGCTTTGATTTGTTCTCTACTTTTAAGAGATGAAGGGAAATCAGAGATCTACAGAAAAGTAATAAAAATGATTAAAGAGTTGGAAAATACCACCTTTAAGGAATGGCAAAAGTTTTTTGTTGTTGTTGTTGTTTTTTTGTTTGTTTTTTTAGTCTGGAGAAGCAAATATAATTAACAAACTGTAACAATTGAAAACCAAGAATAAATGTGACCAATGATTGAAAAATTAGGCACAAAGAGTTACATTAAAGAGTGAAAAAAAAGGGGCTACAATGTTAGAGGCAGGAGAACCAAAAAAGGTGAATGTTCCAAATAATTTCCTATCAAATATAGTAGGGCAGATACAAACAAAATATTAACTAGACTAAAAATAATTCAAAAAATAGATTTCTGGGGTAGCTAAGTGTTGCAGTAGATAGAACATGGACCTAGAATCAAGAGATCCTGAGTTCAAATCTAGCCTCAGATACTTGAATTACTATCTGTGTGACCCTGGACAAGCCATTTAATTCTAACTTCCTTGCCAGGAAACAAACAACAACAAAAAATTAAAATAAATAAATAAAACATATTTCAGTGGCTCTCGATAATATATAAATGTGTGCATGCTGCTCCCCAGCATAGCAATCTTCACAGTTTTCCTCAACACTGTCTTTAGGATATTGAACAAACTTTTCAGTTGAGCTTAAGTTTAAGTTTGAAGTTTATTTCACAAAATTTCTCTTTATGAACCGAGATCTTTTATCCATGCTGACACACTTACTGTTCCTCAAATTTTGAACTCCTTTTGATAGTATGACTTTGCATAAATTGTCCATTACACCTCAAGGTATTCCCTCCTTGCTTCTACCTCTTAGAATTCATAATTTCCTTTGAGGCTCAGCTAATGCCACCAGGCATTAGTTTTTTACCAGGCAGAGTTTTTTTTTTTTTCAATAATAGCTTTTTATTTTCAAAATATATGCAAAGATAGTTTTCAGCATTCACTCTTGCAAACTTTGTGTTCCAAATTTTTTTCTCCCTCCTTTCCTCCCACTCCCTCCCCTAGACAGTAAGTAATTCAATATATGTTAAACATGTACAATTCATGAAGGGAAGATTTTTTTTTAAATTTTATTTTATTTGCATAACATATGTGTGGGTAATTCTTCAACAATAACACTTACATAGCTTTCCGTTAGAAATTTTTCCCCCCAACTTCCCCACCCCTCCCCTAGATGGCAGGATATCCACTACATGTTAATTATGTTAAAATATTGGCAAATCGAATATATGTATACATATTTCCAAACTTATCATTGTTGTGCAAGAAAAATCTTATCTACACAAATGATATATCAGATAAAGGAAACACAATGTAAGCAAACATCAATCAAGGAGTATGAGAATGTTATGTTGTGGTCCACATTTTGCATCCCTCTCTCTGGGTGTATATGGCTTTCTTCAGTGAACAATTGGAGGTGGTTTGAAACATATCATTGTTGAAGAGAGCCATGTCCATCAGAATTGATCGTCATATAGTACTGTTGTTGCCATGTATAATGATCTCCTGGTTCTGCTCATTTCACTCAGCATCAGTTCATGTAAGTCTCTCCAGGCCTCTCTGAAATCATCTTGCTGGTCATTTCTTACAGAACAATAATATTCCATAACATTCATATACCATAATTTATTCAGCCATTCTCCAATTGAAGGGCATCTATTCAATTTCCAGTTTCTAGCCACTACAAAAAGGGCTCCAGGCAGAGTTTTTGAATCCCTTATTAGCACTTTCTTTTCTCTCAAAGCATCTTGTATGCTTTCCTGTGTACATGTTGGATTTCCCCAGTGGAACTTAAGCACCAAAAAGTCAAGGATTGTTCTTGGTTCTCATGTCTCCAGCACCAAACCTATTGCCTTACAAGGAATAAAAAGCCTTTGGAAGGGGAGAGATAGATAAAGAGATAAACATAAAAACAGAGAGCGATAGACACAGAGAGAAATTGAGAAACAGAGAAAAAAGAGAAGTTGAGAGAGAGAAATAGAGAGAAAGAACAAGAATTTTTAAATATAAATAGAGAATATCTGGCTAGAGAAACTATGGGCTCATTTTAGGTTCCGTGCATGTTAGATTTTTGAATGAAAAGAAGATCACTGAGAAGCTAAATGAATTCTCTGTTAATATCTTTACTCAAGGATTATCTTTGGAATCAGTCAAATGAAAGGTATCAGGTAAAATACATATATTTATATCTATATCTATCTATAGCTGTATCTGTAGCTATATATACGTATATACATATATTTATATCTATAGGTATATATATACATATATATGTGTATATATATATACATATATATATATATATGTAGGGCTATCTGGTAGAGTGTAAAGATCTGACTATGTAAATGAAAGGTGTGAAAGTATCAACTTGATATTGTGGACAACTTTCATAAATTCCAAAGTCAAGAAGGACAGAAGAGAAGATAAAGAATTTTTCTACAATTATTTAAGTTCTTTTATTTCTCAAAATATCTAGGATTTTGGATTCTATTTATATGCTGTATGGATGTTGAACATAGGATTTTATATATTTTTAAAATGTACTTTAGAGAATATTTAATTCAACCCACTCATTCACTTTATGGATGATGTACAAAAATGTGAAGTTACATGGCCAAAGCCACTCAAGCTAGCAAGGATTAGAGCTATGATACAAACTTCAAGTGACCTCTCATTCCAAATACATTATAGTTGCCAAGGTATCATACCAAAACATTGGATTAGTTTTATGTTTCCTTTTGGGATTGTATGGTTTTTATAGATGGAATTTGTGATTTGATAGGAAATTACAATAGATACTCCTTAAAGTTCATTTCCAGTTCTGGAGTCTATTTCTATAATCAGTCACTGATCAGGAATTTTTTGATACATATATAGGATATAAATATAAACTCCACCCACAAAAAAAGATTCTCTAGCTCATATGTGTGATGAATTTCTTAACTCCTAGACCAGTATCTACAATATATTGCTATTATAGAAGACACTGAGATAAGCTGCTTATATTAGATATGTTTACTTAATGTGCAAACATGAAAACAAAAATTGATTAGAACTCATTTGGAAACAACAAGACTTCTTCCTACCTGCTGTTATTCAGTTAAGTGAAAACTCCAATTTAATTCAAGAAGCTTCTCTCTCCCTGTCCCCCCTTAAATAAGTGATTTATAATCTCACTGGTTCTAATTTACTGTAAGCAAAGCATCAGATTAGCAATGTGTTTAATATGAGTTATTAAGTTCCCATTAGACTAAATTGCCACCCTTAGACATCTGCAAAAATACGCTGAATTAATTTGCATTATTCAGTAGCCATCTATAGCACCTATCTGTAGGCAGCATAAATGTTTTAGAGGTTACGACATACTGAGTCACTTCTAGGAAAATGAGTCACATTATGCCCAGTGATGGTATCATCACAGAAATATATCATTGAAAAAGGTGATCTGGTTATTTGGCAAGTGAACAATAATTGATAGGCAGAGTGCCCCACTGATATTCTTATGATCCCAGGAAAAAGCAAGGATGGCCCCAGAATATTACATAAACCCCTTTGGCAAATTTATTCAACAGTGGGAAAAAGAAAAATGAAAGAATCATATAGATAGATAGTTATGGATGAGTTGTGATTTGAATCATTAGAGGAAAATTCCAAAAATTGAGATCACTGATTTATATAAATATTTGTGGCCCGAGAAAACTTAAAGCTACATGTGGCATTTTGCCCAAAAAAGAAGGGGCAAAAAGAGACTTTAATGCTTTCTTGCTATTGTAGATGTTACATGAGCATAACTCCAATAAATCTTGTGTTGAAAAGCACCATTAGAGACTTATCAGAGAACACATACATTTTTCTTTAGAATTATTCAGCTCAATTTATATAGATCTTTCCTTTAAATTTATCTAGTACTTGGCTAGTTCTGAGTAATAATTTATTCTTCCGCAATGAAATATACTATTTATATGCAACAGAACAACCACACAAGCAACCATTTATCAAGTATCTATTACTAGGATTCAGAAGAATGAGGTCCAGAGAGAAAGGAACGGATAAATTCTTGTGGGCAGAAAGCTGTTTTTCAAATCAAAATTTGATATTAGGGAGGTGACACAGTTATGGGCAATAGGTATAAATGTAATTTTTTTCCCTAGAGACTGTCTTTTACCTTTCTTCATATCTCCAACACCTAGTTCAATGCCTAGTATAAAGTAGATCCCTAATAAACATTTCTCGACCAAAGTACAACTTTCTATAAGATAGCTGAGATGGAGTGAACATAACTACATGTAATAAAGGTGTAGGATGCCAGTATATGATATATTTTTCACCAAGTTCTTCACAGAAACTAAGATACATTCTCTCAAGAAATAAGCTATTCTAGTTGTCCCAAGTGACAATACTATTGAGTACATTTCTTCTCCTTTATGAATAAAATGATAGCCTAAAAGAATTAATAAAATTTCTAAAACTTTTAATTGAGGCAAGGATTCCTAACCTTTGTAGTCAATCTAAGATTTCCAACAAGATTAGCCTATGTTTAAGTTCAAAGAATTTATATCTGGGAGTGATAAAAAAATAAAAAGAGAATTAATAATTTCATAAAAGAAACACAAAAAAATTAAAGAAAATAGCACCTTAAAAATCAGAAATGACCTAATGGTAAAAGAGCCCAAAAAAAAATCACTAAAGAAAAGATCTCCTTTAAAAACAGAATAGGTTAAAAGGGGAAAAAAATAAAAATTCTCAGCAAAGAATCAGGCAAAGTGGAAGCTAATGAAATTTTTAAGAAACAATACCAAAGCAAAAAGTAAAAGAATACTCAAGAGAAGCATAAAGAGGCATAAAGGGAATCAGTGAAGTTACAGTTCTCTCCCTCTCCCTTTCCTTCTCCCATGTAATTCCTAATAACTTTATCATTATTAGGACAGTTAAAAGTAGTCTACATTACAGAAGGTGTGAGTCAATTATGTTGGACTGATCTCCCTACAAAAAAATGTCCAGGTGAAAAAGGATGCACAGGGAGAAGGGGAAAGGGAAAAATAGAATGGGGCAAATTCATATAAAGGAGGCACACAAAGAAGAGCTTTTATGTAAAGAGGGAAATGGGTGGATGGCACAGAATGTCTGCCTATCACTCTCTTTGGAATTTATTCAAAGAGGGAAAAATACATATACACATTCATTTGGATATAGAAATCTATCTTACCCAACAGAGAAATAGTAGGGGAAGAAGAAAAGAGATATGGGCAGAGATCATGAAATGAGGAGGGTGCTTTGTGAGAAGGCAGCGTGAGGTGGGGGGGTGGAGGGAGAAAAGGGAGAAAGAGAGAGAGGATGGGGGGAGAAAGAGAGAGAGAAAGAGTGAGTGAGAGAGAGAGAGAGAGAGAGAGAGGGAGAGAGAGGGAGAGAGAGGGAGAGAGGGAGAGAGAGGGAGAGAGAGGGAGAGAGGGAGAGGGAGAGAGAGAGAGAGAGGAAGGGAAAGAGAGAGAAAAAAGGAGAGGGAGAGGAAAAGGAAGAGGCAGAACATAAACAGAGAAAAATGAGATGAAGAAAAATTCACTGTTAGTGATCATAAGTGTGAATCTGTATAGGATGAGTTAACATATAGAACAGACATTGATAACAAAGTGGATTGGAAATCAGAATTGTTAATGAGAGACACATTTGGGACAGAAAGACACAGCCAGTGTTGAAAAGAAGGGCTAGAGGAGAATCTATTACACTTCAACTGAAATGAAGAAGTCAGGAATGGCAATTATTATCTCAGACAATGCAAAAGAAAAAGAAAAACACCTAAGTGAAAGAGATAAT
The DNA here is from genome assembly GCA_023553655.1 of Myrmecobius fasciatus. NCBI lineage: Eukaryota > Metazoa > Chordata > Mammalia > Dasyuromorphia > Myrmecobiidae > Myrmecobius > Myrmecobius fasciatus. Next base: position 646,220 of record JAJPUD010000125.1, on the reverse strand, counting down.
CAATGAAAGTACATTTTGCTAAAAGATATTATAAATAATGGTATAATCTTTAAAAACAAATTACAGCAAGATCCTCTTAAAAAGCCTGCATTTCTCAAATACATGGGGAACAAAATCAAGTTTATAAAAATAAGAGCCATTCACCTATTGATAAATGGTCAAAGAATATGAAAAGATACTTTTCAGAAGAAATCAAAATTATCTATAATCACATAAAAATATTTTAAATCACTATTGACTTAAGAAAGGCAAATTGAAACAACTCTGGATTCTACTTCACATGTAGCAGAATTAAAAATGCTGAAGGAGATGGGAGGGAAATAGGTATATTAATGCATTCTGGTACAGTTGTGAACTGGTCTAATTGTTCTGGAGAACAACCTGCAATTATACCAAAATGGTTATAAAATTATACATACCCTTTGAACCAGCAATATCACCTACCAGTTATGTATCCAACAACATCAAAGAAAAAAAGGAAAAGGACCTATATGTACAAAAATACTTATAGCAGCTCTTTTTCTGGTGACAAAAAATTAGAAATTGAGGGGATGTTCATCAGGTAAGGAATGACTGAACAAGTTGTAGCATATGATTTTGATAGAGAGTATTGTGCTATAAGAAATGATGAGGAAGTGGTTTCAGGAAAATCTATGGCAAGACATGTCTGAACTGAAGCAAAGTAAAGTGACAAGAACAAGGAGATCATTGTACACAGTAGCACCTATGCACAATGTGTGGGAATGATGATCATCCGTGAAAGCTATGGCTCCTCTGTTCAAAACAATAAGCTAAGTCAATTCCATTGGATTCATGATGAAAAAATGCTGTCTACCTCCAGAAAGAGAAATGAAGAACAATGAGTGCTAACCAAAGTATAAATTTATCTAGCTGTTTTTTTTCCCCAGGATATGTGTATGTATGTGCATGTGTATGTGCGAGCATTGGCTAATATGGAACATGCTTAAGGAGATTTCACATGTATAACATATTGTTTGCCTTCTAAAGAGGTATAGGAAGGTTGGGAGGGACAAAATCTGGACCTCAAAATTAAAAATGAATATTAAAAATAAATGAAAGAATAACTTGATTTAAAAAATGAACAAAAAATGAGGGAAAATAATTACCTTTATGGTTTCCAACTACTGAATATGGCCAAAAGAAAAATAATCTCAATTATATGTCAGTAAACTCATTAATTCTCGAGGAGAAATATTAGCACAGAAAACCCGTCAAATGACAAGATTAAAAAGAATCCTATATATTATCTGGATAACCCCATCATTTTATAGAGGAGGAGACTAGAGTTAAGAGAGGCTGAATTTACAAAGTTAGTAATAGAAATGTAATAATTCACTGGCAGATAAATAATCTGGTAGCTACAGCGCCAAACCTGGAATTAGAAAAATCTGAGTTCAAGTCCACTCTGAGATACTTATTAGCTGTCTGTCCTTGGACAAGTCATTTTATCTCTCTTTGCCTCAGTATTTCTACCTTTAAAATGGGGGGGGGGAATAATAATAGCACCTACCTCCTACAGTTCTGATAATCAAATCAAAAACAAATTATTTACAAATAATTGGAAAATGTTCAGGTCAACATGTAACACATAATAAGTATTTTATGTTTGATAGTAATAATTCATAATAATCCAGTGTTTTAAACATACAATCCATACTGTAACAGTCAAAACCAACATCTGGGTCTCCTGACAATATTTGTTTTTAATTTACATTACATTATATTTGTTTTCCTCATTTCCAATAAGTCAAGCTACGAAGTTCATTGTGTACAACTGAAGAAGTAGTTATAATCCTGGACCCCATATTTCTGGCTTTTAACTTAGCCAGTTTTAATATATTCTGGAACCAGAAAAATAAAAAGTAATTCCAGGACCTTAAATGCTCATCCTTGTTGATTCCAACTCCATTAAATCTAATATTTGTTTGTTTATTAAAAAAATTAAATGTTCCCCATTTAACCTAGTCGCCAAATCAAATATCTTTAAATGACCTTTTTTAAAATGAAATGGACCTAGAATTAGAGTAGTTTTGAGAAGAATACTCTGGAGTAATTCCAAGAGGCATGCCATTAGGTGATGGATTTTTTTCTTTTTGCGAGTCAAAGCAACTCAAAAAGACACTATGTTTGCAAGAAGTTGTGATCTGAATGGGAAAGAGTATAGATCTATAACCTTAAAGTCCCACATCTTTGAAAAAAATTCAAATGAAAACCTCCATTGGATATTTGTTACTTCTGTATTTTACATTCCATGGCAACATTACTAGTTTCAATGAAAATATGTTAACATTAAGAATGCACAAAATGTTTCTCATATTGACATATATAATGCTTCCTATGGGTTCTAATTTTTGTTCTTGTTATTTAGTTGTTTTAGTCATTTTTACTCTTCATGATCCTACTTGAGATGTCTTGGGCAAAGATACTGGAGGGTTCACCATTTCCTTCTCCACCTCATAATGAGGTGGATTGATGAGGAACTGAGGTTAATTGACACCCCCAGGATCAGACAGTTAGTAAAAGTATAAGGCCAGATTTGGTTCTGCCTGATTTCAGGTCCAACAGTTTATCTACGGTACAACCTAACTGTCCTCAAAAATTTTTCCTCCAAATTGTTTCAGTTTTATACCCATGATCCATAACAACAATTTCTTTAATTTGGTAACACATTTCTAAGCCTCTGTACCATAAATTTTATCATTGATGATAGATAGATTGATTGATTGATAGAAACAATTTCAATATTTAAAAAAAAAATTTGTGAGGCAAAACCATAACTATTTTTATCTATTTTTTTTAATTGCTGAGACAATTGGGGTTAAGTGACTTGCCCAGGGTCACACAGCTAAGAAGTGTTGATTGAGGTCTAATTTGAACTCAGGTCCTCCTGACTTCAGGGTCGGTGCTCTAACCACTGCATCAGCTAGCTACTCCTATAATTCTTCTTATCTAATAGATAAGAAAAACCTAGTAGAGCAGTAGAGTAATTTTTATCATGGATAGAAAGAAATCTAGGAAAGGGTAGGGTATGAATTTGATATTTTGACTCTCCATTAAACACTAACAAATTGGGCTGGTTTGTTGTTTTGTTTTGTTTTTTTTTGTTTTGTTTTGTTTGATCTGATCATCTAATAAAAATCCATTAAGAATTTATCAAGCATTTATTATTTTTAAGCTCCTAAACTAGATGCTGCAGAAGCTCTACCTGTGACATCCTCCCTTACAAGTTTATATAATATCACATTTGTTTTGTTAAATGGTTGATCAAAATAAAATAGGCAATCCAACATCTGAAGCATTGTTGGCTTTAAAGTAGTTCTATGTCCTCATATTTGGCAAGTGTAACCTAACTAAATCAATTGACTTTCTCCTTCATTTTGAGTTAAAGATGAAAGTGCCTTTGACATCAAAACTGAAGTCTTCAGAAAATTGTCTCTATTGCTTCCTTTTCCCTTTCCACATTTGTCTTCAATGCTACCTCTTTTTCAGCTTTTGCTTTCATTTCCTTCTTGCTCCTGACACGTGTCTAGAAGAAACTGACAATATTGTGTGTTGCTTACAAAATATGTTACTCTTTCTATGTCACTATTTTCAGTCAGAAAAAACACTCTGGTGATAAAAACTTCCTCTATTCATTCTGAACTGACAAGAGTTAGGCTCTCCTTTTGTGAAAATAACAATATTTTTTATGTGATAAAAGATACATGAGGAACAAAATATGTATTGTTTAACAAGAGAATCACTTTGAAAAAAAACAATTTGTTTCATGTATTAGGGGAAAATGTTCCTTCCTTACCTCGTTTCTGTCCCAAGAAAGTGGAACACTGAGTTGGAGTACAGTGTCTTGGCAGAAAAAATAGATCATATCTTTATAGCATTTCTTTGGTGTGTCACCTTAACAGCTATCTTATACAACACATTTGTATAACAGGCCATTCTACTTGATTCTCTTTCAAAACCAAGAGGATGGCTTCTTTATGGGGCTGACTTATTTACTACTTCCTGCCCTGTTCCCAGAGTGAAATCTTTCAAGGATGAATAAATAATATAGAACAAAATGAGCAACAGAGAAAGACTCTTCTCTCTATCTACTCCAATGTCCAGACCTGACAGACTGAAAAATATCCAACATGTTTAGAAAACTTTTTGTTAATTAAAATAAATGTTTTATTAAAAACAATATTAAACATTAAATACATTTACTACACATTCTTAGTAACCATTCATTCACATAGAAATTTATAAACGTTAACACAAAGTATTGTCATTATTTTTTAATCACTTTAAGTGATTCTATGTACATTCATTTTTTTTTATTTTTCTCATATGATTATACTCTGCAGGTATTTTTCTTATTCTACATTTTATAACTTTATATAATTTTCAGATTTTTTTGTACTCTACATAACTGTCAGTCGACTGTATTATAATATTCCAAATTAATGTACCAAAGCTTAAGAATTCCCCTCTTGTTTAACATTTCTTACATATAATTTCCCACATAATGCTGCTCTGAAGATCCTTGAAAGATAATCCCTTTACTATTTTTTTTCCTGGCTTGTGTTGATATGCTGGAAGAATTGTCATATATATTTTATTGATCCTCTGCTTATGTTCTTTGAAACATAATACAGGGCAAAAAATACATCACAATATTGAAGAAGGATGGATTAGTTTCTCAAATAGATGAGGAATAAGAAAATGGAGACTATAGAGTAGTTAGTCTGACTTTGATTCCTAGCAAAATTTTAATGATTTATTAGGACTTAGGGAAAGAAAGTGATAGCTTAGATATACCATGGCTTAATTAACTATGGAACATACTAGCCTAACCTCTTTTTTACCAAAGTAATTTTGCTAATAGATCAGAGCAGTGCTCTAAATACAATATACCTAGCTTTCAGCCATCACTTTGACAGTCTCATTTTAGCCTCACAGATGAAGTAGAGAGAAGGTTAAATCATAGCAGAGTTAAATTAATTTGGAACTGGTTGAAAAAGTCATTGATGGGCAAATGTCAACTTCGATGGAAACTTCTAATGGAGTACACTGGGAATAGTTCTTATACCTGTTATTCTAAATTTCTGTCCTTGACTTGACTGAAAGCTAGATAATATATTTTTACAGATTGGCAGATGAAACAAATCTGAAAAAGAAAAAAAAACTAATATATAGGATAGAAAAATAGGGATAATAATAGCACCCATTGTCCAGGGTGGTTTTAAGTATAAAATGAGATTTTTAAAAGTACTTTACCAACCTTAAAGTATTAGATAAATGCAAGCTAATCTTCATCATTATCATTCTCATCATAATCTATAACATCATATTCTTATCTAATTGTGTAGTCCTAGAGTTGTTCATTTGACCAGAACACTTTCATTACTGGTCATAAATAATAACTTTTTTTAATTAAAATTTTTTATTTTCAAAACATATGCACAGATAATTTTTCAACATTGATCCTTGCATAACCTTATGTTCCAAATTTTCCCCTTCTTCCCCTCACCCCCTTCCCTAGATGGCAAGTAATCCAACATATGTTATATGTGTTAAAATATGTTCAATCCAATATATGTAAACATATTTATACAATTATCTTGCTGCACAAGAAAGATCAGATCAAAAAGGGAAAACAATGAATAAGAAAACAAAATGCAAAAGAACAACAAATAAAAAGAGTGAAAATGTTATGTTATGATCCACCCTCAGTTCACATAGTCCTATCTCTGGGTGTAGATGGCTCTCTTCATCATGAGACCATTGAAACTGGCCTCAATCATATCCTTGTTGGAAAGAGTCACATCCATCAGAATTGATCCTCATATAAAATCATCATTGCTGTGTACAATGATCTCCTGGTTCTGCTCATTTCATACAGCATCAGTTCATGCAAGTCTCTCCAGGCCTCTCAAAATCATCTTGCTGATTGTTTCTTGCAGAACAATAATATTCCATGACATTCATATACCATAATTTATTCAGCCACTCTCCAATTGATGGGCATCCATTCAGTTTCCAGTTTCTAGCCACTACAAAAAGGGCTGCCACAAACATTCTTGCATATGTGGGGCCCTTTCCCTCCTCTAAGATCTCTTTGGGATATAAGCCCATTAGAAACACTGCTGGGTCAAATGGTATGCACAGTTTGATAACTTTTTAATCATAGTTCCAAATTGGTCTCAAGAAAGGCTGTATCCGTTCACAGCTCCACCAACAATGCATCAGTATCCCAGCCTTCCCACATCCCCTCCAACATTCATCATTAACTTTTCCTGTCATTTTAGCCAATCTGACAGGTGTGTAGTGGTACCTCAGACTTGTCTTAATTTGCATTTCTCTGATCAATAGTGATTAGAGCACCTTTTCATATAGTCATATAAATGCTTTTAATCTCTTCTGAAAATGGTCTATTCTTCTCCTTTGGCCATTTATCAATTAGAGAATGGCTTGAATTCTTATAAATTTGAGTCAATTCTCTATATATTTTTAAAATGTTTTCCCAATTTATTGCTTCCCTTCTAATCTTGTATGTATTAGTTTTGTTTGTTCAACACCTGTCAGATTGGCTAAAATGATAGGAAAAGATAATGACGAATGTTGGAGGGGATGTGGGAAGGCTGGGACACTGATGCATTGTTGGTGGAACTGTGAACAGATTCAACCATTCTGGAGAGTAATTTGGAACTATGCTCAAAAAGTTATCAAACTGTGCATACCCTTTGACCCAGCAGTGTTTCTACTGGGCCTATATCCCAAAGAGATCTTAAAGGAGGGAAAGGGAACCACATGTGCAAGAATGTTTGTGGCAGACCTTTTTGTAGTGACTAGAAACTGGAAACTGAATAGATGCCCTTCAATTGGAGAATGGCTGAATAAATTATGGTATACGAATATTATGGAATATTATTGTTCTGTGAGAAACGGCCAGCAGGATGATTTCAGAGAGGCCTGGGGAGACTTACATGAACTGATGCTGAATGAGATGAGTGGAACCAGGAGATCATTATACACGGCAACAACAATACTATATGATGATCAATTCTGATGGACATGGCTCTCTTCAACAATGAAATTTTTCAAACCACTTCCAATTGTTCAGTGAAGAAAGCCATATACACCCAGAGAGAGGGATGTGAAATGTGGACCACAACATAACATTTTCATGCTCTCTATCAATGTTTGCTTACATTATGTTTCCTTTCTCTGATTTTTCTTTCTTGTAGATACGATTTTTTCTTGCACAACAATGATAAGTGTGGAAATATGTATACATATATTTGATTTGTCAAGTATTTTAACATAATTAACATGTAGTGGATATCCTGACATCTAGGGGAGGGCTGGGGAGTAGGGGGGAAAAAAGTTGTAACAGAAAGCTTTGTAATGGTTAATGTTGAAGAATTACCCATACATATGTTTTGCAAATAAAAAGTTTTAATAAAAAAAGTTTTGTTTATTCAAAATTTTGTTTAACTTAATATAATCAAAATTATCTATTTTGTGATTAATGATGATCTCTAGTCCTTTTTTGGTCACAAATTCCTTCCTTCTTTACATATCTGAGAGGTGAACTATCCTATGTTCTAATTTGCTTATGTCTATGTCTAAATCATAAACCCATTTTGAACTTATCTTGGCATACAGTGTTAGGTGTGGGTCAATGCCTAGTTTCCAATTTTCCCAGAAGTTTTTGTCAAATAGTGAGTTCTTATCCCAAAAGCTGGGGTTTTGGGGTTTATCAACCACTAAATTGCTATAGTTATTGCCTAGTTTGTCCCATGAACCTAACCTATTCCATTGATCACGTACTCTATTACTTAGCCAGTAGCAAATGGTTTTGATGACTGCTGCTTTATAATATAGTTTTAGGTCTGGCATAGTGAGGCCACCTTTATTGGCATTTTTTCATTAATTCCCTTAAAATTCTTGAGCTTTTGTTCTTCCAGATGAATTTTGCCATTATTTTTCTAGATCTATAAAATAATTTCTTGGGAGTTTGATTGGAATGGCACTGAGTAAGTAGATTTATTTAGGTAGTATTGTCATTTTTATTATATTTGCTTGGGCTACCCATGAACACTTGATATTTTTCCAATTTATTAGATCTGATTTTATTTGTTTGAAAAGTGTTTTGTAATTGTGTTCACATAGTTCATGATTTTCCCTTGGCAGAGAAATTCATAAATATTTTATACTATCAACAGTTATTTGGAATGGAATTTCTCTTTGTATCTCTTGCTGTTGGACTTTGTTGGTAATATATAAAAGTGCAAATTATTTATGTGGATTTATTTTGTATTCTGCAACTTTGCTAAAGTTAGGAATTGGTTCTAGCAGTTTTTTAGTTCATTATCCAGGGTTCTCTAGGAATACCATCATATCATGAAACATCTTTCAAGACAATTGTTGCATATGAGCTATCATCAGTTCTATCCAGCAATACATTCCAGCAAGTAACATTCACTTGCTCCTTTCTTCTGATTCAAAGACAATGAAATGGAAATTAAAACCTTGAGTTTTTTCCCTTACTTTGACCTCACTTTTGCCAATTTTTCAGCTCAGAAGACTGTATAAATCCTTATTGTAAGCTTTAGTTACTCAGAGCAATCCTATGTGCATACATAAAATGTCTTTTCTCTCATACTACTCATTCTTGTGTGTTCAATCATACTTGTTCAACATTATACTATCACAGCTAAATATCAACACAAACCAATTTATGCTACTATTATCACTTCCAGTTACTTGTTCTTTTGAACCCAAACCACCAATCTTCATTAGCTCCCTTCATATCTATCTACAACATTCAATCACAGATCAAGAGCTAGAAAAGGACTATCTAATAGCCACAAAAAGGTCCAGGGAAGATAGGCAATTTGCATGTCACAGCAGAACCCTCACTCTCTGACTCCAGAGAGCCTGTGCTTCACACCACTCTAGGTCTATGACACCTGAGTAACAATTCAGAAAATAGTACTTTTTGTACTGCCCAAAGGTAATGAATGGGGCAAAACATTATCCATGTAAAAATAGAAAATGTGCTTTTAAGGCGGTCTTTAGAAAGTACTTTTAAGTACCTTTAAAAAGATAGTCTCAGATACTTATTTGCTATATGCCCTTAGAGAAGTCATTTTATCTCTCTCTGACTCACTGTTTCCATTTTTTAAAATGGGGGTAATAATAGCACCTACCAACCCACAGTTGTTCTGAAGGTCAAATGAGTCAAATTATCTATAAATAACTGTAAAATATTTAGCACAGCACCTAATACATAGTAGGTATTATCCAAAGTTTGATAATTATAATCATTCCCAATAATCCAGTGTTTTGGATTTACAATATATAGCATAAGAGTCAAAACCAACACCTAAGTCTTCTGACAATATTTGTTTTAACTCTATAGTATACTCTTACACACCAAGTGATAAAGCAGAGTCTATATTTGTTGTCCCTATTTCCCATGAATCAAGCTACTAAGTTTGTTGTGAGGAACTGAAGAAGGAGTTGTAATGCTAGATTACAAACCCCATATTTCTGACAAATTATGGTGAGAGGATATTACTAAGAATTTTCAGTAGGATCAAAATTTTTTTTCACTTAACAGTATTTTATATTTATTCCAATTATAAGTAATGACAGTTTTCAACAATCATTTGTGTAAGATTTTGAGTTCCAAATTTTGCTTCCTCCCTTCCATCTCCCCTTCCCAAGACAACAAACAATTTGATAAAGGTTGTACAGGTACAATAATGTTAAACATATTGCCACTTTAATCAGAAGAATTGTAAAAAATCAGAACAAAAAGGTCTGATTTCCTCAGCCAGAAGTAATCTCTACTTTGCTTTAAATTTCAAAATGCTATCTACTTTTCTTATTGTACTTTTATATTTCACTTTGCATTGTTGGTTTTTTATTAATTAATTTTTAATACACATTGCTTTATAAATCATATTGGAAAAGAAAAATCAGATCATATGGGAAAAACCATGGGAGAGGGAAAAAAAAAACAGAAAAAAAAAATAAGTGAATATAACATGTGTTGATTTACATTAAATGTCCATAGTTCTTTTTCTGGATGCAGACAGCATTTTCTATCCAGAGTCTACTGGGATTGCCTTGGATCACTGAACCAGTGAGAAGAATCAAGACATTCATAGTTCATCAACACACATTCTTGTTGTTATTATGTATAATGTATTTCTGGTTCTTCTTGTTTCATTCAGTATCAGTTTGTATAACTCTTTCCAGGCCTGTCCAAAATCAGCTTGTTCATCTTTTTTAATAGAATAATAATCTATTACTTTCATATTCCACAGCTTGTCCAGTCATTCCCCAACTGATGGTCATCTACTCAATTTCCAATTCTTTGCCCCCACAAAAAAAGCTACTATAAACATTTTTGCACATGTGGATCCTTGTCCATCGTTTATGATTTTGGAGGGATACAGGCACAGTAGTGGCACTACTGGGTCAAAAGTTATGCACAGTTTTATAGCCCTTTGGACATAATTACAGGTTGTGCTCCAGAATAGTTGGGTCATTTCACAACTCCACCAACAATGCATTTGTGTCACAGTTTTCCACATCCCCTCCATCATTTAACATTAACTTTTCCTGAGAGGTGTGAGGTGTTACCTCAGCATTGTTTTAATTTGCATTTCTCTAATCAAGTGATTTAGAGCATTTTTTCATATGACTATAGATGGCTTTAATTTCATCATCTGAAAATTGTTCATATCCTTTGACCATTTATCAATTGGGGAATGACTTATATTGTTATAAATTTGACACAAATCTTTATATATTTTAGAAATGAGACCTTTATCAGAAACATTGGCTGTAAATTGTTTTTTTTTCCAAACTTTGTACAATCTTGTTTCTGTTGGTTTTTTTGTGCAAAAAAAGTTTAATTTAATGTAATCAAGGTTGTCCATTTTGCATTTCATAATGTTTCTAGCTCTTCTTTGTTCTTCTAGTTCTTCCCAAATTCCTCTGTTCTCTGAAGATCTGATAGGTAAATTATCTGTTGCTCTCCTAATTTGCTTATAGTATCAATCTTTATGCCCAAATCACATATCCATTTTGATCTTATTTTGCTGTGGGGTATGAGATGTAGGTCTATTCTCAATTTCTGACATATTCTTTTCCATTTTTATCATAAATTTTTGTGAACTAGTGAGTTCTTATCTCAGAAGCTTAGAGTTTGGGGATTTATCAAATACTAGATTACTATAGGCCTTAATTATTGAATCAACTATATCTAATCTATTCCACTGATGCACCACTATATTTCTTAGCCAGTATCAAATGGTTTTAATGAGTGCTGCAGTATCAAATGGTTTTAATGAGTGCTGCTTTATAATATAGATTTAGATCTGATACTGCTAAGCCATCATCCTTTGTATTTTTTTTTCATTAATCCCTTGATATTCTTGACCTTTTGTTCTTCCATATGAAATTTGTCATTTTTTTTTCTAGTTCTACAAAATAATCTTTTGGCAGTTTGTTTGATATAGCATTGAACAAGTAGACCAATTTAGGCAAAATTGTAATTTTTCTTATATTAGCTCAGCCTACCCAAGAGTAATTGCTATTTTTCCAAATGTTTATATCTGACTTTATTTATGTGAGAAGTGTTTTGTAATTGTATTCATATAGTTCATGGGTTTGTCTTGGTAGATTAACAACCAAATATTTTATTTTGTTTATTGTTATTTTAAATGGAATTTATCTCTTGTTGCTAGGCTTTGTCAATAATATGTGTGTATATATATGTATATATGTATGTACATATATACATATATATATACACACAAATGCTAATGATATGCGTGGGTTTATTTTATATCCTGCAACTTTGCTAAAGCTGTGAATTGTTTGGAGTAGGTTTTTGGATGATTTTCTAGGATTCTCTAAGTATATCATCATATCATATGCAAAGTGTAATAGCTTTATTTCCTTATTGCCTATTCTAATTCCTTTAATTTCTTTTTCTTTTCTTTTTGCTAAAGCCAACATTTCTAGTACAATATTGAATAATAGTGGTGATAATGGGCAGCATTATTTCACTTCTGATCTTATTGGGAATGCATCCATCTTCTCTTCATTACAAATAATGTTTGTTATAGGTTTTAAATAGATACAGCTTATTATTTTAAGGAAAGCTCTCTTTATGCCCATGCTCTCTAGTGTGTTTCATAGGAATGGGTGCTATATTTTGTCAAAAGCTTTTACTGTACCTATTGTGATTATCATATGATTTCTGTTGGTTTCTTATTGATTTAGTCAGTTATGGTAATATTATTCCTGATATTGAATCAGCCCTGCATTCCTGGTATAAATACCACTTGATCATAGGGTATTATTCTGCTGGTAAATTGCTGTAATCTCTTTGCTAATGTTTTATTTAAAATTTTTGCATCAATATTCATTAAGGAGATTGGTCTGTAATTTCTTTCTCTGTTTTGGCTCCTCCTACTTTAGCTATCAATACCATATTTATGTCATAAATGGGATTTGGCAGGACTCCTTCTATATGTATTTTTCCAAAGAGTTTACATAGTATTGGAATTAATAGTTCTTTATTAGAAAAAGGAAAGAGAAAAACCTAAATCATTAGCATCAAAAATGAAAAGGTGAACTTACTACTAATGAAAAAGAAATTAAAACAATGATTAGGAGCTATTTTGCTCAATTGTATAGCAGCAAATCTGACAACCTAACCAAAAATCAATGAATATTTTGAAAACTATAAATTTCCCAGATTAACTGAAGAGGAAATAAATTACTTAAATTATCCCATTCAATTAATCTTGGAAATTTATAGCTCCTAAGATAGATTGGAAAAACTTCAAAAAAGGTCAGTCTCACTGGAGTGAAAGGGGTATTCAGCCCAGCTCAGACAGAGTCTGGGACAGCCAGAACTACATCACAGTTCTGCTTCTTCATACTTATGTGACATTTGGCAATTATTGATTGGCAATCATGGCAATCATTGATTGGCAATCATGGCAATCATTGCCAAAAACTGGCAAATTTTTCTCATGTTTCAAATGGGTATCACCTTTTTCCTTGAGGTTGCCGTTCTGAAAGTTTTGAAACAATGTTTCTTGCTGTTTTTCCTTCCTTCTTTAAAGGTCTAAATGACATTTAAGTTTCCTTCTAGCTCCATATCTATGATCCTAATAATTAGTTATCTTGGACAACAATATCCTGATTAATGAATGGATATGATATTTAACACTACCCTTTTTTCCAATATTAGACTTTGTTCAGAAATAATTGATATATACAATGCATGCCATCAAACCACTAAACTAATTCCTTTAGAAAACTCCTCAGAGCTACCTGTTCTGCAGTTTTCCTTGTGCAACATCCATTCTACTATCCACTTTTCCCTTAATTACCTTAAGGGATTTTCTTGTGTTTCCCTTGTGTACTCGTTATTACATAAAGCCTACAGATGTTAACCATCTCTTTTTGTTCTTACTTTCTTTTGTGGCATCCAATCTGCTACCTACAATTTTTTTGGTGCTACATGTATAAATCATTTAAAATTTCTTTCATGCAAGCCTGAGCCATAACTCCAAAATGTACTCTGACCCTGATGATCCTGGAGTTAGAGGCCAAAAGTAGGAATCAAATGAAGCTCCAATAAAAGAATGCAGACAGGCACCATTTTATTGAAACAAACAAACAAAAAAAAACCCTTATTGGATATTCTGAACAAAATAAAAGTCTACCTTCTCTTAAAATAAAACTGAAATAAATGTGCATCCAAATTTGAAATCAAATTAAAATAAAATAAAACCTCCTGTCTTTGTACTAAAGACCAATTGTTTACTTTCTATATATGTAAACCCTGCTCATAGGCATATCATAATACAAAGAATCTATCTGTCTAGTTCAGGGTCTAATTGTTCAAGGAAACATTACCTTCTTCCTAAAATGTTTTGTATGATACTTTATGTCTTCCCTCACTCTCAGCTCCTTCACCTCAAATTAGAGTGCAAAATCTTTGAGAGGTGGGGCAATTTTTTTTTGTCTTTGTATTTCCATCTCAAACCAATAATACATAACTGTTGACCTGACTTCCCCCAACACAACCATAATGAATAGTATAGAGTTATGAGAAATAGGTAGAATAAGAAGTGGAATTAAAGAAAAGTAATCACGAATTTAAGGAGATATTTTAGAAAAGGAGTACTAGAAAAATGAGGATAATATAAAAAGGATATTTATAGCAAGAAGAAGGAAGGGAAGGGAAAAGTTAATATAGGAACAGAAGGAAGTAACTAAGGGGAATAATAGAAAGACTGAGACTGAGACTGAGACAGAGACCACAACCAAGACCAAGACAGACAAAAACAGAGACAGAGAACTTGCAGACAGAAACAGAGACAGAAAGAGTGACAGAGGCAGAGAGCCAGAGACAAAGAGACTGACAGAGAGAAAAAGACAGACAGAAACAGAGAAGAGAAATACAGAGACAGAGACAGAAAGACAAAGACAGGCAGAAACAAACAGAGGTAGAGACACAAAGAAAGGAGTGGAGTATAAAACCAATGATAACAAGAAAGAAAAAAAAAAGAAAAAAATATCACCCTGGTGGTCTTAGTCATTTAACATTTTTCTTAGTGTACGCTATGGCAACTTTTGAAACATGAAATTTTGAAACATGGCAGCTTCCTGTTTAGCTATAACTTTTAAAAAGAACATGTATGAATGAAAGGAAATATATGCATAGTTGAGAAAAATTTCTTCCAATGCAAAGACTTCAGAAAGCACTTTTGTTTCTTAATCATAAAGAAACTGATATGCTAACATCTTGGACTCTAATACCATTTTGTGGCTAATTGTTCCCTCATGCCCTTGACATGCTATAGCTGTTTCAGCTCTTCAGCAGTGTGAATAATTTGCATTTCATGTTCCATTTTCACCAAGAAAAAAAAACTTTTCTTAATAAGCAGATTATTGCAGCTGATGTTGATGTTATGTGTGATATGTTTCTTTTAAATAATAATGGGGGCTAACATATGATGTGACTATTTTGCCAAGTAATACAGAGATACATATATGTGTGTAGATATGTGTACATATATATATATACATACATATATATATATACACACACACCAACTTTTGGTAGACAAAAACAATGTTGTTCAGGTAAAGCTGTCAAAAAGTATAAAGAGCTTAAGCAAAGATACTTTTTTAAGTAATGACAAACTATGGCTAGATTTATTTTATTTTTTACATTTTAGAATATAGAGATTGGGAATGGACACATTTTCATTTTTACAGGAAATTACCACCTTCAGAAGTTGGACAACAATATAAGCTGACAGTATAGTATCATTGTAACTTTTAGTCTTAGGGAGTTGCTAAGAGAACTGAGATGCTAAGAAATTTGCGTGGAGTCATGCAAAAAGAAGAGGCTAAAATTTAAGCTCCTTTTCTTAAATTCAAGGCCAGCCTTCCATCACCTTTACTATGCTGCATATCTTTTTTAAAAAGTAGAGTGAATATATATATATATATATATATATATATATATATATATATATATATAAAACCATACTACCAAGATCCTGAGGAAAGCCATAGGGCAGATAAATGATTTGCCAAGAGTTTTGCAGCTAATAAATGGCAGAATTAGGAAAATTCAGGTTTTCCACAATCTAAGACCAGCTATAGATGCCATTAAGGGTCGACTAATATTCCCAATTTATTTTGAGGTTTACAAAATGCTTTATCTAAATTCTCATAATTAATCCTTCTAACTCTGGGCTACAGTTATATATGCACAATCATTTTTTTTCTGAGATGTTCAGTGAAATATGCAAATCATTTCATTTTATTTTGATCTAGGCAAATCATTTTGCCTCTCTGAACCTCATGTTTGCTTTCTACACAAATAAAGGAGCTATTATATGATATAATGTAGTCTCTAAGATCCCTGCCAACCCTAGTAGTCTTTGCCTTTAGTTCCAAACTCCTGCTATAATAGTGAAATTTAACTACCTTCCATTTTGCTGGTAATATAATCAAGTTGTTTAAATAATCTTTTACCTTTAACTTCACATTGCAATTGTTCTAGTAGTGTTGTTATTCTGATTTTCAGTAGGCTTAAAAAGACTAGGAAAGAACATGTTACAGATTGTTTTCTGGCAAATAAGAGGGGGAGAAGGGTATTTTCATCTCCTTTACATGCAAAGTTCTAATAGCATAATTATTATTTTCCCTCTGGATGTGATATTTAAGATTTTATCTGACCTTGAATAAAGCAACATTCACAAGCTCTCTCTATTTCTTCAAATAAGAAGCCACGTTTAAGAGACTGTTGGGTTTAATTTAGTATAATTTGGCTTGGAGCAAATGCAAAGCTTCATTTCCGGTCATGCATCATTACTTACTTATATCCAGCCACAGGTCTGGTCTGTCTATCGAATGCTGTGGTTAGGTCATATGCCTTTAAGTAGACAAGCAAAACAGAGGGAGAGAACATTCTGTTGACAGGTAAATGTGAATCAATCTGGCTTCATTCAAAGGAAAATAATCAAGCTCTTTTCAAATAATATGAAACATAAAATGATTGCCTGGTGAAAAGGAGGGGGCCTTATCAGCATCGTTTCTAAGAAAAATGATTTCATTTTCTAGCTGAAGGAACATATGCTAGAGCTTATCTTCCGACTTGTCTGCAGTCTCTGATATTTATTAGCAGTTGATTTTCTGCAATTGTTCTTCTTTCCTGTCTTCTCTTTTACCAATGATTGTTTTCCCAAATATCCATCTATAGGTTTCATTTTCTTATCAGTCTCTTCAGAGAGATGATTATTTCATTATTGGTTTCATAATAAGTGGCAAGGCTGCTGTTCTAAACGGGCATTTTAACAATCTCTGAGTTTGTTTCTTGTCTCATCATATTCAAAACCCTTGAGATTAAGGCTTTTGTCATAGCAAACAAGGCAAAAAGAAAGTAGGAATTATATCTTCAACAGATTTGGCATTCATCAGGGATTGTTATTGGCAGTGGAACATCAGAGTAGAGTTGACTTCAAAGATTTGGGGACAATTGTAACCTCCTATGAGAAGCCCTTAAATAAACTTGATATCATTGCTGAGAAGCTCATTAGCCTAATACCTTAGCAACAAACCTCCTCTGTGTCTGAGGATTTGTAATATTGTCCTAAGATTCACTTTCTTTTTAGAATTGAGAACTGCTCTCCTCCTTTTCTCCAAAAGTTGTTTTTTTTCCCTTCCATTTCCTTTTGCCTTTGCCTGACTGAAGTTGATGTTAACTATCTGATTTATTAAGCCAGCATTTTCCTGGATTCCTGATATTCAAAAGTTGAAGGAAATAATAATGTCACTGCATTGCTCTTATTTAAAACAATCATGAAATCCTTGTCTCACAATGATTCTGCTCAGCTTTGATCAAATTTTGATAAATTTTTAAGAAGTGGAGGAGGATGGATTAGCTATTTAAACAAGTAGTAGCTTATATTGAAGAAACAAGAAAATAGTATAATAGGCACCTTGTTTTTCCTGTTGGTAAAAATTACACTAAATTCTAGGTCATCTGTTGTTACCAATCTGATTAGACCAAAATAGCTGAACTCTGTGGTGTCTCCAAGGATCTTAAGCACTGTTCACTCATAGGTATATAATTTCATATCCTTTCCATTGAGAAAACCTCTCTTAGATTGGGAAAGCCAGAATATAATTAAGTGACCCATATTAAGCAAAAGCAAAATTTGATTCTTGCTGGTCTCTGAAATACCTATAGCCTCTGTTAGGTGGCAGCCACATGACCATGTTGCATGAAATTAAATATCCAATTATTGCTAGTAATATCACCCAAGACTCTTGTTAGAAGCAATGAGGCAGAATGACTTGGTAGACAGAGAGATACTCTTAGATTTTGTAAGACTTCTACATAAATACTTCTTCCGACTATATTAGTTATGTGACAATGAGCAACTCATGTATCTGCACAGGCCTGGCAGGCAGCTCTCAACCTCTACTTAAGCCAGGTGTCCACAGGGAATTCCATAAATTGATGGAATCACAAATTGAGTCTCCCTCCCTCTTCTGGAAAAAAAAAAAAGGCATCATGTGGACATAGATAAACTGAAGAAGAGATAGGATTACCTTGGTTTAAGAGACTGTTTTTGTTACATTGATTATTGTTTTTTTTTTTTTTTCCCTAGCTTTATGTTAGAAAAAATGTATATAATGCCTACCTAACTTACCTACCTTAAAAAGGAAAATTCTTACTGGACAAATCTTACTCATCCATTTAGAAATTTCTCTGCTAAAGTAAGCATAAATTTGGGACTGAAAGTCAAGAGGCCCAGGTTTCCATTCCTATTCTGCCATTGGATAAATTGAATTTTCTCAGATCCTTCCAATTTTAAAATTTCAAAATCTTAAATTTTTACTTTTTTTTTGCTATTTCTAAAGGACAGTAGGAAAAGATTAAGTATTTGTTACACATGTAATAAGTAACAATTTTAGCACTAGAAAGCATTCATTTAGTACTGTGATCAAGTCAAGTCTATGGGAAATTCTGGAACATATTATTCTTGAAATATATACATCTATTGTTTCTGCTTCTGAGATACCCTAAACTATTACAATGTATTTCCTCTGTTGACATCACTCAAATCTAGTCACTGTCTTCTAATCCTGATGAATTTCTGACTATGATTAGGAAAAATGTTCCATTGAAAGTCTTCCTCTAAATTTTTATAAGTTTATGATTATGCAATACTGGGGCTTTTCTGTTATCTCATGTCTTGCTATATCACTGGCCTTTTTCCTTCTCCAATCACAAATGCCTGAATACCTTTAATATTACTTATGATACATAAAGTATCATTTATAATATTTTCTACTATCCTTGGTGTAAACTTCAGTTTGATAATTCTGAATTTATGTTTTTATTTCCAAAATTTATTGCTATATCTTTGGTGATGACATTAGTGAAACTTTTTTTTCATTAAAATCCAAATTAATTATTTAATTTGTATAGGGAACTCTACATGAGTAAATATTTTCTACTCATACAGATAAGCATTTGCTTTGCCCTTTATAGCCTTAGAGGGTCTATCTAAATACACAAAGGTTAAACAACCTAGAGTCACCCAGTCATTATATGTGAAAGGTAGGACTTATTTGATTCAAATATTGTCTCTCCAGTACAACATATTGCTTTGCTAAGACAATACTGATATTAAAATGATGAGTTTTTGTGCCAGATAGTAATTGAGTCTTTTTGAAAGTACTATGTAGTTTATAATGCATCCAACTTCTTCATATGTAATTCCTGTTCCGATTATCATATACTGATGGAATAACTCAATGAGTTTCTCCTATTCAGTTATAATTGGCAATATACCATTGTCATAGAGCTTAGTTCAAAGCTGTGCTTTGGATCCCACCAGGAAAACATCCTTCAGAGCCATGGATTGATTTCAGGAATCTCTTTTCCTTTCCTCTCCCTTTGTCTTTCTCTCTTTCTTTCCCTTTCTTCCTTCTCCCCTCTCTTCTTCACCTCACTAGAACCAAATAGTTTTACAAAGTCTACATGTTCATGAATCATGAAACAAGTTCAACTATTACAATTTTACCCTCTCAAGCACAAAGCCTTTACATCATTATCATCATCATTATCTTGCCTCATTTTTTTTAATTCTTTACTGTTTACAAAGAACTTAACCCATGAAAACATTATGTTGTATGTAGAGCCAATTGAATTTGATTCAACAAACCTATATCAAGCAGCTATTAGGTTCAGCACTTCTTATCTCCATTTGGCAGATGAGAAAACTAAAGTTCAGAAAGGTAAAATAATATGTCCAAAGTTGCTTAGTCATTGTTGAATATGGAATAAAAAAACTATTTTCCAAGTGAAGTGGAAAAAGCACTGGATTTGAGGTTCAGGAACTTGGATTCCATCTCCTAACTCTGTTAATTTGTTAAAGATATGATCTTGGTCATCTCACTCAATCAGTCTAAACTTCATTTTATTCATCTTTTGTATATTGAACAAATTAATTTCTGTGGTCTCTTTCTGTTCTAAATCTGTCACTACTGTGTTCTTTTGCTAAAGCATAGAATTTCTTGAAGAGCAAATAACTATTCTGTTAATGTTATTGTTGCTGCTTTTATATCCTCAGCACCTTAGCATTGTGCCAAGTGCATAGGAGAAGCTTAGTACATGTTTATTTGTTGGCGGTAGCTCTAACACTAGCATTCTTTGAGTTCATTTTTTATGTTGGGATAAAATGAGGCACTCACAAGTTATTGAATTGTTAACAAAAGGAAGATAATTTTAACCTAATATCATTAGGTAATGGAGCAAGGAAATAGTGATACTTAATTTGGAAGGAGAAGCACACACTCTACACCCATCTCCATTTGGAAATACTTTGGGACATCAAGAAATGAGAAGGGCAAGGTAACTTGTGAAGTCTTCTGAATTCTAATCTGGCAGTGTAAGTGACTAAGAAGAGAAAAGGGAATCAATCAGGTCCCAGGATGACTTTCTCTCCCTTGGATGAAAATTTAGTCCTGTTAAAGGACAGATCTAATCCACATTGTGGGAAAATAGTGATAGATATCTCTGTTGTCTCATTATTGCACTAAATTGATTCATTTATTTGTTCATTTATTTATTTATGGGAAAAGCAAGCATTTATGTAACAACAATATAATAATAAAAAGATTATTGCATTGTATTATGTACAACTTCCTATTCTTTTTAAATATATAGTAAAATTAGTATGTAAATTTTTTTCCCTCCTCTTTTTTCTCCCTAAAGATTGCTACCATTAGACACATAGTGTGTGCATACATACACATATACATACACACATATATATTTACATACCTGTTTGTATATGTATCCATATCTGTATATAAATTATTATCATAAAATTATGAATTGAATTCTTTGACTCCAAGTATAATGCGTTTTTCCCTGCACCATGCTGTCTAAGGCATATGCATATATTTCCTTCACCAACCCCCAAGAGCATCTTCCTTTTAGCAGTACAAATCCTCTGAACATCAAACTCCTCCTTTTTAATAGTTTTCCTTATTCATGATGAAGTTCCAGCTGTCAAAATGAAAAAATATATATATAGGGAGAGTTCACAGCAACATATAGTTCATGCTGTTTTCACCTTTATATAATGGTATATTTGTGAATATTGAAATCCAAGTGAATTTACTAACCAAGATCATGAATTTCTTTATTGATAGCTGTGCTATGTATACTTTGGTTGCATTTTTAGGATTTTTTTTTATTAGTTGAGCTGTTGGCAGTTTTGAGAATGTTTGTGGGTTTTTGTATTTTCTGAAAACAAATCTCCGAACCACTCAATCTGTTTCAAAAGAATCATATAAAGAATGACACTGGCATTGTAACCAGCTCTAAGAACAAAAAAACAAAGCTATAAGTCACTTTAGGGGCCTACCAACTTTGACAAAGAAAAGCTTAAAAAACATCACACTCTTATTGATCTATTCTTGGCTTTCTACTATATAACACTGTACATGAAATAAGGCCTTGGCAATCAATTTCACAAGACACATGCCTGTAGGTGATTCAAAGAATTTTTTTTTTAGTGTTTGCTTTTACCTACTGCTTTAGGTAAAACAAGAAACTTCTTTTATACCTGTTTTCCAAAGATCTATGAAAATGTGAGAACAAATAAACAAAAAGTGTGAAAACAGAAATGAACCTTCCTTAAAAATGTCATTAATGTAATTTATTTAGTATGTAATTGCTACCTGTGAAAATCTGAGTAACTTAAACAAATGTCAAATAATCTGCTAAAAATTACACTTGTATGATTTCCTCTATTATAGAGATTCAGTATTTCTGAAGAGGTGTGTATTGGATCTTATAACAGATGCCTTGTAGAAAACACACCCTTCTGTAATTTAAAAAAAAAAAGAAATAAAAAGAAATCACAGAGTAATACAGCATATCTAAGCCTCATATGGCTAATAAACAGGTGTTTTTAGATGAACAGAATTGTTATAATGTTGGAAAAAATCACTATATATAATGAGATTTTCAAGCCATCAGGATTTCAGACCATAACAGAAGCAACCACGTATAACAATTATTAATTATAATTAATGAGTCCATAAATGTTGACTAACTTTTCTAAGAAATACATTTTGACTTTACCCTTATTCTTAAAATAGAAACAAAGCAATGTATGCTTCTGATGTAAAACACTCTATTTCTGAAATGTTTGAAATTTCCTTTTTTCTCCTTCAGAAATAACAAACTGTTGGTTTATGACCAAAGTAAATTGAAACCTTCAGATCTTCTTAGATCCTTTTCACTTATACATCTGTAAACAGTATAAGCTCTATCAGGCCAGATTATACTTCATCTGTGGCCAGTTCTGCACTGAAAAGTTATCGACTTGGTACATTTTTACTTTCCTCTGCCATAACCATCTTTGCTATCTTTGGCACAAAGCAAGAAGAAAAAAAAATAACGTATCCAAGCTTTATGAACATTCCCCTTTCTTGTTTGTTTCATTCTATTACCCTCCTTTGCCATGGTCCAGTTGGCTGGCATGCATTTACTTGTTAAAGTATACCTCCAGAAACCCATTTCCCCTTCCCCTGGCTCTGAGAATTTCTCCTGCATTTCCTCTCAAATCACAGAAAAATAAATCGAGTTTTAATGACTTGCGTTGATTCAAATTTTCAGGCAATTGTAAAACATCCACATCTGTTGAACATGACACCTAAATTTGCAACGAGATTGTTTCATTTAAAGGTGTGTGTATGTGTGTGTGTGTGTGTGTGTGTGTTTATTTCAATGATGCTTATAATTGTCCTTCACCAAATCAATTGGTCCTTTGACTTTTGTCCTCTGAGGGAAATGTAGCCTTTGGAGGATTGACATGGCAAAGCCTGTGCTTATTTATTGAAGAAACATTAAGAAATGAAATGGATGGTCAGCCCAAGGTATGTAATGACTGACATTTAACAATGAATTGCTTTCAAAGGATGAGATGTTTTATAAAGTGTGAGTGTATGCTGCAGAAATTCTTCCAGAAATCATGAAACCTAGCCTGCAGCTCCCACTTAGTGGTAATCCAACTGAGATACATAACTAAAGTTTAAGGTTTCTTCCTTTCAAGGTAAAAAGGAAACTTGATAGCTAAAAGAGAATGCCAGCTCTTATTATACCTTATCCCCAATTAGTAGGATAGTAAATCTTAGAGTCTTTTCTGTTTTCTCCCTACTTTGCTAGAAAAGCAGTGAGACAGTAAATATAAATAGTAATTGTTTCCACTCTGGTCAAAAGCCCTGAGGGTCTTCCCCTTCCAGAATGATTTTTTTTTTTTTGAGTAGGTAAAAGAGGCTTTTTTTTTTTTACCTCATTCCTCACCTAGCCTTGAACACTGAATAAGTATTGCCTCAAACCAACTGAGACCTGGGAAAGACCTTAACTTAAAAAGGTGAAGGTCTCCCATTGTATCTGGGGCCATCTCCAATCTACCTGATTTGTGTCTTTCCCCTGGACCCAAATGGCACTAGAGGAGAGAGTAAGGATGGTGACTTTGCACAGTCCTACTAAAGTTAAATCCAATTTACTTGCAAATTAAGATATCACCTTCTTGATGTCATTGGTCCTCTTTGAGAATGAAGAACCAAAAGCAACATCAACAGTAGCAAGAAGATAGAACATTACATCTGAAATCAGGAAGACCTGAGTTCAAACACTACCCAGATATTTCCTAACTTTGTAACTCTAGGCATAGAATTTTACTTCATTTCTCTGTTTCAATTTCATGATCTGAAAAATAATAATAATAATAACCCATATTTCCCATTTATTGTGATGATAAAATGAGAAAATATTTATAAAGTAATTTGCAAACCCTATGCCACTATTTAAATACTTGCTATTGTTATTTTATATATATTTATATTATATTATATATGTATTAGGGCTGGAAAGGTAAGAGGTGGTCTCTGAAAGCTGAATCAGGCAAAACAATACTAAATTTAACCATCTTGGAAATTAAAATATAATAACGGATAGAATTTAGGGGGAGACTATATAGAAATGGTGTGAAGCAGTGGTTGTCTGAGAAGAGTCAGTTGGTTCAATGGTTTTGACTGTGTTTGGAAAGAGGGATTATAAAAGCATAAGGGAGGGGAGGAAAGGTAGCAACAAATAAATAGAGAAATGTTGACTGAGGCCTGATATTTTTTTGTCAGGAATGCCAACCATTTTTGTCTGAGCTTGAACAACTACTTTATTGTAATATATAAAAGAGCACAAGGTCCTATGTTCTGTGATTGGTTATTGTTTTGGGAAGGAGAGAAAATTATACTGTTTCAAATCATGCAAACTGCAATTCAAAGTTACTCTCCAGTCTACAGCTCAGAGAAAAGAATTTTGAAGCATTCCTGTTATACAGAAAAAAGAAATGCAAAAAACAAGCCAACCAAAGAAATTTTAAAAGATATTCAGGTGTGTGTATAGACTTTGAATTCTTAAGCAAAAACAGATTTTGTTTGTGTTTTTAGTAATTTTAATAGCTCATTTACTTTCCCAAAGTGACTGCTGTATTTAGAATATTAATTTATTTGAGATTGTCCTGTTGTTTGAGGATATTTTTACATATTAATGTAACTATGGGAAAAAAAGTAGTAGTCCTTTAGATAAATAGAAAGATAGAAACAGAGAGATATACACACTTACATACATACTTGAATTTTTGGTATTTGTAAAAAAATTTTTTGAAGAAATAAGAAAATCATTTCTTAATGTATTTTTAGAGTGGACTTTTCAGTCAATGGAAAATTATCTCATGACACTCTAATTAGGTGTTTTTCTTTAATAATGTTGTCTGTAAGGGTCTTTAGCAATATTTTTTATTTAACTTTTCTGCTGTGATTCAAGTGATAAGGCAATTAGGTAGCACAGTGGGAGTTAAGAAGATATTTTCCCAAGTTCAAATGTGGCCTCAAACAAGACCTGTGATTAAGTCACCTAACCCTGTTTGTCTCAGTTTCCTCATCTGTAAATTAGCTGGAGAAGGAAATGTCAAAATGTTCCTGTATCTTTACCAAGAAAACCTCAAATGAGTTCACAAAAAGTCAGAAGCAACTGAACAACAAGGATGTCAACTTTTGCCATTTCCTCAATTCTATAAAAACTGAAAGATAAATGATAAACTTTGTGGCAGGGAGGGGACAATGAAGAGGGGTAAGTATTTCAGTGAACAAAACGAGTATGAGCTAGAAGGGCTCTTAAAAGCCATATAGTCTTCAATCCTCATTTTAGAGATGAGCAAAGGGAAGTCCAGTTATGTTTAGTGAGTTTGCCATGCTCAAGAATCTAATTAGTGAGACAAGAAGAATTTGAATCCAAATTCTTTGACTCCAAACCCATGATTATTTCTGTATTACTTTCTAAATGTCAAGGTGTCATTATGACTAAGGATAAAGGGTCCTCACCATGCATCTGGTTGCTACTTTATAGACAAGAGAGTTTAACTTGAATTTTTAGCATCTCATTTCCTCTACTGAATGAAGAATAATTCCTAAACCATATCTAAACCTCTAAATTCTATTTATTTATCACAGAATGGATTTTAGGAGACAAAATTAAGATATCTTAAAGACATTCAAGTTTTGAAATAAATATAAAATGGCCTTTGAATCCTTCAAACCTGTTCTCCTGGCATTTCTGTCTCTCTCTCTCTCTCTCTCTCTCTCTCTCTCTCTCTCTCTCTCTCTCTCTCTCTCTCTCTCTCTCTCTTTCTCTCTCACACACACATTTCTTTTATTCAGTGTTATTGGTAGTATTTTTGCCTCTTGTATATAAAAGTGTAATATGCCCAAAAGAATGGAAAGAACAGAAATAATGGGAAAGGTTTTTGACATTTAGGACAGATAATCTTCAATTTCTGAAAGATGAGGGACAAAAAAACAAAGGGGAAAGGGGGAAATAAGTGTGAGAAACTAATATAGAGTTAAAGTGCTACAGGGAAGCAGCAGATGCCTGTAGATGTAAAGGTTGATTGCATTTAGCTGCTTCTGCTGCTATGAAATTATTAGCCCTTGGCAGCAGTCTCAAATACATGCTCTATTTCTGTGAGCTTGGAAGCTGCAAAGCTATTTATTGTTAATGAAGGAAATAAAACAAGAAAATAAATAAGCAACCAGACTAGAGAATTTTGCAAGTATAAGTTATGCTAACCAAAGACACTATGCTATAATGTATTCAGGTTATATCATTTGATTTCTTGACCTAAATTTTACCAGTAATACCTTAAATATTCCTGTTACACAAAAAATATAAATATTTCAGCTGCCACAATATTACTGTTCTAAAAAAGATTCCATAACAATTCTATCTCCAACATTTATAGCACTGGCAAGGTGCATCTAAGCCAATGGAGCATTGTTTTTTGAAAAATCAATTTTAAAGCTTTTCATTAGTAGGTTATTTCTGTTATTTCCTAAAAAGAAACACTTTCAAAATAATAACCTAATAACAAAATATACAAATTATGTAGTGACTCCAGAATCCTTTTTTAAATTCCAGGCTATTTAAAAGGGTTTAAATAGTCTTATAAATAGATTTTAAAATCATTATGCCCACAAATACCCTGTGCAGCTAAAAAAATTTGCATTTGCTTGCTTTAAAAAAAAATCTGCTACCACACTATCTGCCACTTCTATTCTTTGGGGCTATAGAAATCATATGTGATTTGAATCCAAATTCCAGTTAGGGCCACTGACTGCTTTCTCATTTGGGCTTTGATACATTTTAAGCATTTTGTCATATAAACAGTCCTGCGTGATTTTATCTAAGTCCAAAGGGACCTACCTCTTTTATGGAGCCTTCCCTGATTTTGTTCCCTGCTCCCAAGTCCTAACTAGAAATGGCCTATTCTCCTCTGAATTCCTCTTGTACTTTGTTAGTACTTTTGTTTAGCTACTTATTATACCTTTTCCCACATCTTACTTCTTTTCTTTTGTTTTTACCTTTCTATCATAGCCTTCCATTTACTACCAAATTATGTTGCAAAAGTTCTTTTCCAAATTGATTTCTAGGAGTTTAGAGATTCTTTCACATGAGTGCCAGTATTGTTTTATTGGGAAAAACAAATAAACAAACAAAAATAAAAAACATGCATTGGAGACCTGAGCTTGAATCCTTATCCTGACACCTAAGGAGGTTTGAGTGTAGGCAATGTGTTCTACTTAGCTCCAGCTTTTTCAGCTGTTGTTTATACTTACACAAAAGGGTTGTAAAGAAAGCATTTTTTTCAAATCCAAAAGTACTTTAGAAATGTAAAGAAACTATTAGAAATAATGTTCTAACTGATGATTGGGCTGCTAATTTCATCGCTGTTCATCTGAAATATCACGGATATTTCCAACACTATTTACAATAGCACATTCAAACACTTCAAAGATAGAATGAATCATGAAGTAATGAAGTCCCCTTCATCGAAAGTATTTAAGCAAAGGCTAGATGACTGCTTGTCCCATATTTGAGAAGATATTTGTTCAAATGGGATATTGTTCAAGTTGGTGCTTGAAGTTATTTTCCACTCACAGGTTTTGTGATTTATATTGGGGGGAAAAATTGGAATTTCCAGAAACACATCTGCACCTCAAAAGCCTTGAGTAGTGAATGGCTCCCATTTGGAAGGTAGTGGGATAACAAACCAGTATAGTGCATTATATCTAAAAACTAGTAATTTATTAACTGCCTATATATGTATAAGAAAAGATACAGCATCCCTAAATCAGTCACTCTTTAGAAAGAAATTTAGAATTGGAAATTAACAGGTACTTAAATCTACCCCTGCTCCCCAAATTTTAGTCATTGATCATTTGAGTGTTTTAAGGGGGAAATTGCTGATCTTTGTCATCTGCCCTGCAATATCATAAACTTTTTATAGACAAGGGACAATGAATTAGTCACAGAACAGTCCAGAGTTGAACACAGATTCAAATATCGCCACTGATAATTCTGTGACCTTCGATAAATCTAAAGTTCTAAATGTTTCCTAATTTGCACAATGAGAAAATTAAACCCAAGGACTTCTGCTATTCTATTCCCATTCTAGATGTTTTATCTCTCTAGTGTCCTTCACATTCTTCAAAACTCCTATGATATTTGTATACTTTACAATAAGTAGTAAAATTCCTTGCATAGTGGATTTGGAGTCTGGTGTGACTCAGTTCTATATCCTTTTATTTCAAGATGAGGAAAATTGGTTAAATGAATCACTCCCTGGGCATTGTAGAGTTAACAAAAGAAAGCTAACAGCTATAGTTTGGAAGGATAGAAAGATATGGTATACTATATATGCTATGCTTGATATAGCATCACCATCCTATTTCTATATGAAAATGAGTCTAGTCAGTAGGGAGGTGAGATGACTTGAGCAGCCTTAAGGCAAATTCCAAATTTAAAGGGGCCTGGACTCCATGTTAATTAGTTTTGTTTTTGTTTTTGTTTTTTTTTAATAATGCCCTGAACTGTCCAGGAGGCCATATCAACACACCCAGAGGCTACCAAACACCTGGCTCCAAGAGGCATACGGAATAAACAAATCCTGTTCAGAGGAAGGGAATACAGCAAACCCTAATAGTAGATCAATAATAGTAGATCCAAAAAAAATTAATTGACAATGAACACCTGCTGTATATATAGAACACCAAATGTTATTAATATTGTGGAAATATGTTCTACTGCTATAAGGAAAAATCATTTTCTATCAAGGCTGTTGACTGTACTTACAGAACTAAACTGAACAAACTATCTTTCCACATAATTTCAACATCTACCTTACTGGTAAGTATGGTAAACATATGAGAAATTGTTGGAAATGTCTGATTTTGGCAGTGTATAATATGTGGGCAGAAAACAAAATCACAGGCTATATATCATTCTAAGGCCTTTGCTTATTTTGGCAAGTGCCATTTAATTTGTTATGTGTGATAACATCTGATCAAGCACTTATGTTCAAAACAGACAGATCTATACCTATGTGCCTATAAATGTTTCTCCAGAACTAGGAGGAACCTTCTGGAATTTTAGTTAATTCTGGGGATTTAGTCAATTAGGAAAGTGAGCTATTAAAGTTCCTTCAGGGTATATTTCAGAATTGTTTATAAAATTCTGCCTAGCACTATTTTGGGAAATAAAACTGGTTTGTTAAATGAAGCACCATATTAAGTGAGCCCAATTTAAGTTATTTTTATGCAGTGATATCATCACCCTTATCCACAGCAGTGACATATTCGGGTCTTTATTAGAGATCTTTGATTACAGCAGTAATTTGAAAACTCTAGGTAAAGGACAAGTTAATCTAATTAAGGTTAATTGTGTATGCAGACACTAAGGCCTGAAGTAGAAAGCTCAGCATGATACTCACTGAGCTCTTAGGCTTCAAAGACTTACATGTGTTGGTTCAGGGGATTGACCAAAGTTCTGACATTATATGTGTAGTACTTTTTTAAATAGACAGTTAATTCTCTTCACTTATAACTTAGTCATTGGAACAATCCATTTTAAGATTTGTTTTTTTTTTTTTTCATCTGTAAAAACTTTTACTGAAGTTTCCTTAAACTACAAATATGCAAGTGTAAGCTATCATTATTTCATTATTTATTTTAAGTTAAATATTTAATTGTTTAAATTAAATGACTATTGAATCCAATTCTAAGAACTCTACTTGTCTTAACTTGTCTGGAACATGGATCTGGGGATTTTCTATCACTACTCTTCCCTTCCCTTTTCCATACAGTGCTTGATAATGCATCCCCATTCATTTTCTGCCGTCTTTTTGTATTTATTGTCTTCCCCATTAGGATGCAAGTGTAAATAACCTATGGTGATGAATTTCTTGCTAGTGTATACCTAGCATAATTCCTGAAACCTAATAAGTGCCTAATATAAGCCATATTTGGGCAGGTAGGTGGCTCCGGTAGATAGAGTGCCAGGTCTGGAGTCAGAAATTGAGTCTTCTTTCTGAGTGAAATCTGGCCTCAAACACTGACTAGCTATGTAAATCTGGGTGAGTCATTTAACCCTTTTTGCCTTAGTTTCCTCACCTGTAAAATGGAGATTTTAATAGCACCTATCCATCAGGCTTATTGTGAAGTCAAATGAGATAATGTTGTAAAACACTTAGCACAGCACCTGGCACATAGTTAAGTGATGATAAATGCTGATTCCCTGACCTTCACCATCCCTATATTGAAAGTTATGCTGATTTAGTGACCTGGTTTCCAGATATTCTTGTGGTGGGCATCAACCAGTCTGCAGCTTTGCTTTATATATATATATATATATATATGTATATATACATATACATATATATATATATATATGTTACATGTGTACTTTAATTTCTCTCTAATGGGTGACATGCTTATGGAGCTAAAAATTAAAATAAATTCTGGGTGGGGTTAGGCAAGCAGGGATTATAAAGACAAAAACTATAAGGAGGATAGAGATAATCACATTTATACTAATCAGGTTCTGCATTGGTTCTCTCAGCTGGTCTGTTTCTCAGATATTACAAGATACCCTCTAGGTACAAGGAAGTGGGTTAGAGAGGAAGGTCCCCAGGAGCCCCTTAGTTTGTTATAGGTTGATATGAGCCAGTCTGTGCTAGTTCTGTAGGTCCTGGAGCAGCAGAGAAGTTCCAGGTTCAGTAAGCAAAGGATCCTTGGTATATTAAGTTTAAGGGATGCTCAGGATACATCCTGATTAACTGATTCTGATTCCCATATCAGTGAGGACTTCTCTGGATGGTAAGGTAACTCAAGCAAATCAAGGTGGCTAGTAAAGTCGATCATTCCATTTTCACAGATGTTTATACCATTACCTTTTAAATAGCATCTAGCAGTACTTGTTAGCCTTCATATATTGGCAATTGGGGTACTGCTGAGATACAATTGCCCTTCCCTTCTTACTGAGGTAGATCTATCAGAACTGTCTTTATCTCATTATAAAAGTTATCAATAAAAGTTGTCTCCATCTTGATTTTTTTTTTGTTTATTTGGTTGCTTAGTTGTTTTTTGTTTTGTTTTGTTTTTTGTAAGCAATTGTAATTGTGACTTGATTAGGTTCACAAATCTATTAAGTGTCTAAGGGTACTTTTGAACTCAGATCCTCCTGATTCTAGAGTAGGTGCACTATCCACTTTTCCATTTAGCTGCCCCTCCATCTTGAAACCCTTGTTGATCTCTAATGATTAGCCCAATCAACATTGCTACTTTAAGGTCTTTCAATAAATGATTTAAATCGTCTTTGTCCTGAGTTTTGCCTTGTTAATCAGGGAGAAAACCTAAAGAATTTTCCTATTAACACCTAGAATGTGCCCCTTGCTTTACAAAATTTCATTAGAGGTTTTAATTAAAAACACAATCCCAATATGATTCATATTACATATTTGTATATACACACACAATCATATACATGTATTATGTACAACATACATATACATCTACAGAATAGATATATAGACATATTCACACATACACATAATAAAGCAGTGGAACATAGTGGATAGACAGCTGACCTCAGAATTGGGAAAGTCTCAGTTCCATTTCTCAGACATGAACTCTCTGTGATCTTGGACAAGTCATTTAACTTTTCGATCTATATGGGTGATTCTTCTCTATAATACTATAAGTTTCAGAACAGTTGTTGATCTGTATTAACAAGGAGTAAGAATAAGGTTTCATCATCAATGCTTCCTACACTGAAGAAGTCCCAAATCTGTAAAAAATAACAACAAAAATTTTAAGAAAATAACCAGAATGGAATGGGGCTTTGCCAGCAAGCCTTCCAACCAAGATATACCTATTTTTTAAAAATGCAATAAAGGAGAGAGGGGATGAGGTTATATAATCATTGCATTGTAATTAAAAATTTATAAAAAGAAATCTAGGAACAGTACCATGTAATTATTTGTCTGAGGATCAAGAGAGAGAGAGAGAGAGAGAGAGAGAGAGAGAGAGAGAGAAAGAGAAAGAGAGAATCAGCAGTGATTTATAAATATTGTAATTACTTGGATAAGAAGAGGCAACAGATAAGGATTTTGGGAAAGAAGTGATAAGCCTGAGATGAAATTATGATATAGTGGTGATGGTAAACTTCATTTCCTCAAACATCTAGTGGAATTGTTTGTCTCCCAAAACTAGTGCAGCTAGATTTTTAAAAATTTTATAATGAAAATTTCTTCCACCAAAAAGTAGAGAAATGAAGGAAGATAAACTGCTGTCTGGATTTTATTCTACCATAAAAGAGAAATATTCACTTTACTTTGTGTTAGAAATAATGAGAAACTTGTAGGAAAATGAACACTATATCTCAGAATTTTTGATACATAAGAGAGAAACTGGGTTTATATTGAAATGTATCCTAAGTTTGGGAAAAGTTGATTTCAAAAGGTTCCTTTAAAAATGAATAATTCTATAGAAGGGAGAAAATACAAAAAGGAGATCAGCTCAAAAGGATCTAGGGAGCATAGTTTTAGAGCCTCCTTGAGATCTTAGAAGAATTTAATCCTATCATGCTCATTTATAGATAAGAAGAAACTGAAGACCTTGGCCAAGTCACCCAGTAGTAGCATTGTGGCTGGAAAGCTGTTTTCTGCTCCAAATCCTAAGCATTTCTATTGTACTAAATTTTCTTACCATGGGGAACTTTTGATGATACCAAAAGAATAAGATTCTAACAAGAATGAAAACACACAGTAATGAAGAGATTACTTGAATTTTTAAAATATATTACATATGTATATATATATATATACACACACACATATATATATATACACAAAGCAAAATCAAAGACATCTAACAGAAAAGAGTTATAAATATGGATAATGGTCCACTAAAAA
Source organism: Myrmecobius fasciatus (assembly GCA_023553655.1). Classification (NCBI taxonomy): domain Eukaryota; kingdom Metazoa; phylum Chordata; class Mammalia; order Dasyuromorphia; family Myrmecobiidae; genus Myrmecobius; species Myrmecobius fasciatus. Next base: position 613,260 of record JAJPUD010000125.1, on the reverse strand, counting down.
AAGTGATTTGAATAGTAAGTCTCAGAATAGGTTGACCTGCAGAAAAGCCAAAGATTTCAAAAGGATGTCTATTTTTTAGCTATATAAGGGGAAGAGGGAAATTCAAAGAAATAATGAGACTATTGCTTGGGACAGTATAATGATGATAATAGAGAAAGCTAAGCTGCTCAATTATTCAACTTAAAGTAGAAACAGTTAAAAAAAAAATCTTTGGATTAGAAAAGACAGAATAAAGGGGAGTAATAAAAATTGTCACCCAAGATGAATGATCTGGTAGTGCTTAGGGAACATCTAGACACTTTTGCCAAATTAAAGCTACCTATCCCAGATCAACTTTGTCCTGAAATACTAAAGAAACTTGTAGATGTGACTAATAAAACATTGTTGTGATCATCAAAAGTTGCTGTATAGGCAAAAGGTATCAACAGACTGAGAACAAATATTGTCCCACCTTTTTCTTATAAGGTAGATAATGATATCTGTAATTCTATAGGCCAGAGGCATTGATTTTGCTTCTGGCTAACTTCTAGGATATAATATTTTTTTAAAGATTGATATTAAATATCCAGAAAATAAGATCAGAAAGGCCAGTATAGTCTCATCAAGAACAGGTCATGCTTCATTAACCTCATTTTATTTTATAATAGGGCTATTACTTAGAGTTTGATTTTTTTTTTTTTTTGGTAGAGAGTTGAGAGGAGGAAGAAGGGGAGGAAAACACATATTAGTTTTTGTCTACCACATTGCAAGAAATATTCTCTATTTTAATGGTAAGTCAATGACTATAATAGATAAATGAGTACCAGGATGTAATTCAAAGTGAATTTGACTGCCTCTTTATTTCATGGAAAAATTAAAGAGCATAGCTACTAATTTGAGTTTCCACACCTCCATATTTGGGTTTGTTCTTCTAGACCTGTAGTCTAACATTTGGGATACAGGTTTCAGAAATAAATCAGTAGTCCAAAAGAATGACACTCATTTCCCCTTAGAGAAATAAGGCTTGTTTCCTCATATATTATTGGATTCTTATCAGTTTAATTTGATTCTAAGATTTAGACCATGTAAAAGTCTGGAGTCAGAGAGCAAATTTAAATTTATGCAATTTGGGGCTCTGGATCTATAGAAACATTCATATTTGTCTATAGTAGAGGATGAAAGGGGAAATATATGATCTCAAAATTTTGCTAACAATAAAGAGTTACAAATAGAGATTGAATCTGTCAAATTCAAAGTCATTGATGAACTAGAAATTAGTGAGTTGTTTGATGGTTTGCTTATTTTAACAAAGCCAGAGTAAAATAAGATATATCTAAATAGTACTGTTCTCTTATACTAAAAATTATGTTGACATTATTACTTTGTTTCTCAATCATGTCCAATTCTTTGTTGGATAACCCATTTGGGGTTTCCCTGGCAAAGATACCAAAGTGCTTTGTCATTTCCTTCTTCAACTCATTTTACAGATGTGGAACTAAGGCAAAGTTAAGCAACTGCTTAGGGTCACACAATTAATGAGGACAAATCAAACACAGAAAGATGAGGCTTCTGACTCCAGGTCCAGAACTCTTTTGCACCAAGCTGCTCTACTAAAACAAATGGTTTTCTGTAAAACCAATAAAGAACACTTATGAATATAAGGAGTAGGCAGGAAATTTATTGATACAATATTGAGCAATCTATTTATTCTTAGGAATGTCCATTTAAAAAAATTACAAATTTGAGTTCCTCTTACTTTCAATTAATGTGATTTGACAGAAAAGTACATATTATTTATTCTTACCTGCTTCTGCAAGAGTGAGGAAAAAAAAGAAAATAACATTTCTTTAAGAAAGCAAAGTTACATATATGTGGAAAATTACTAATTTATTAAAGCTAGCATAATGCAGTTAAAATAATAAAAATATCATTTTTGATTCTTTATTTCTTTGATAATTTCTTATGAAGAGTGAACATTTCATCAGATTATTCTGGTAACTAATTACTATTAGATAACTAAAAGCTCCTGAATTTTTCATATGAAAAAGGAGAAAAAAATTCATTCTTTTCATTTCTCGATTTTAGAAAAAGGATGATTGTTGTAGGCAATGGAAAGATAAAGTGCATCTAGAATGGAAAAGAAGGGAGTCATTTTGAAAGAAGATCTAATAACTTGCAAATACAAGAACAGATAAACTGAGAAGAGACTTGTCTTCTTCACTTATGACCTCAGAGCCTAGCTTTGTGATATTAAATCTTGGCCCTAGCTTTAATCTAGCACTGAGAGTTTAAAGTAACAAAGAACACATATTATTGAGTTATTTTATTGCTTTATATGTCACAGTTGTGAGATAATCACATCTGCGAGAAGGATCACCAGACAAATACAGGAGGATAAAAATGCTCACCTGTGTAGGTAATGGGGCTCTTTTTCTGGGTTTTAGCAAAGAATATGGCTAAATTCTAATCATTTTATGGACAAGGAAACAAGATGTGGGTAAAGAAACCATTTAACTTGAATAGAATCAGAGCCAGCTGAACGACCAGAACCAAAGGTACTCATTGAAAGCTTGGTGTAAGAAAGTAGGTTCCTCTATGCTCAAAAAGTTATCAAACTGTGCATACCATTTGACCCAGCAGTGTTTCTACTGGGCCTATATCCCAAAGAGATTTTAAAGGAGGGAAAGGGACCCATATGTGCAAGAATGTTTGTGGCAGCCCTTTTTGTAGTGGTTAGAAACTGCAAACTGAATGGATGCCCATCAATTGGAGAATGGCTGAATAAATTATGGTATATGAATGTTATGGAATATTATTGTTCTGTAAGAAACGACCAACAGGAGGATTTCAGAGAGGCCTGGAGGGACTTGCATGAACTGATGCTGAGTGAAATCAGCAGAACCAGGAGAACATTATACACAGCAACAAGACTATACGATGATCAATTTTGATGGACATGGTTCTCTTCAACAATGATGTGTTTCAAACCAGTTCCTATTGTTCAGCGATGAAGATAGTCATATACATCCAGAGAGAGGCCTGAGGGAACTGAGTGTGAACCACAACACAGCATTTTAATGCTTTCTGTGAATATTTCCATGCATTTTGTTCTCCTTCTTAGGTGGTTTTTTCTTCTTCTCTTTCTAGATCTGATGTTTCTTGTGCAGTAAAATAACTGTATAGATATGTATACATGTATTGTATTTGTCATATAATTTATCCTATTTAGCATGTATTAGATTACCTGTCATCTAGGGTACAAAACATTATATGTTTTGTAAATAAAAAGCTTTATTAAAAAAAAAAAAGAAAGAAAGTAGGTTCCTTAATGATGTGCCTCAGGAACTATGTGCTTGATCTTATATATATATATATATATATATATATGTGTGTGTGTGTGTGTGTGTGTGTGTATGTATATATGTATATATGTGTGTATGTATATATTTGTATATATATACAAATATATACATACACACACATATATATGAGAGATTAGATAGATAGATATAAATACATGCACATACATATATATACATATATATATGCTATATGATGAAATTTAATAGGGACGAACATAAAGTTTTATACTTGGATCTAAAATAATCTCAATGTGAATTGGTAGTCTTATATAGCACCCCAAAAACCTTATGCAATGTTAGGCTGTATTTAGAAAGGCACAATGCTCAAGTCTAGAGAAACAATATTACTACTATATTCCCTCTTCATGAGACCATGTCTGAATTACTGAATTCAATTTTAGACTCTATATTTTAAAATATAGATAGATAAGTAATTTACAAAGTGTCCAGGGTAGTTGACCAAGACTATAAAGAGCCTAGAATTCTTGACAAATAAGAGCTTGAAAGAATAGGGAGTGTTAAACCTATAGAAGAACGTATTTGAGAAAGATACTATGAAGGGTATTATTTTGTTTGTTTTTAGTTTTGGATTTGGGTGGAAATGAGATTCTGCTTGCTCCTAAAGCAAAAAACTAAATGCAATATGTGAAAGGTGCCAAGAGAAAGATCCGGGCTGGATATATAAGGGAATCCTAAGGTTTCAAGATATGCAAAAGTGAAATGGGCTGTCCCCAGAGGCCATTAACCTTCCTACCACTTCTACCACTTACCAGATAAACCATAGAGGAAATTCTTGCTTAAATTGTTTTGGAAATGCAACCTCCAGGGTCACTCATAACTCTGAGATTCTTTCCTCTCAGACATAGAGTTGAAGAAGAAATATTCTCTTTCCTCCAATCAACCTCATAATTTATCAGAATTTCCAAAAAGAAAATACTGCCCAGCAAATCTTTAGCACAGAGCAAGAGGTATCTTACAACTTTCTTTAGACAACAATGTCAATAGCACAAGGCAGGCTATAACCCACTTTAATTCTTACTTAGTTTGAAGGCATCATAACCAAGTTTTGACCAAATCAGTATACATTAGTCCTACATGCTACATCATAAAGCCCAGCCATCTGGTTTGCTCCCTTCTCTGGATTTTGGAGCAATTGTTTTCAGATGATTTTGTAAGTCTGAGGTTGAAAAATAGACACAGTCCTGACCAGTTTTATTCCCCACACTTTCTCTGTGTTGGAAAGAAGCCATCAATAAGTAGGTATTCATTATATTTAGCATATTCCTTTCTGTCAGACAATCTTTCCAGAGCTTTTACTCTTATAAACAGCCACTTAACCACAACAGTGAAAGTGTGGATTTGCTTGTTGTCTTCCATAGGAAATTAGGCCCTGGCCCTAAGCCAAGCAGTCTTAGCCTGCACTAATATAATTCACAACTGGAAGAAGACAATCAATTAATCAATACTATAATTTAGAACTGACCACGGCAGTAACACTCACAGCTATTAGACTCAACTGACTGACACCATTTAGGATTAATGAGGTAGCAAGAGCAGGCAAACTAAAGATTAATCCAAATACTTTTGTTTTTTTTTTTTTTTTACTCTTCTGTTTGACTAAAATCAAGAGGCTCCACTATATTTTGTTGTGTTCCTCTAAGTTGGAGATGCCATAGTGAAACACTTATGTAAATGCCAAACTGTAATTTAAAACAGTGAATTTTACTTTTTGTTTCAATAATTATGATGTTGTAATGAATAGAGGAAAGTGTAAAAAATGCTGGGTTTGGGATTGAGAACTTGGATTCAAATTTCAACTCTTCTATTTACTGCTTCTGTGGCTTTGAGCAATTGTTTCATCTCTCTGGGCTTTGATTTCTTCATTTGTAAAACAAGACTATTTTAATTATGTGGCCTCTGTGGTCCTTTCAGAATCTAGATTGTGGTCTAGTAAAAGGAAAAGCAGGCAATAAATATTTATTAAGTTACTATAATGAGTCAGGTACTACACTGGGGATTCAAAGAAAAACAAAAAACAGTTCTTGCCCTCAAGGAGATAAAAATCTAAAGGGGTAAGGGTGGAGTGGGGAAGGGGAAGACAAGTTACTGCAGACAATATGTAAATAGATTATATGTAGAATAAACTGCAGATAATCGACCAAAGGGTTTTACTATTACTAGGTAGTGAGACAGGCTTCTTATGGAAAGTACAATTTTGGCCAGGATGTGAAGAAATCCAAAGAAGCCAAGAAGGTGAAAGAGAATATTCTATATAAGTAAGGAAAAAAGAAATATCAATTTAGTTAAACATTATATTTTTGATTTTTGCAATTTTTTTGGTGATTTTTTCCCCCAGAAAGCTAGACAATCACTTGGATTAAAATTGTGTTTTGATGTGATTTGAGTACCCATGACTATAACCTTTGTTAATCTGTTGGCTAATGTATGAGATATAGCAACCAGGAAAATTGTGAAATTTGAACATATTTCTCTGAGAATTTCACAGACTCATTTCACTTGGACTCCAGAATAAAAATAACTTAGAATTTAGGGACAGGAAAAGTCAACCTTCTACTTTTTCTTTTGACAGATCCATGGAAACCTGTGAACCCTTCTTGATAACAGGGGAGCTGTCCTCTCGAATTCCTACCCAGCCTATTTTAAAAATGAATCATTAAGCTTATGAGTAAACTACTTCTAATGGACTTGTTTGAGATATTTGTTTGTTTTTGCAATTTGGCCTACTAATCCCTAAACAAATCCCTTGAGGAAGAGATGCTTTCATTCTATGGAGAAAGCAAGAAATCATCCAAAATTTGGGCGCAGCAGCATAACATGATCCACTGGACATTTGTAAGATTCATCTAATAGCTGTGTGTAGGAAGGTTTGGGGGGTGGGGTGGGGGGTTAGAGAACATTTGTGTGGTTGAGAGGTGGGAGGTGAGGCAGGTTAGAAGGCTATTGAAGTGGTACAGGTGATAGTAAGGACCTGAACTAGCTTGGATAGCAGCAGCGGGAATGAGGATTAATAGCAGATAAAAATGAAAGAAATTAGACACTAAAATCAAGGCTGTGTCACATACCAGAAAGTATTTCACTTGTCATTAAATCTTATCTCTTTATATTAGGTCTCCAATACTATATATACTCTCCTTTAGTTCTGACATTTTTTTAGTGAAAGTAACTTAATTAAAATCTCAAGTCTGATAATATTAAAACACAATATTCCCAAGTAAAATATATCACTTAGAGAAAACACAGAATTTGGAGTGAGAGAATCTAAGTTTGTAAACTTTCTCTACCATGTAGTAGCTCTGTAATCTCATGCCATTTTTCATCTCTAGGTGTGAATTTCTTAAACTATAAAATGAGATGAATGGACTGAATGATCTCTGACATCTCTACCTGTTCTTAATCTTTGATCACCAGAGATAAACATGGCAAGATAGTCTCATTTCCTCATTAGATCACCAAATACAACAGAATCTTTCTCTGAAAATGATCTGGATAAGGCGGGGATAATATCCAGGTTACAGTCTTTCCTTGATTCCACAAGGAAGATGCTCTGTACAATATTATACCCTTAGCAAGCAAGGTTTTCCCTGAAAAATAACCATCAGTTCTACAGAAATTCATTTGAACAAAGTATAGTTGGATTTTTTTTTAAATTTTTGTTTTTTTCAGTTGTTGTTGGAAATTTTAGTTTAACATCTAAATAATAATTTACATTTCTGTAGTGTATTACAATTCATAGTCTCTTCAAAACAATTGTGTGATGAGTGTTGGCATAATGACTATTATTATTTCCAAATTAAGCATGGGGAAAACTAATGCCAATGAATTGAAGTAACTTACCCAGGGTTCATTCTTGTCTTCATATCTTTAGTGCTAAGCATAACGTCTAGAAAACAATACATATTGAATAAATATTGGTTTTTTTGGTTGGTGGATTGATGGATAGTTATAGAGCCAATAAGTTTCTAAGCCACAACTCAAGCCCCAGTTTTTAAACACCAAATCTAATACTACTTGACAATGAGTATATAGTGGAATCATCTAGCTCAAGTCTTTTGGTGTTATTGAATGAAAGCATATTAACACCCACCCCTATTTTAACTTTTCTAGAAATATTAAAATATGATATTCCTCTGAAGGAGATAGATATCAGAGCTGTGTGGAAGCAGAATTCATAAGTCTTGTCAATTGATTGGATGTGTAAGAGTAGGAAGAGGGAAGTGTTGAGAAGGATTCTGAAGTTGCAAACCTGAGACACTGTGAGGATGGTGTTGCCCTCAATATAAATGAAAAGTTTGAAGAAGGGATTATTATGGGAGAAAACAAGAATTCACTTTTAGACATGTTGGATTTCAAATACTTATAGGACATCTAAGTGAAGATATAGATAACATAGTTGGTAAAATAGATATTAGTTCAAGGAAGATATTTTAATAATAAAAATGTAAATTTAGGAGTCTTCTGCAAAGAGTTGATAATGGAACCCAGGGAAATCACGAGATTACCAAAGGGCAATATAGGGAGACAAGAGAAAAGAACACAGAATACCTACTTTTAACAAACAAGTAAAGAATCAGGATCAGCAGTATAGATTGAATAGGAATGGTCAGACATTGGACTAATAGCTAGCATTTATATAGTACTTTATATGTTACATCATTCAATCATTATAACAATTCAATTAAATAGGTACTAATATTATCCCCATTTTACATATGAGGAAAAGGAAGTTGAAAACTGGTAAGTGACTTGGTTAGGGAAACACATCTAGTAAGTGTCTGACAGGATTTCAATGCAGATCTATCTGATTCCAAATTCATCATCCTATCCACAGTGAAGGAAAAGGGGGTGGTTGATAGTGTCAGAGCCACTGATGAGAGAAATAAGGACCAAGAAAAAATAAATTAGATGTATTAGTTAAGAATTTGTATATAATATCAAAGGAAGTTTCAATGAAGTTTAAATATGGTAGACTTTAAAGGAAATGAAAACTGACATAAAAGGAGATAATGGATATAGATGAAACTTTTTAGGAATTTGGCCATGAACGGGAAGAAATATAGGATTATAACTTGAGGCAGGGAAAAGTTGAAGGAGGAGTCCTGGGCAATAGCTCAGGAGTGGTAGGGATCAGACAAATTGAAAAATTAGAGAGAGAATACTCAAGATGAAAAACTCCTTTAGGAAAAGAGAGAATATTGGATTAATACTATGAGTAGGTGACTTTCCTTTGGAAAAAGATCCAGCTCCTCCTTATAGACTGAGACAAAAGAAAGAATCAGGTGGTGAATTACATAGATTTTGAAATAGTTTGAAGTTTGAAATGGTTTGAAGAAGGGGAATATTATGCCAAACCACAGTCTATTGTCTCAAGAAAACAGGAGTCAACATCCTCTGCAGAGAGAGAAGGCAGCTATGTAGTAATGAAAACCCAGTAGAAATTAGGTAACATAAACTTGTAGAGAATTTATCTGCCATAGTTATATGGCTTTTTGTAGCATCTAAATAGCAGCTAAGAAGGTGATGACTCAGGGTTGGAGAATGGTAAAGTGATATGACAAGGAGGCAAGGGGTTTGAACTAATCTAACAAATGATCATTATAAAAAGAGAAAAATGAGACCAAGGCTGAGATAAGAGACTAGAAGAATAGAGAGGGCTAAAAAAATTAGAGGTTACATCTATAAATTTATAAATAATGGTTTAGAATGAAGATAGCAATGGTAATAATGGGTCAAGTAATAATATCATGGCATGAAGTGGCAAGATTTGACTAGTGATAAAACTTGTGAAAATGAGGTGGCCATATCAACTACTTACTTGAATCAAATATAATCTAGATATGTGACTGAAAAATAACTATTTTTGCAATATGCAAGTAGCTTATCTAATATTGTCATTCCATAGCTAATGTTTTCTATTTTAAAATTAGAAGTAATATGATACACAAGTATATATGCATTTATCTCAAACATCTTTTAAATGTATATATAATTTTACTACAGATGTCAATGTACAGCTGTGTCATTATCACTGAGACGTGAGAAGGAGAATAATGTAGTACTCTGGAATTCTTGTTCTAATGTCCTCTTGTCTCAAATTTTAAGATTGTGTTCCCCTGGGATTTTATTCTCTCTCTCTCTTTTTTTTTTAACCACTTCTTGAATTTTGTTGCATCTTTAGCATCACATTTCAATTAAAACTAAATTTAAAAATTAAGTTTCTTCTACTGAGCTGCTTGGCTTAGTTCCCAAAAGAGAACCCTACACTCTCATCTCTCCATTTTGTGAACACTTCAACAAATTAAATATAAATAGTAGGAAAAGTGCCATACAAATGAAAAGGAAGGGTTAGCCCATAAATTACCTTTTATGACCACTAATTCTTTTTCCTCTGAGAGAAAGCAGGAAATCAGCTACATGCCTTTTCTACTATGCCAGGTCTAAAGATTTGAAAACATGTTGAGGGCTTTCATTACCCACTTCTAGAAACATAAATATGTGGAATTATGAAGGTTATAAATATGATCATTTTAGATATGAAAGAAAGATTGATTCCTCTGGAGATGTGAGTGTTATTCTGAGACATTTTAGACTATCCTCTTCCTTCCCTAAATATTTCTCCCTATTTTTCTTCTATTCCACTTTCCAAAAGAGCAAATAAAGTTTAGCTTCAAATCTGAGAACAGTAATTTCCAACTTTGAGGTGATAAAATCTTAGATGAATGAAAATATAGTAGATTGTCTGAAAGAAGGATAAGGAGCCTATATATAAGTGGGGAGAAAGTATTGGCGTTTATTATCACATGGTGGAAAATAGTGGTAGTTTTTATGCCTAAAAGCATAAGAATGTAATAGTAACTCAAAGCAGTATGATTTCTTCAAAAAATGAATTTGGGGGCAGCTGGGTGGTGCAGTGGATAGAGTACCAGCCCTGAAATCAGGAGGACCTGAGTTTAAATGTGACCTCAGACACTTAATACTTCCTAGCTGTGTAACCCTGGGTAAGTCACTAACTCCAATTGCCTCAGCAAAAACAAACAACAACAACAAAAACAAAACACGAATTTGTTTCTAAATTTCTGCTTTTCTAAAAGTTCTTATAGTGAGGTCTTTTGGTCCCTTGGGTATTGCAAATGAAGAGGACATCGTTAGCTAGGAAGCATAATGGATAGGGCACTGGACTTTTAGTCAAAAATATCAAAGTTTAAATCTGACCTCAGACACTAGTGATAGGGATATAGTGTTATGTAGCTATTATCTATTAGGCCTAGTTTCCATAAAAGTACTTCTCCTTAGGAAGCCAATCAATCAACATTATTTATTCCTTTCACACATTATTTCATTTAGTCTGATTATGCTGCTATTTACTCAATTATTCAGGAGAGGAGGAATACCTGAGGAAGTCATTTAACCTATTTCTGCTGCAGTTTCCTTTCTATAAAAATGGGATTAATAATAGCACATGCTTCCCAGAGTTGTGGTAAGGATCAAATAAGATGTTTATTAAGTTTTTGGCAAAAGTAAAAAGGAAATGCAAAACTATCCTACTATCTTTGTCCAGAAAACTAGAAATGGAATCATGAAGAGTCAGACATAACTGGAATGATAAAGTTAAAAAACTGCTAAGTATTTTAATACCTTATCTCCTTTTCAAAGAAATAAATATGGATGTTGAGTTCATTTTCCCCTTTCTGTAGCACAAATCAAACACTTTTTTCACTCTGCCATTATGGGGATAATTTGAAATTCTCCTGATAGAAGGAGCAGTAGTCCAGGTACATTCTGGGATGGAGCAATTCTAAAGAGATCAATCTCAAGGCTGAAGTTCATCTTCATTTTGGAGAGTCAAAGTATAGGGAGGGTAAAGTTCAGGATTATCATATCAAGAGTATTACTTTTAGAGATGGTTCTGAAGTTAATATCATTCACTTTTCTTACTGAGAATCTTGGGATTTAAAGAAGCAAATATCAGCTTTGGGGAAAGTTCTTATAAGTCAAATATTGGAACATTTGGGACATTAATTACAGAATTGCTCCTGATCCAAACCTAAGAAACTATAGTACCATTCTGGGTTATTTGAATGCAACTTAGATTTGTTGGTTCTAAATGATAGATATGAGCAAATGGGTTTATTGATGAATGAATGATCATCTCTCTAGACAAAGATTGCTGAGAGTTCGAGAAGTAATCACTCCAGGGTCAATTTAATTTATCTAAATACAATAAAATCTTCATGAAAACTGCATCTCTAAGTTTATACTCTTTTATATAAAGAAAATAGGAAAGGAACTATAAATCTGAAGAAAAATGAATTGTTGTACAAGATCACTCATATTGTATTATTAAAGCAATTATTTGACAAAACATGCCTTTTTTGAAAGTTAAATGATAATCACTTGGCTTGTATTGAGCATGTTATATTTTAGTCATTTTTTCATTGAATTCAGCACTTTCAAGACATTTAAAAGGAGCTGCATAGTGCAAAGTTCAAAAGAAAGTGCAGAATAGGGATATAGTATTATGTAGCTATCATCTATTAGGCCTAGTTTCCATAAAAGCACTTCTCCCTAGGGATCCAATCAATCAACATTCTTTATTCCTTTCACACATTGTTTCATTTAGTCTGATTATGCTGTTATTTACTCAAGTATTCAGGAGAGGAAGAAGAATGCTTGATATCTCTATTTACAAATAGAAATATCCATACCTATTAAAATCAATGTAGCTACCACAAAAATTCATAGACACCACATACTCAGAATTGAAAAGAAATCAGCATAGGCTTTTGTTAATTCTTTTCCTCTTTTATCCTTAAATTTCTTATGAAATACCCAGCACATTCAAATATTGAAGCCCAGGAACATAACTGACAAATTTTAGAACTCTTTTTGTATTAAGAAAAAGGCGGGGGTGGATGAGGTAGGAGGATGAGTATGAAAAGGGATAGTTTAATGGCAAGTTGGAATAGTTACTCTATACCAAAATTTCTGACTTTTATCTCTGTTGTTGTTGTTACACAATATTTGTTGATCTAACAAATTTCTTAAGTTTTCTTGATATATAGCATGGTACAAGGCTGTTACAATATTCCATTACCATTTGTGAGTTCCTGTAATTCTGGACCAACTTTGCTTCTCAATATATCTGTTTATCAGTTCATCAACACCTAAGATACTCTGGCACACTAGAAGTAAAAACAAAATCCCTAAACTATCTCCTCCATTCTTATAATATCTCTCATGGACATATACTTTTTTTAAGATCTGCAACATTTATACATCTTCTTGAAGCAATATCAATTTTTTTAAAATGCAAAATTAAAAATAATAAAGTAATCAATAAAAGTATGTCTATGTTATGAATTATGAATTCTATATTATGAATTATGTCATACTACCCAACTTTTAGTTATACTTTTATACTTTTTAGTATAATCCACTTTTATCTAGTCAAGGTTAGGATTTCAGTTTGTTTTAGGACTCATATATCCCTACTGCTTCACAAAATTAAGTCAAATGAAAATTATTTAGAATACTGCAATGTGCATAAAGTCATATGTTCTTGAATGTTTGCAATAATAAAGCAGAAATGGCAAAAAAATAAGAATTTTCCTAATTCCTGAATAATAAACTATGTGTCCTTTGGCCAGTCAACTATCCTGTGTGAACTTCAATTTCATTATGAAATTTTCTGTTTTAATATCAAACTGAGATTATACAAACAACAAATTAGGTAATTTTTTGGTGTGTTTCTACCACATAGGTTCCTGGAAACAAAGAAATAATCAGTCTCTTTAATGCTGGAATAAGAGGATGCCAGCCAAAGAGGAAAAGGAAAAAGTAGTGAAAATAGGGGTACATCAAATCTTTTTAAAAATTTATTTATTCCTCTTATTTTTAAAAAGCTTTATTTTCAAAACATATGCATAGATAATTTTCAACATTCACCTTTCCAAAAACTTGTGTTCCAGATTTTTTTCTCCCTTCCTTCCCCTACCCCTTTCCCTAGAAGGCAAGTAATCCAATATATGTTTAACATGGTACATCAAATCTTACTGAAAGTAAAATCAACTCTTACTTTTCGAGGCAGCAAATAAAAAATAAACAAGGAATTTATTAATTTCTTATTATAAACTAAGTACTGTAATAGATATACAAATAAAAACAATCAGTCTAATATGTTCCCTGCCTTCAAAGAGCTTATATTCTAATGGGAGAAGCAACATATAAAGGATAACTTTTAAAAAAATGTGGACTCTTCATTCCTGGCAAGATAAGGTCTAAGCTCACCTATGACAGCCAGGGGATCCAGGAATAGAATCCAAGATCATGACTGGGGACAAGTAAAAGTGATGAACAGAGTATAGACAGTATTGTCAGGGTGGAGAAAAACCACAGAATTAGGAATCAATTTGCCTAGTTTCTCATTGTTTCTCCATCACATAGTATTCAGTAAGGTACAATGGAAAGAAAACATTTGGGAGACCAAAGACCTAATTAGATTTCATTCCTACATCTAATGCTCCTGGAGAGCAGGGGGCTATCTTTGTCTTCCTTTTCAACCTCAGAACTCAACACATATATGCTTAATAAACGTTAATTGATTGACTGACTATTGATGTTAAGGGGAAAAACATTTCCTTATAATTTTAAAAAAAAAAGATAAATGGGAAGAAAATGATGCCTTAAGCTACTTGGTGAAGTGAAGAAAAAAATAGAGATTTATAGTCAGATTATGGAGTTTCAAATGTTGGCTCTCATCTATGATTTGGGGTAATTTTTGAAGCTTTCTGAGTCTCAGTTTTCTTCTATGTGAAATGAAGATTTTGGACAAGATCCAAAGATTTAAACAGATCTTAACACTTTCTGTGTCATGGACCACTTTGATAATCTGGTGACAATTATGGACCACTTCTTAAAATAACATTTGTGGCCTACATTTGTAATTGAAAGAAATGCTAGATTTCAATAACAGGTAAGTGAAGATAAAGTCACGATTTTTTTCTCATCTAATTTTACAGACCCTTGAAATCTATATATGGGGGTCACAGAACACAAGTTTAGCCCCAATGAATTGACCCTCATCCTTCAGGTTTCATCTTCTAGCACTAAAGCCAAGAATCTTAAGTCAACCAAACAAAAGAGATCAGCATTTCAATATGGGGGAAATTTCTTCACCACAATCTAAGCAAAAAATAATTCAGTAACCACAAACTAATTTTTGCTTTTGTGCCCCATTTGTTTGTTTTAATAAAATCAACAATAAAAGTTTAAAAATGAATAATGTTTCTCCTTCAGGTTTTTTTTCTACTTGTGAAATAAAAATAAATTTACTGGGAACAGAACAAGTTTCCCAATTTTAATTACTCCTAATTTTTCACTGTGGAAAGAAACAAGCTTTGCTCTCATTTCTAGTCTGTTTTCTATTATAGCACTTGGCTTTCTGAAATCTGCCCTGTAAGGCATAATTTTCAGAAAGGCAACACTGTAACATGATCAAAATCAAATAACAGGAAAAGGATGCATGGGAAAAATCAAAATGTATAATTTTTGAATTTCTCATAGACTTGGGACGCCTATCCTAAGATACAGCATAGAATTTCAATGACATATAGATTTTTATGTGGTGAGAATAACTGAATTTTCCTCCCATCATTCCAGGAACAAAATAGCATAATCAATTATTTCATAGTTTTACATGCCCTGATGAAATGGTTTAATCAGGTCATTGGGTCATAGATTTTAAACTGGAAAGGTCCTCAAGGCTTGAAATATAGTTCCCTCATTTTCATATGATGGAAGTGAAGCTCACAAAGTTGACATCGTTTACTAACATAGGTAATAAGTTGTTGAGCCAGAATTTGAACTCAATGTTTCACTGTTATGGGGATAAAAATTTTATCATTATTATGTCTAAGTTATAGATGAGACAAGCAAAGGTTTGGATGTGAAATTACTCAATGAAGAGCATATATAATACCATTGAATTCTAATATATCTACTTAACTTTCTCCATTTATTTAAACTTTAATTTAATTAATTTATTTAAACTCTCAATTTATTTATTTTTTATTAATACTTTTTATTTGCAAAATATATGTATGGGTAATTCCTAAACATTAACCCTTACAAAGCTTTCTGTTACAAATTTCCCCCCCCTACTCCCCACCCCTCCCCTAGATAGCAGGATATCCACTACATGATAATTATGTTAGAATACTTAAATCGAATATATGTATAGTTATTGCCACACATCATTTTTTTGTTCAGGAGAAATCATATCTATAAGAGAGAATAATCCAATAAAGGAAATACAATGTAAGCAAACATCAATAGATTACATGAAAATGTTATGCTGTGGTCCACATTTCACATCCCTCTCTCTGGGTGTATATGGCCTTCTTCACTGAACAATTGGAATTGGTTTGAAGCATTTCATTGTTGAAGAGAGTCATGTCCATTAGAACTGATCCTCATATAGTAGTGTTGTTGCCATGTACAACGATCTCCTGGTTCTGCTCATCTCACTCAGCATCAGTTCATGCCAGTCTCTCCAGGCCTCTCTGAAATCGTCCTGTTGGTCGTTTCTTACAGAGCAATAATATTCCATAACATTCATATACCATAATTTATTCAGCCATTCTCCAATTGATGGGCATCTACTCAGTTTCCAGTTTCTAGACACTACAAAAAGAGCTTCCACAAACATTGTTGCACATGTGGGGCCCTTTCCTTCCTTTATGATTTCTTTGGGATATAAGCCCAATAGAAACACTGCTGGGTCAAAGGGTATGCATAGTTTGATAACTTTTTGAGCATAGCTCCAAATTGCTCTCCAGAATGGTTGGATCCGTTCACAGCTCCACCAACAATGCATCAGTGTCCCAGTTTTCCCACATCCCCTCCAACATTCATCATTATCTTTTCCTGTCATTTTAGCCAATCTGACAGGTGTATAATGGTACCTCAGAGTTGTCTTAATTTTCATTTCTCTGATCAATAGTGATTTGGAGCACCTTTTCATATGATTATAAATAGTTTTAATTTCATCATCTGAAAATTGTCTGTTCATATCCTTTGACCATTTATCAATTGGAGAATGGCTTGAATTTTTATAAATGTGAGACAATTCTCTATATATCTTAGAGATGAGACCTTTATCAGAACCCTTAAATGTAAAGATGATTTCCCAATTTGATGCTTCCCTCTTAATCTTGTCTGCATTAGTTTTGTTAGTACAGAAACTTTTTAACTTAATATAATCAAAATTATCTATCTGGTGTTCAATTAGGAGTTCCAGGTCTTCCCTGGACATAAATTTATTCCATCTCCACAGGTCTGAGAGGTAAATTATCCCATGTTCCTCTAATTTGGTTATAACATCACTCTTTATATCTAGATCATGAACCCATTTAGATCTTATCTTGGTGTGAGGTGTTAGGTGTGGGTCCAGCCTTAATTTCTTCCACACTAGTTTCCAATTTTCCCAGCAGTTTTTGCTGAATAGTGAGTTCTTATCCCAAAAGCTGAGGTCTTTGGTTTTATCAAACACTAAATTGCTAACGTTATTACCTATCTTGTCCTGATATCCTATTCTATGCCACTGATCGACTGCTCTATTTCTCAGCCAGTACCAAATAGTTTTGATGACTGCTGCTTTATAATATAATTTTATATCTGGTACAGCAAGGCCACCTTTATCTGCCTTTTTTTTCATTAATTCCCTTGAAATCCTTGACCTTTTGTACTTCCAAATGAACTTTGCTACTATTTTTTCTAGATCTGTAAAATAATTTCTTGGGAGTTTGATTGGTATGGCACTAAATAAGTAAATTAGTTTGTGTAGTATTGTCATTTTTATTATATTCGCTCGGCCTACCCATGAGCACTTAATGTTTTTCCAATTGACTAGGTCTGATTTTATTTGTGTGGAAAGTGTTTTGTAGTTTAGTTTGTAAAGTTTCTGACATTTTCTTGGCAGATAGATTCCCAAATATTTTATGCTATCATCCGTTATTCTGAATGGAATTTCTTTTTCTATCTCTTGCTGCTGAACTTTGTTGGTAATATATAAAAATGCTGATGATTTATGTGGATTTATTTTGAATCCTGCAACTTTACTAAAGTTGTAAATTGTTTCTAGTAGTTTTTTAGTTGAGTCTCTAGGGTTCTAACTTTCTCAGTTTATATACAAGGACTTACCAAAGGTTACACAGCTAATTAAGTATCAGAAGTAGATTTTAAAACAGCTTTTCTAATTCTAGTATCATTGAAACAAGATGGTAAGTGGCAGTGTTAGGATTTAAATTAAAGGCGTAGCTGACTCCAGATCCAGTACTTTCTATTCTATTGAGCCACTAGTAAAGGTTAGGGCAGAAACTGTCTTGTATTTCTCTTAAAATCTCCACAATCCCTACTAATGGCAGGTACTCTGCTAAATTGCTGTTGTAGGTCCTTTGTTCTCAAACAGAAATAATGACATCAGATGTTGTGACTTGTAAACAAATTGGATTTAAGTGAGGAAAGATTGTTCAAAGTCACAAACCTTAGTCTCTGGGCTCATGGAAAGACATAGATTAGGAGAACTAAAGGTGGATCCAGATATGGTGGGAGACCTTGGCCTTTTTAAGTTAAGGTCTTTCTTATGGCAATACCCATTCAATGATTAAGGCTAAGTAATAGATGATTCAAAGAATGACCTGTTTTATCAAATCAAAAAAAAAAGAAAGAAAGAAAAAAAGAAAGAAAGAAAGAAAGAAAGAAAGAAAGAAAGAAAGAAAGAAAGAAAGAAAGAAAGAAAGAAAGAAAGAAAGAAAGAAAGAAAGAAAGAAAAAATCCAGGATGGGAAGATCCTCAGAGTCTTTGCCCCAAACTGAAACAATTGCAATTTATGTTCACTCTTGGAAAGTTTTAAACATTTGTAAATCCGTAACTGTATTCAATTTTTTTCTTAAGTTTAAGAAAGAAAATTCAATTTTGGACAAATTGTGTAAAAGCAATCCATCAATTTTAGAAGCATAGATAGGAAAAAAAATGATTTACTTCCATTCATAGGGTTGGTCAAATCACCAGAGTTCCTAATACTAAGAGAGCAAGAATTCTCTATCCTTAATACATATTTATAGCTAATCCTTTCATATGAGAAATATGGTTTCATATATGAAAAATGGAATATTATTGAATTTCTGGATCATTTTAAAAAAAAAAACACTGAAAATACCCATTTTATTACATTCAGTAACAAAGATGAGAGAGAACAACAAAATTTTAAAGATGTTTATCATTTGGTCTTCCTAAAAGATTCTTTCTGCCTCTCTTCCCATTTTAGCATTTTGTTCTGTCCCATATCCATGAAATTAATTTTTTTATTTATTCCATTTTGGAATAAATATAACTAGGAAAAGAATATATTTATGTTTTCAATATCATATAATAACTGTGAAAAATTAGCTTTGGTCTCTAAGACCAAAAGATAGGCTTCTTGGTGGAAAAAGAAACTCCAAATAACTCTGAAACTCTGATCTTTTCACATTTTTTTAAAACAAATTGGGAGGGTCTGGTTTGTAGAACAAGATGCTGTATATAGGACAAGGCTAAGCTCATATGTACTACCCAGTCATGGAGAAATTCTCCCAAAGACCAGGATAACTTAAAAGCAGTTAATGAGCAACTGAGAAGGGCATAAAAGTAAGTTAGTTTCTAGCCCCAAAAAGATATATTTAGTTCCTAATTTAGAAGTAAATATCTGTGTCATCAGTTCTGGTACAAAAAGATTATAATCAAACAGCTTACTTGGTTCATATCCTTTCTGTCCTCATCAATGGAAAACTGAGTCTGTACAATATCTAGAAATTGGATATCAGCCTTGGAAATAAGCTGCAATAGGCCCAAGGCCTAGGAAAATAAATTAAATATATGAAATCATTCATTCCCTTTAGCATCTTCTAGAGTTTATTGTTAGAACAAGTAATTCAAAGGAAAAAAATTCTCCTCCAACCACTTATTAGGCAAAATGTTTCAAGGTATCCATAATCTTGTATCCCATCCATGAATGAAAATATTACCCACTTTATCTCTTCTGTGCTTCTTGTTCATATATTTCTAGAAATCTGCCTTTAGGAAATATCAAAATCACTGGAGGTCTTCCTTTGAGCTTTTAAAATATTTAATGCTTGTCTGTATAGCACTTAAGCTAAATGTCTATTACTCCTTACAGTTAGTCAATGCTCAATCCACTGCCTTTTGCTAGTCATACACATCTTCCAAATCTTTCTTGGCTCTTGTCTTGTGTTCACAAGTTAGTGTTGGTAATGTGCTCTGTTTTTTTTGTGTGTGTCTCACACACTGCATACTTATATTATTTTTTAGTGACCTACAATTTTAATTCTTCTGAGATTTTGAAAAATGAATTTATTGGCATGATAGAGATCAAAAATGAAATTTTTTTGTTTGATTCATTCAAATGTTTGTATGTGTATATATATGCATGCACATATTTCTGTGCATGAATGATAAATTTATATTTTTCCTTTTTTAAATA
Organism: Myrmecobius fasciatus; assembly: GCA_023553655.1. NCBI lineage: Eukaryota > Metazoa > Chordata > Mammalia > Dasyuromorphia > Myrmecobiidae > Myrmecobius > Myrmecobius fasciatus. The sequence goes on along the minus strand of JAJPUD010000125.1, from coordinate 593,364 downwards.
ATAGCTTTTTATTTTTCAAAATACATGCAAAGATAGTTTTCAATATTCACCCTTGCAAAACCTTGTGTTCCAAATTTTTCTCTCTCCCTCCCTTCCCACATTCTCCCTCTTCTTGACAGTAAGTAATCCAATATAGATTGAACATGTGCAAATATTCTAAACATATTTCCACATTTATCATCATGCATGATATACTTATGTCAGCAATTATTCTAATCTCACTTCCACAAGAGTACTATATTTTGTTTCAATGAGATCCTGTCAAAATATCTTAGCTCAGTAAGAAAGCTTGCCATGTTTTTGTTTATGCATTTTGAAGATGCCCTTTGGTCAACACAGATGAGATAGGACATGAGCTATGATTCATTGTTATAAGTAACTCCAGAAGAAGAAAGTTTCCTACCAATGAAATGCTCTACCTTCTCTACAATCAGGGAAACACAAGATCAAGAGACTTACCAGCGCCCAATACTCAGGATGTCTCAAAAGCAGAAATTGTACATAGATTTTCATGACACCAAATGATACTCAACTATACCACCATCCTTATCTTTTCAGAGATCCTGTAACAAATATATTCTGGCAGTGTGATGTAGATGCAGTGGGTACCATACTGAACAAACACAAGATAGTACCAATACCCTCTAAAAATTTAACAGATACCTTATCTTTTTTGTTTATCATGGAATTAAATGCCCATAAATATTATAGCCACTTATTTACAACAAATTCTTAAAATATTAAAGACTACTGAGTCTTGAATCTGAGTATTGAATCCATGATTCTATTAACAAGCATTTATTAAGCACCTAATATATGATATGCTCTCTGTTAGGTACTAGAGACACAAAAAGAAATGAAAAAAAATTCTCACCGTTAAGGAGTTTCTATTTTATTGAGAAAAGCAACATGAGGACATATAAGTATATATCACTTATAAATTATCTCAAATTCTTTGAGATAATAACTTTAGTGAAATTAAAGGTTGTAAAAATCAAGTTTTTCTATGTAGTAAAAACAAAATAATGAGAAATCTTCAGCAGAGAAGCACTACAGTAACAGTGGAAAAAATCAGTAAAAACTTCACACAGGAGATATATCAATTGCTCTTTGCCTCAGTTTCCTCATCTGGAAATTGGGACAATAATGGTCCCAGGAGTGTTATGAGGATAAAATGAAATATTCATAAAGTACTTTCCAAACCTTTAAATATTATAAAAATACCACTGCTGCTGCCACTGCTGCTACATCACAAGAAATGTTAGAATCACTTATAAAGTGATTTAAATACCAAAAAATGAGTTTGTTTTTTCCTAGAGGAAATAATAATAATATAATTGAATAAGGGTACACCTGAAATCATTGTCAAAATAAATGACGTGATCAGACGGTAAGGAGGTAAATTTAAAAAGGAAAAACTTGAGGCATGGAGTTGCAATAGCCAGGGCAAGGATGATATGGACTTAAATTAAACTAAGTAGTTCTAGTTTCTCTATTTGTTCACTGTATGAAATTATTTCATTTTCATCTTTGTAACCTATAAAATGAAGAGGTTAGAAAAGATTGATTCCACCTCTAAGATTCTCTGGAAAGAATTAGCATTTACATAGCAAAACAATAATTAGCTTTTCATTCATGTCAAATTCCACTGTACTATGGTCAATAATTCAAATCATTCACGCATGCATGCACACACACACACACACACACACACACACACACACACACCACAGAGGTTCATTTCCTTCTTGCAATGCTCTATTGCCTGGGCTAGAGCCTTTAGATTATATAACTTCCCATTTATTCAACCATTTTGTAAATAGTAGAACAGAAATCACATTTGATCCATAAATGATTGATGGAAAAGTTGCAATAATGGGTTAATCAGAGAAGAACAATGAAAACATTGTTAGAAGTGACAGCTCATCCCAGTGCTCTACAACACAGTGGGCTCCATCACCTAGCATGCCCTGACATAATCATAGGCAATGCTTCATTTGCCTTTTTATATCACATTGATGAAAGCTGTCATAATATGCCTTTTTAGGCACTGAAAGATATATGATTTATCAGAGTGCCATCTTGGTGATGAACTGAAAACAATTCCAGTCTCACCACCAGCCAAAGTATTTTTGTATAAAAATATGTTTTCTAATATCTTACAAAATTAATCAGACTGTTTTTCTCACAAAAAAGCATACATTGTCAACTGAATTATTTTTGTGTTTAATAATATTCATAATAAGATACTATCTTATACTTTCCCCCCCTTTTTTTTAACTGGTTACATCTTGTTTTTCCAATATGATGGCAAGGAACTCAAGGACATGAAAAATTTTAACAAAATAGAGCATTGCAGTGAAATTAATTAAGTTAAATGTTTGAGAGAGATATTTTGCAGCTTTTGTTGCTGAATGAAAAAACTTAAATTGGCAAAGTCACAGATAGATGGCACTCCATGAGAACCAAGAATATGGGGAAGTTGGTAGACTTAAGGCCCATATACATCAGAGGAATATGATGTCACAATTAATTAATGCATTTTTACACATTAAGGGATGCAAAACGATCTTTATAATAAGTCATGATCAATGCAAAAAAGTAAGTGTTGAATTATCAGACTTTAGTATAAGTAGCCAAAAAAAGGCCCCTTTCCCGAATTTCCTACAGGCATTTTTGGATGCTTGGATTTATTTTTTTAAGTCTCATTTTGACTGGATTGTATTTTTTAAAGATAAGTTCTCACACTTTCTTTTAGATCTCATATGTTCCCTGCATCTTCTGTACACTTTGGGGCCTCATGTGCCATCTATTCTTGTGAAGAAGATATAAAAATGTCAAACATATGGGTGTCAGCACTTGATGTTCAATGATAGTCATCAAATGATGGGCCACCAGGAACATGTTTTTCCCCAAGAGCCAAATTGTATTTTCTCTCTCAATGTTGAAGTTAGTTTTATATTTATGTACAGTTAGAGGTATATGTACAGCACTTAACTGCAAATATAAATTATAGAAACATAATATATCATGTTTTGTTTGTCATAAACCAAGCAGTAAGCCTGGTTAATTACTGCTGAGACTCTGTTTCTGTCAAAGCTGTCTTCTAATTTTTGAGATGTATCAAAAGCACTCTGAAGTATTTTTTATTAATCCTGTTAAAATTAAAGGAACCCCTAAAGTACAGCAACCCATTTTTTAAAATCTCTGAGAAATGTTATTGCCAAGTAGCCATAACAAAGTATTTATTTCACAGACCTCAGACACAAACTTTTCCTTAAACATGTGTGCATTTTTTTTTGAACAAACATACCCCCAGAACCATATGGAAGTTTAAACTCTTCTACGAAAAGCTTAAGCAATGCAACTAATGCCTGGATGGCCAAGATAATTTCTTTTTTTAAACTACTTCAACTTTTGACATGGACTTCATCATGTGATAAACATAATAAGAAAATAAAACAATGCAACAAATAGTAAGCAAATATTAAAGTACAGTAATAGGATAGTGACTTGTTCCAAAATTACTTCTGCTTGAACCATTGAGTATAAGAGGAAAATAGTGACAATAACAATAGTGATGATAGGGATAGACATAGGGAATAGACCTTTGGTTTTATAAGTACTGTATACAGAATCCACAGGTGAGAAAATTTCCTCTACCAGTGCAAAGTAATCAACAAATAATTATTTTTTTGGTTTTTTTCTTCAGTCACTTCAGTTGTGTCTAACTCTTCATGACCTCATTTGCTTTTTGGGGGTTTTTTGGCAGATATTAGTCTAGTTAACATTTCCTACTCTAGTTCATTTTACATATTTGAAAACTGAGGTGAACAGGGTTCAATGATTTTGAACTCAGGAATTCCTGACTCTAGGACCAGTTCTCTACCTAGTGCAACACTTAGTATTTATTAAGCATCCAAAATGTACTAGACATTGAACATTGCAAAGAGTTTATATTTTAATTGGGGAGACAGGAAGTACATATAAGAATATATACAACATGAATATAAAATGAATTGATACAAATGTCTACAAAATAGTTACAACCAATTTAAAGGAGAAGACAAATATTGGGAAGATCACAACATTCCAAGCAGAAGATGATGCTTGAGCTGTGTTTTTAAGGAAGAGAAGGACTTGATGAGGTGGGAGTAAATACTGAGTGCATTCCAAGAATATAGGAACAGTTAGTGTCTGGGCATGGAGAGAGATGGAAGTTGGGTTGAATATGATGGGAAAAAAATAGAAGGCCAGAGTATGCATTTGGGAGAAGAGAAAAGAGGAAAAATTTTTCCATTAAAGCTGGACAGATGAGTTGTCTAGGGTTTTTAAAACTAAATAGAGGAGTTTTCTCTTCAGCTTAGAGGCAAGAAGATGATCCTGGAAATTGAGTAGGGGAGTTACATGGTCAATTGGCAGCATTGTACATGGAATCTGGAGGCATGAATTCAAATCTTGTTGTAGATATTATGTGATCCTGGGAAAATAACTCAGACATTGTTTTTCTCAGTTTACCCATCCATAAAATGTGGATAATAATAGAAGTTATCTCTTAGGATTGTTGAAGATAAAATGAGATGCTTGTAAAGTGTTTTACAAACCTAAAAGCTATATATAAATACTATCTGTTATTATTATCATTATTACATTTGTGTTTAAACAAAATTACTCAAGCAACAGTGGGTAAGATGGACTGTGCTGGGAAGAGACTTGGGACAAGGAGAGCGTTAAAAATAATCCAGGTGAGTAGTAATGATCATTTGAGTTCAAGTGATTGTGTTTAGAGAGGGGGAAAGATAGACTTCTACGTGTGGAGAAGGTGCAACTTATAAGGTTGGGACTGCATGGAGCACTGAAGTGTCAAGTGAGTTGCCCAGGATTACCCAGAAAGTATCTGTCAAAGACAGGACTTGAATCTAATTCTTCCTGATAGGCAACAGGTATTACAGTGAATACAGAGCAGAACCTGGAACTGTAATTGAACCTAAGTTCAATTATAGCATAAGTCACAGATGGGCTATGTGATCCTAGACAGCTCACTTGACTTCTATTTGTCTCAGTTTCCTCAACTGTAAAAATGTGGATAATAATAGCAGGCACCTGTCAGATTTGTTTCAAGGATTAAATGAGATAGTATTTGTAAAGTGCTTAACATAGTACATGGGACATGGTAGGCTCTATAAAACCATTTATTTCCTTCCTTCTTTCTTTCCTTCCTTTCTTCCTTCCTTCCATCCATCCAAAGGTCTCTTTATATTATGATACATTACATCATTAGAAGTAGCAGCATTTATATAACATTTTAAAACTTACAAAGCTATTTGTATGTATTTAATCCTCAGAAAAAATACCATAAAATGAGTTTAATATCCTCAATGTACGGATGAGGAAAGTGAGTCTCAGAGAAGTTGTGTGTTTGTGTGTTTTCTCTCTAAGGCTCTAAATTAAAGAGCCTGGAGTTGAACCTATATTCTCTAAGACAAAAAAAAAAAAAAAAAACTATTTCTCTAGATTACTCTAGATTCTCTAGATCTACCTATAACTGCTACAATGCTTTCCTAACTAAATGCTTTTGCCTATATCTAACATGTGCCTTCTACTATCATCTCTGAGGTTGAAGAAGTTAAATCACTTACTCAGAGTCACCTGGCTAGTAAATAGGTGAGGTGGTCTTCCTCATTTCAAGTGTATCTCTGTGTGCACTAGACCATCTGTACGCTAACAAAAGCTTCCATTTGCTTGTAGTGGTTGCTAGGCTTCATCAAAGCAAACAGTGTTATTGATAAAATATACATACATATAAATAAGCAGATAACTAACAAAGAGACAGCACCGTGGTTAATGGACTTGCTTTTTGTTTATGTGTATGTGTAAATGACAATATGGCACAGTAATACTGAAATGCATACACTAAGTGTTAGACTAAAGATTAGACCTGTTATTGCATTGATTAAAAAGAATTTCCAAGTGAGAAAGGTTTTTCTGCCAATGCAAATAGACATCTTGTTATAGTTTTAGATAGTTTCCCAGAGTAATGAAAGGTTAAGGTACTTGTGCAAGATCTCACAGTCATCATGTGTCAGAGGTAGAAATCACACCCAAGGATTCCTGGTTCCTAGACTAGATCTCTTTCCATTATACCATATTGTTTTTCTATCTTATGCTTTAGAAAGATATTTTCATTTGTTTAGAAAAAGATGGGTTAAATTTCAAAGGTATCCAAAATAAGCAATATAATTACATTGTGGGAGGAAAGGGAAGAGGAAGGGAGAGAGAGGAGGGGAAAAAAGGAAATGTTGGGAGTGCAAAGAGACCAAGTCTTTAACTAGGTTTTTAATCAAATTAGAATGAGTTGTAATTTCTCTAATTCAAATCAAAATTGTTAAGTACTAATAATAATGATTAATAGCTGAAAGTTAGATAGTTCTTCATAGTTTGCCAGTGTCTTTACAAATGCCTTCAACAGGTATCTAGTGAAAGTATATGAAGAACTATATTAGACTCTGGGGCCCTATGCATTTTCTGCATTATTAAATTATGCATGTAACATTAATTCCCTTCGAGTTATCTCTCACTGATTTGATGTTGACAAGAGGCCTAGTTGAACTTTCAGTATCACCCTAAATTGATAGATTTTGCAAGCGGTGCAGTTACAGCCCTAGCATGATAGGAATAATTTTCAGATGTGATGAAGTGATTTTCTTAGGTTTCCTAATGACAATATTGCTTATGCGATGTGCCAAATTACCATTAAGGGATATATTCAATCACTTCAATAAATCTTAAAATGATTTTCAGATATCATTTAATGTATTTCAGTTGACATAATAAATGAACCATTTCAAATGTCATTGAAAGCTCTTTAGTACATGTCAGCAAACTATTTTGGATCTGTTTCAAAATGTGACAAATGGCTGTAAATCATTTTAAGACATCCTTGCCCCCACTACAGCCATTACAAACTATGATGTGATGCTTTGTAAATCATTGTAGATTGCATATCAACTCATGTTTTTGTCACTGAGCAGAAGTAACAGAAATGCAAATCTGTCATTATAAGAAATTATCCTATTGCTACACATTATTTAATGGTTTTTAATGTTTAAGCATTTTATGAATCTGTGATGATACAAGTAGGGATACCTTTTTATAGTCATTTAAGCCTGAATGACAGTGTTCTACAGAAAAGACTCAACTTAGGGTCAAGAAGACATGAGTTCAAGTCCAGCCTTTTATCTAGAACAACACTTATTATCATTAAATGAATGGAAAAGGTATCTCTGGAGTTGTCATATGTACTACCTCTGAGATTCTGGGCAAGGCTCTTGATTTCTCTTGACCTTAATTTCCTTATCTATGAAATAACAACATTAATAGTAATAGTGTGTGATTCACAAGGCTTTTGTTAGAACCAAAAACTGTAATGTATCTAAAGTATATCAAAAATCTTAAAGTTCTACATAAATGTTTATTATTATTTTTCAAGTGATTGTCTAGGACACCATGTTACCATTTTATTAATTTTTGTGTATTAGAGAGAGACAGAGAGAGAGAGACAGAAACTGGGTCTCCCTTTCTCACTCAAGCTTTAAGTACAGTGGTCCCTCAGGCTTAAAGTCATTATTCATCAGTTGGGAAGTTTTAACCTGCTCCTTTTTTCTGAGACTTAACCCCTCTCCTTAAATGGTTTTATACCACTCTACTCCCTGAGGTTTACCATATTAGTATTTGACCATAGGAAGGTACCCATTTGAATTTAATTCTATGTGGCTAAGAATTCTCAAACTCAATTGATCCACTAGGCTCAATCTTCATAGATATGACTACTGTAGTTATACACCACCATGTCCAATTATTGCATCCCTGTTGAATGGATGGGTTAACCTTAGAATGAGAAGGGGACTAATACCATCAGGGGTACCTCTTCATAAATGAAATTACAAAAAGCCTCAAAAGTCAGTTGCTATAACTATTAATATTGATATAATATTTACTCCCTTCAAGTTAACCCTCAGCAATCTGTTCTTGACAAGAGGCTTGAACTACCAGTATCTTCCTCAAGTGATAGATTTTTACAATCTATATAATTATATATATATATATATATATTATACTATATAATTACAGCATTGGTATGATAGGGGAAATTTTCAGATATGACAAAACAATTTTCTTACATTGTAATTTTTCACATGTATCAAGGCCTTCAGTTGAATGAGAAATTGTTTTCTGGGTTTGTTTGCCTAGTTCACATGCATATCAGTTATTATACTTAGGTGGAATTAAATATTTCTTAAAAGAAAAACATACATGAATATTACTATCCAAACCCAAATTGTGATCCATGAAGCCTTCACAGTGTCATGATTCCAGGGACCTAATAAGAAAAGGGCTCCTCTGAGGATGGCTCATTAGTCATTAAAAATTAACTGCCTTTAAGCAGTTAAGTTTCCACTCAAACAAAATGCTTCTCAGTGACGGGTATGCTAAACTCTGTTATTGATGACAAACCAGCATTCTGAGACCCATGTTGTAATGATCTCTTGTGATTATTAATTATACCATTATGAAACATTCACTCTTTTAGAAAAAAAAATTACTGTGATTAACGTCCAAATTTCCATAAATGATTTGCATCAATGATTTTCATTTAAAGGACTCTTAATGCACAATTCTGACTCAGAAAATATAATAGAAGGTGGTCCTTATTCAGCAGCTATTCAGAATAATGTGGTTGACATGAATGAATTATGTATGGGACTGAGAGGGGTGGCTGGAGGCAATGTATTATAAGGGAAGAAAACATAAATAAAATCACTAAGTTCCAGATCTGTTTGAAAGACTTGCAAATCAATTTTGATTTTTACACCTCAGTTTTCTCACCTATAAAATGGGGATAATAATATCTAATTAATCGGCTTACCATGAAGATCAAATGTGATCATAATGCACAAATCAAGCTCTATACAAATACAAAATAACACTTATTTCCTTTAACAAAATAAAAGCTTATTAAATGAGTGAAAACATATGAAAATGTGAATTGTTTTAACCATTCTAATAATGGATCTCTTTGGTCCAATTTCATAATGCTGTGAAACTCCAGGAATCTGAAGAGTAACCATAGCTTTCTTTTCTTTCTCTCCCTAAGTACTCTTTATAGTACAGGGCAGCTGAATAAAGCACACCATGCTTGGAAGTCTACCTGTCCTAGGGGACCACTTGCCTAACTGGACACATTTTTTTTTTCCTGAGGACTGATTTCATTGCCTAGAGGAGTAAATATATTTTAAACCTGCACTTGGCAACTCCTTGCTTAACACAGCTGCAGGCAGATTACAAAGTTCATTGGGTTGTGAAATAAAGAAGGCAAGAAAACCAAGATTCATTATAGAAATGGAGTCCATAGTGACTACCAAGTTATCCACAGTCTTCTTAACAGCTCCTCTACTGACCCTGTCTCTCTAACCCTTCTATCAAATGCCTTCCTAGGCCTGAGACCATGAATGGGGTTGATTGTTCTACAAGGGCTTCAGGGAGTAGGGCTATTAATGCCAGGCTGGCCTTATGTGGCCTTAGACACCTATACTGCTGCTCTCCTGGGCCCCTTCCAAGCTGTTTGGATTTTCCAGTCTTGCATTCAAAGAGCACCTGTCAAAAATCCTGCACTTATTTCAGAGGAACCACAGGTGGTCTTCGCTATCAGAATCAGAAAAGGCTACAGCTCTGAATCATAGTTTCATAAGCCCCCAGCTTTAATTTCCTAATGGGGCTCCCACTGTGATGAACACTATTAGAATGACTCCTTCTGTGAAGTGGAAAAACCATAGGTTTTTCAGACATCACTGAGAGGAGTTGTTAAAGTAAACCAAGAGAGGAGGAACACTGAAAAGGACCCTCTATTTATGCAAAACACTTCAAACATAAACTAGTGCTTTCATGTCAGGAGATCCCATAAATGTAAGCAATGGTGAAAAAAAAATCTTAATCTATTCCTGAAAAATCTATATTCTAGGCAAGTATTTCTCTGAAGACTCTACTTTCCCCTGGGTACATACTGTCAAGACTAACCCCTTGAGGTTCTAGCTATTCAGGGAAAACACTGGGGAAACATAATATAACAAAAAAATGACTCAAAGGAGCAAGGGGAAAAGGAATATCAGATTCCAAATCCACTGAGAATGGGGCATAAAGTCAAAGTCCAAGGTGAAATCAGAGCACTAAGTCTCATGATTCTAGCCAAACTCAGGGGCCAGTTCCCCAATTAACTGCTCCCACTTAAAAGCTTCAAATAGTTTGTCTGTGCTCAACTTTTCCCTCCTCTTCCACTATCATCACTGGCAAGCAGTTAAGAGAATCCTTCCTCCCAAGGCCCTGCTAATGAGCTACTCCATCCTTTGACCAGAGAGGCTGCAAGGCTGCAATGAGCTATTCCATCCCTTGAGTAGAAAGGCTGTAAGGCAGAGCCATGTATAGAGTGCTAGACCTGAACGCAGGGAAATCTGAGTTCATATCCAGTATCATATAATTGCCTAGCTATGTGATTCTAGGTAAGTCACATAACCACTGTATGCCTCAGTTTCCACAAGTATAAAATAAGCAGAATAATAGCATCTATCTCTAAGTTTGGGGTTGAGTGAGATATTTGAAAAGTGCTTAGCACATAAGTGGTCCCTTAATAAATGCTTATTTCCTTCCTGCCTATAGATCAGCCTGAGTTAATGGAGGAGCATGTGTGTATGTTTCCTGTCCCTCTGTTGAATAACAGAGGTGTTTGCTTATACGTCTAGATCATTGGAGATGTTACTTGGTTCAATTCAATCCAATATACACATAAAATATCTGTCATATGCACTGTATGAAACTAAGCTTGATGCAACCATAATGGTTAGCTAGAAGGAACATTAAGTGATCATCTTTATCCATCCCATCTTTTTACAGATAAATGATTTTAGGTCCAGGGATGTTAACAGTATCCTAGAGAAGTCATTACATTAGTAAGTAGCTTGGACAAGAGCTCAACTCCTTCTAAATCCAAATTGTCCAAAAATAGTATTTTATACTGTATCAATTTCCACAGATTCTTAAATTACATAATTGTAAATATATCTAAATGTCTTAGGAAAAGATTAACACATTGAATATCAGCATACCTCAAGAATCTAGCTTCAATCTAGAAGACTAAAAGGTTTATTCCCTTCCACACTATATATTATCTTCTACTCTGTATAAATTATCTCTAACCTAAAAAATTATCTTTTATAAGTAAATAACCTTCACATCATAATTGTCCTTCTTTTGCTGTATATGATCAGAAGAGGCAGAAAATGTTTTCAAACCAGTAAATACTTACTCTATTTAAGAACAGTGATACTGAAGACACTATGAGTCAGAAAGAAATTCAGTGGGCTCTGAGTATCAGTTTTTTAAAAGACATATTATGGATTAAGAATGCTTAGAAGTATGCTATCACCACTTGAATGAAAATGGCAATGTTCTTATGCTTTTTAGCTAATAGAGACACAAACAATTTTATAATATTCAATTTTTCAAATTTTATTCAAATGAATAACACAATGAAGAATTAATTATCCCAAGCAAAAATAAAATTCATTTTCAAGAAAACACAAATATGATCCTATCTCCAGCAGTAACTGTATATCAGACAAGTCACTTCACTTTTTAGCCTCAATTTTTCCATTTGTAAAATGAGAATAACAATAACTATACTTTCTACTTCAGGTTATGGTGAACATCCATGCAGCAAGAAAGAGGAAGTAAAGCACTTTGTAAATATTATATACCAGTCTTCTATACTAAATACTAATCCTGTAACAGACTGTTTACTGTCTAAGTACTAGACTTACTTAAGTCAGTAAAAATTTATCATCAATAGTTGAGGCACTAGATAATGAATATATGACAATTCATAACAAAGAAAAATACAAAATAACCCTGAATCTGCCTGGACTTTTTTGCTTCTGTAATGATAGTGAAATAGTGGCAGAAAGAAAAAAGAGTGCAAAAGATTCTAAGAATTACAATGTGTAGACCAATGGTATCCAAATCAAATAGCAATGGAGTGTTGCAGGATATATGTTTGACACCTCTGATATAGACCATCCATAAAAATCAATTCTTGTTTCTCTCAAAGTGATATTCTTATCCAATAACCACTACCACTGGAGGCACTGAATCATTTTTGTATGGTTGGTATTGGCATTCTCACTAAAAATGAAACCAAGAGGTATGAGGGAGCTAAAACTAAATAGAAAGATCACTCACAAGTTCACAACTCACAAGTTGAAGAGGTAAAGTATCATAGGGAATTGGATTATTGTGCATGCAAAAAGCCCTAAGAGAGTTTATTTCACGGGACAACTTATATCTAGCTTTGTAGCACTCATGATGACATAAGCAAAAATATTATCATGAGAATAATGCACCTCATAAACCAGTAAAGAAAAATCCAGAGAGAAATTTACCCTATTAAATCAGCTTTAATATCTAGTGACACTGATGCAAAGTTGAACATAGTCCAGTGAAAAATGTATTGAAAGCTTTGTCTGTCTCAAGAAAACCAAGGAGAACAAAGTCAGGATCTTTGCACAGAAGACTCATATATCTGAGATCATGAGATACTTTCAGTATTAAATATATAATATTGAATTAAATAGACATTATTTAATATTGAATTAAATATAATACTAAATTATATAGTATTAAATATGTAATACTGAATGCTTTAGGATCCAATTTTTTTGATGTATTGTTATTTTCTGGACCTGGTATATCATCAGTGAAGGAAAACTCTTTTTACCAATATAAATATTCTAAAATGTTGAGCTTTAGGGAGTTGAGATTTTAAGTGACTTACCTAGGGTCATACACTTTTCAAAAGCAAATGTTAAAGTCATGCAGTTCTGACTCTAAAGCTAGTTTTCTAACTGCTGTACTATGAACACAGTCAGCAACTAAGTACTTTATTAAAAAAAGAACTGAGTTGTAAGAAAGCTTCATTAGTAAAACAATAGTTGCAGGTGAATACAATATGCTTTTTTCTCAGATCCTGAAAAATCAAATAGATTAATATTAATAAATAAAAACAGCCAGAATTTATGTAGTGCTTTAAGTTTATAAATGTTTCACTGATATTATCTCATATTGTCATTAAAGTCTTAGGAGATACTATTTTCCCCATTTTATTGAATGAGGAAACTGAGGCAAATTCTAGGCAATTTGTTTGCCTAAACTCACATAGCTAGGAAATAACTGAGCCCAAATTTGAATATAGGTGTTCTGACTCCACGTCCAAGGGTCTATTCACTCTATTCACTAACCAAAGTTAGAAAAAAGTTGATATGATAAACCTTTGTTGGTAATGTCTTACGCCTATTTTCTAGCATCTTACAATAATAAAATAAATATAAACAATAACAAAATTGATTATGCACTAAGACATAGAGAACCCATAAATAAATAAAGAAAAAATGACAAAAAGATTAAAACATCTTAACAAACTATAGGACAATAAAAATTACCATACCGGAATTATGAACAAAGCATACAGATCCTTTGCAGTAGAGATAGAATGTGAGAGACAAAGAGAGACCTAGCAAACACAAATAACGAAAATCAAAAAATAGGAGAAAGAAATTTCTAAAAAAGGAGAGAAAACAAAATTATGATAAAATAATATATTTATAGACTGACCAAAAATATTAAGTGAAATAGAATTATATTTACACATAATCCAATTAATTTATAACTCAATAAAATAGCAAATAAGAAATCTAACAGTACAATCTAAGAAGGATAAAATAAGCAATCTACTAATGGACTCCACAAATAAAATCTATATGGAACTTTTAAAAAAATAAGGTGACAGAAATCACTCTACTCATTGTTTGTTTGTCTTGAAGTTAGGGATAGATTAATCATAGAACAATGAGGGATTTTTCTCATCAACATGCTGGGGGAATAGTATTCCTGGCCTGAAGGGACATAAATTCTGATCCCAACTTCAGCATAAATCAATTGATCTCTCCCCTTCACTAGGCTCAAGATAGCTCAGAAGCCTTTTGACTATCACATCCCTTTTCTGGGTCAGGAGGATGGGATTAAACTGCAACCCTACCCTTCCTAATTTCAATTTCTAACAGGCCGAAGTCTGCCCCATAGAATAACCAGGATAAATAGTAGTAACATTTGGAGAGTCAATAGTAAAGGTTATTGACCACTGCTCTAGATGCTGACCTCCACCAGAGTAAACTGAGTCTCAGCCCTCTCAATTCCTCCAATTTTTTCTGTCATATGATCTTATTCTCATACTTAATCTTAGCTGTCACATACCTATCTCTGTGAGATTGGGGATAGATAGCAAAATCTCATCTGAAGACCAATGGGAAGGGTCAATTTTTTTTTTCGGAATTAAATGTGAAATAAATGCATCTATCAGTGCCAAAGAAAACTATGAAAGTATTAAAGAATGGGCCATTCTCATCCCCAGTGTGAATTGATAAATTATATATATATGTATATATATATATATATAAAACTAATATAGACCACTGATTACATAACCACTCTTAGACATTTCTGTATTCCTTAAAATATATCTATAGAAAATAATTGTGTATAAATAACAATATTTACTAAGCACTCACTGATTGATGTGTACTGAGCTAAATTATCAGAAGAAGCAATGCATAGATACTCCCAAGGTCTCCTGAAGAACTTTGGAATCAGTTGCATGACATGGGATATGTTGGCCAAGAACTAGTATGGTGTGTCCATGTCACAAAAGGTTCTGTACTGTATAAGCAAAGCAGAATTATAGCAGCTCAAAAGAAATATGAGATTAGCACATTTAGATACATCTTTATTACAAATGTTCACATGGACTATTTGTACCCAACCTATGGTAGAACATCCCAAGCTCATATTGGTCTGCTCAGCCAACAGACAAAACCTCCAAAATTGTGATGTCATCTTGGTTCTCTTCAAGAACAAAAGGTAACCAACCAACTAATTGGATGGACTGTGTGTTGGAAGGAAAAAGTTTAAAGAAAAGCATTTTTTACTTTAAAGAATTTACATTTAAATGATAGAAAGGTTAAGATACAAACACAAAGGTAGGTAAGTAGAAGAATGACTATTATGTGCTTACTCTATGTCAGACATTGTGATAAGTGTTAATGATACAAATATAAGTAAATAATGCAATGCTTATCCAGAAGGAGCTGACATTCTAATAGGGGAATGTACTATGTAGAATTGTAAAGTTTGGCAAGGTTTGGGGTGGAATAGTGACTAATGGCTAGAGAAATCTGGAAAGAATGAAACTAAGAATGAAGTGAAGTCTGAGACTACATATGAAATGGTGGTGCATTCTAGGAATTTACTAATAAGCAAAGTAGAACTCAGCTCAAAGCTTTCTTCAGGAGTGGGAAAATTGCAAGCAAGAATAAATACAAAACTAATAAACTATCTGTATATAGTATACAGTATTCCTTAATAAGTTCATAAAAAGGCAATGTAGCAGAATAATGTGCTTGGATTTGATATCAAGAGACATTTGATTATACCCTACCTCTGACATGTGTGACTATATCTTTAAGCTGTCTGAACATTAGACAACTCTGTAAGACAGGTTGTAATATATATATATATATATATATGTGTGTGTGTGTGTATACACATGTATGTATATATATGGAATTTTTGCCACTGTGAAATCACAAGTACTTATATAACTTCTAGAGTCAGTGAATTTACAAACATTAATTAGGTGCTTATTATTTATAAGACATCAGAGTAAGGCAAATTCATCAAAAAATGCAAACTTCCTTCCCTGTTTTTGAGTATCTCTAATCTAATAGATATCTATAGAATACTAGGATAGAATAGAAGAAGAAATATAATATGTAAATAACCATGTATACACAAGAACTATGTAGTGTAAATGGAAGAGAATCTCAGAGAAAAGGGACTAGGAGCAAGAGAAAAGCCTCCTACAGAAAGGTGGGATTTGAGTCAAGTCTTGAAGTAAGAGAGGAAAGATAGAAATCAGAACTGAGGAGGGAGAGTATTCTAAGAATTGGGAAGAACTGGTTCAAATGCATGGAGGTGAGAAATAGAATATCCTATGTGAGGAATTGCTAGGAGATCACTGTACCTGGGCTGTAATATATACTTAAGCATCAGGTGAAAGTTTTATTACTCCCCTCCCCCCAAGAGCCAGTTTTCAGGAATCATTTCTGAGCATAATCTGTATTATTAACATTATCTCATCATTTTCTTAAATCAAGCCCCAATTTATCAATATCTGAGGTGTAAATAAACTGAAAATTTTACAATTAGCTTGCCAGTAGAAACTAGCTCCAAAACATTCTTTTAAGAAGGGAAATAAAGTATGGGAAGATTGGAAAGATAAGAAAAGTTCAAGTTATAAGGGCTTAAAATGACAGTGTTTTTTATATTTGATCTTGGAGATAATAAGGAGTCACTGGATGTATGGAATAAGAAGGTAACATGACCAGCACATTAGGAAAATTACTTTAAAAGGTAAAATAGACCTGGCATAGAATACCAGTCATATGAGCAGAGAAACAGAATCATAGAAGTGTTTTGAAGGCAAATACAATAAATCTGATGACAGACAGTACATGGAGAGAGCAAGTATGATGTCAAAAATGATACCAATGTTATAAGCTTGGGCAAATGAGAAGATGGTTTTGCCCATGACTGTCATAAATACAAAACAATGTACAATGGTCATCACCATTCAAGGACATCAAGGAAAACTTTCCAGAGAGACAGCATTTAAATTAGTACAGGATAAGATAGGATAACAAAGAACTTGTCATCAATGTTAAAAATTCTGTTGGGGATGGATCCTACTACTCTTCAGATTAAAAACTGCTTCTGTTTTACTTAAAAAAAAACATTTTACTTGATATGTAGGAATAATGGTAGATACATCATTTCTCTGTCACAATCTTTAGAGCATATTGATATATTTTGGGAGTGCTTGTACTAAAACAGTACTTTAATATGATTAATTGAACTGATTTAAAAATGTTCCTAGGCATTTGCTATCATGTTTCAAAATGTATTGATAGGTACTCATGTATTTTTTTAAATTATCAGGACCCTATAGAATCATTAGATTTTGATATTGATAGAAACTTAAATGTCATTTTGGTCCTGTGAAGTCAAACCCAAATAGAAAATGGAATCACTAAATATATTCACATTGGTTTTATTATATTTTTATTTATTTTGTTAAATATTTCCCATTTTCATTTTAACCAACTTTGAGCTGCATTTGGGAGTGTTAGCCCTGCAAGCTGTGTGTTAAACAACTGTGATCTAGTTCCACTTCATCATTTTATAGAGAGGAAAAACTGAGGTCTAGAGAAATAAATTGGAGGGACCAGTGCCATACCACTAGTTAACAGAAGAGCTGGGATTAAATTGCAGTTCTCATATCTCCCAAGCCAGTGATGTTAGGCATTTTAGGGTGAGCAATCCTTATATGATTACTGGCTAGCATTCTGAAAAATGTCCAAATAAAACATCAGCCAAGTTTTCCTTGGCCAACAAAGTCTGCTATGGAGCCATAAAACTTTCTGTTCAACAAGGATGTAGTTGAAGTAAGGTGCCTGTCTTTCGTTGTCTCTTTTTTCTTTAACTTGGAAGTTCATTTCAATCATTATTATCACCATTACTATATGATGACAGTATAAAGGTAATGTGGCAAAATGAATCTAGAGTAAGGCATGTCCTCGAAAATAAACATGGTTCCTATCCCTACCTATATGATCCTAGGTAAGATACTTGTGGTTTCTGAGTTTCAGCCACCTCTTTAAATTTTATCTCTTAAGTTATTGAACAGCTAGGATCTCCATTGTTTGGGTGCATTTTCTCTCTAAAGAAATCATTGATCTTTAACATATTGATATATAATTATAACTAGAATTTGTATGATACTTTACAACATATAAAACACTTACCTTAATTTACCTTCTGAATTTCTTTTTATTTTCTTCCATATATTTTTTAATGTTTTACTTAGATATTCCAAAAATGTTTTGCATCTCTATTACAATTCACCAATTCACATTAGCTGCTTCCCATAGAAGCCCTTCCTTGTAACAAATGTAAGTATACTCAAGAAAAACAAATCACCACATGGATTTTTAAAATCCTTTAACCTTCTGCCCTTCTGCTCATTCACCTGTTTGCCATGATGGGAAAGGCATGTTTCAACCAACAAAAGTCTTTTAAAAGACATAATTGGTCAGTGCTCTTTGATCACAGTCTGAAGTTTTCAAAGTTATGATTGTGGTCAGTGTAAATTCTCTTGGTTCTACTCACTTCATTCTGCCTCAGTTCACGCAAGTTTCCTCATGGGGCACATTAACATTGATTTGGTTCTTAACCATTTTGTTTGTCTTGAATCTTTTTAGTAGTATATTGAAGCCCATAGTCCCCTTCTTTAAATAGTAATAGCTTAAAACAATTAAAGGAAATGCTCATTTTCAAACAAAGATTAGTGAAAACAATATTTTTTTTTCCTTTCCAAGTTCTCAGGCTCACCCCCTCTCCATCCCAATCTTGAAATCTATCTATGGATCCTTTGGCATTCTATGGACCTCCAGAAAAAATCCTTGTTTAAAATCAATTTGAGGTGAAAGACGGCACTATTAAATAGGGGTATATTAAAACAAAATGAAATATATATTTTACAAAGAAATTTTACATCTTCAACAATAATTTGCTTTTATGTCATTTTCAACAATAATTTATTTTTATTTACTTGATTCTATATTGGGTATGTGAGATACATAGAATTTAGGAAATATTTTGTTCTGGCTATATTGGCAATAAAGCACGTTTTGCATAGGTAGTATAGTGTAATTGGACATTTTAGCTTATTTTTCAAAAGATGGCACTTCTGAAATCCCTACTGCATTGTAGAAGAATTCAGTTAATTGAAACACTTTAGAACCAAGCAATAAAAATAGAAAAACAAAATACACCTTCCTCTCACTCCCTGCCAATAAGGGTCTATTTCATTCTGAGACACCCAGAGCGAAAATAAATAAATCTTCCATGCAGTGACAAACTTAGAGTGCTGGTTGTCATATGCAGATCCCATGTTGATAAAATTTTTGTTCCATAGCCAAAATTCTGCCCAGAAATTGCACTCCCTTATTATATGTGTTTATTTTAAACATCTAGGGAATGTGAAGATTTTCCCCAAAAACAGGGTTGTCTGCAGAAAGCAAAGTGGGAGCTAAATTGGGAGCTGTTTGCTGAAGCTTTCAGTTATGACCAAGCCAGGCAACAATCATGGGGAATGCTTTTTAAGGAATATGTTATATCTTCCTCCCTTAGAATATTTGTTTTTCTATAAAAAGTTGGCACATATTATGGCAAGTGATTTTTGCAAGTAATCAAATCCTTGCTGCTTTTTTCCTTTTATTAATCACATTCAATGGTTCTCCATTTAGCCCCCTCTCTTAGAGAACTGAGTATTCCCTCATGTTGTATTCTAACTTTGTTTCTATTTGGCTGACTAGATATAATTGTTTCCCTACTTTGAGAAAGGCAGTACCATAGGATCATTCATGGGCCAAATCAAAAGAAGATGATTTGTGAGTCTTTCAATTTCAATCTAATGAAAATCCAAATTGGATTGGATTGGCTTTATTCTAATAAGTAACTATGAGAAATTTTGACATCCGGGGCTTACTGACATCTTCTAATGAATTAAATATAGTGGCTTCTTTAATGACTCTGACTTAAAGAGCTACCCTACTGAAAAAACCTTTCCTGCCTAGAGCCTTCATTTAATCTGCATGGAAAATGAAGTTGAAACTAAAATGTTTGCCTCACTGGAAGCATAGTGAGTATTATCAGTACTTTCTCCTTGCCCTACTCAATTGAATACTCTCCAGTACTAGATGAAGTGATAGAAGCTAAAAACAGGTCTTCCTCCTCCTGGCATCAAAACACTAGGTGATTATAATTTGTCTTTCATAAGAATGAGAAGAGAAATATTCTGCTTCTTGAGGTTTTCTTTTTATTCACAAAAGCTGTCTTGTTTTATAACTGTAAGCATTTACTAAAATCACTTAAATTTGCATCCAAATAATTCCAAGGCTCAATCAATTTATATACAATATGAACTATGCAATATAACATAACATAGGAGATAGGATTATCTTGAATTAAGGAAATCTTAGATTTATGTCTTTACTTTGATTAAAATACGAATGTGGTCAATTCATGTTAGCATTTCATCCCATACTCATTTCTCCATGGTTATGTTCTAAGCAGATCATTGACCTTCATAGGTGGAGAGGTTTTCCATTCTAGTTCTCTACCACAATGATGACATCAGCCCGAGTATTAATAATGTCCAACTAAAAACAATACTGGATCTGAAAAAAAAAAAAGTATCAAAATCAATGTGGTGACCTCCCAACATTGCTGCTTGTTTCATGAATGACCCTGGATAGATCACTTCCTTTCTCTGCCTTTCAGGTTCCTCATTTATAAAATGAAGGCTTGAGTAAGATCATCTTCAAGGTTTCTTCCTTACAGTATGATCCCATTTGAGCAATTCTCTTAGGAAATAGATTCAAAATTTTCATCCAGCTTTAAGAAAGGAAATTCAAGCAAGAAGTAATGTTAGAATGCCTTTGGTGTCACTTCAGTCTTTTTTGATTCAAATCCAATTTGTTCTAGTCCTTGCCTACCCTTGGGGGCAGGAGAAGGCTAAGCCAGTCTTCTTTGATGATATAGCAGAGAAGCAATATCCCTCACCCTTTATCACTCCCTCTGTCATTCTCTTTTACCATTAAGATTTCTTGGAATGGTCTTTCTGCTCAATATTGTGGGTCAGATAGGGCAATAATCTGCTCATCATGAAGTATTTTGTGTTTGTTTGTTTGTGTTTGTTTGTTTTAGGCTCTGCCTAACAGAAAATTGTTTGGGTCAATTTTACAAGCCTGTTCTATAAGACCAGATCACAAGAATATCTTACAAGTGCCATATGAATGGTATAGAGAAATGGTGTACAAAAAGAATTCAAAGGAGTCACTGAACTGAGTGGTTGTGCAGAAAGAGACATACAAAATATTATGCTATAAAGAACGAATATGGCTTCTAACTGCATGTGTGAGGCAGAGGCAGTGTGCTGTAGAGTAGGATTTGTTTTTCCCCTGAAGAATTCACTTTTGATTAATCATTAGATGAAAACCAATAACTGTGGTGTCCTAAAGTGAGCCGCTAGCAGAGAGCTGAGACGTTCTCACAGAGCAAAGAGACTCAAACTTAGCATCAAATAAATTTCATATAAAATTTCAAAAAATGTTTTGTGGTTAATATTTAATCTTTTTGAAATAGGATTTGAATGTAAACTTTGTTCTATGAATCTGAAATGAAATAATTCATAATTTTATAGCCACTGTTGCACATTTTAAATTATGTTGGTAAGGTATACACTATGTTCATTAACTAAGTGACACACCAGATAGAGACCTGGATTTGTAGTCCAGAAGACCTTACTTCAAATTGGATCTCAGAAACTAGTTGTAAGACACTAGGGAAACAATCTCTCCATCTCAATTTCCTCATTTATGATATGAGGATAATAACAACATCTACCTCCCAGGATTGTTATCAGGACCCAATGACAGAAAATACGCAAAGCATTTGACAAACCTTAAAGCACTATATAAATATTAACCATTATTACTACTATCATAATTATCATTTTTATTATTGCAAAGAATAATGGGTTTACAATCAGGAGATTGAGTTTAAGTTTTAGTTATGATATTCACTTGCTTTGTGATCATGGAACAATTAAACTTTTTTGAGCTTCATTTTGCTGACCTGTTAAATGAAGAAAATAATTCTTGCCTTACTTCACTGAGGCATTATGGGTAAAGCTAGTAAACCTTAAAGTGCTATAAAATGTTATTTTTGTTATACTAATAACAAAAAATAATTATTAGTATTTTTTTTAAAACCAACTGATCAATGTATACTTTGAAAGGGAACACGAGAAAAAGTAAAACCTAGGCCTGCCAGTTTTAAAGATTTATCACTGACCCAGTACCTGGAAAGACATACTCAGATGACTAGAAAAGACACCAGAGATTACTATCTTCATAAAGCAAGAGATAACAAATCCCAAAACTATAAATACAAACCTCAAAATAGCCTTGAGAATTCAACAGATAAACTACACTGGAAAAAGAAAATTTTCAGCGCTAAAACTTGCCTACATTTGCCCTAACATAGCATTAAACCACAGAAATTTAAGAAAAAATTTAAATAAACATTGCTGTACCAAACACTCACAAGCCTCCAAACCCCCTGGAATTAAAAATTTGTTTGTTTGTTTGTTTGTTTTTAAAGACAGATCATTAGCAGAAGAAATCAAATTCGTATAGGATCAAGAACTTAGGGGTCTCATCTTGCTGTCTTGTATGCTACTGGAGTGGTACCAAATATGCTCTTAGGCTGCAGAAGATCTGGCATCTCAATTCTGTAACACAGTTACAAAAATCAATCGTGTTCACTTGCTGAGTAGCTCACCAAATATTAGAAATTTAAAAAAAAAAGCAAGATAGTGCTAAGATTATTTCTATCTAAACTATAATGTACATAAAGATGAGAGGGGAAATGATCATAATACTTACTCTTCCCTGCCCACAAAAATATATGCCAAAACCAGAATGAATTTCAATGTTGCATACATTATATAAAGAATTGGCATTAAGGAGGGAAAGTATTCTCTTTTCCCCTAATATTAATATATATAAAGACTGTTCACTGAGCAGCCACAAAACAAAATAATTATGCACATGGAACATTTGCAAGCCTAGGATCCAAAATAATGACTCTTACTTTGCAGGTGTTCAGAGGTGTGATTTATGATATATTGAATAGGGAGACTAGTGATATGATTTCTGTATCACTCTTGTTGTAACACAATCTAGTGGCTTTCAGAGGATTTTTGTCTGAAGTAGTTCTCTCAAGACTCTGTGCTGTAAGTTCTTTATTTAATTTTTCTCTATTTAAGAAGCTACCTACTCCTGTTTTTCTTCTCTTTTCTGTATCCAATTTTGTTCTGGTCTCCTTATAAAGAATTAATCTTCATTTATTAAATGGATTTGAAATTGGCTTTTTTCCCTCCATTTAACCATAGTACAGATGGGTATTTAAAGGATTTCATTGTATAAAAATGTCCTTGGGGAAAGTGATTGTTAGTGGGGGGTTGGGAGAGAAGTAAGAGGCTCATTGAAATGCCCTTAAAATTAAAGTGATTTTATGATAATATTCCAGGGACCACAATGAATATGTGAGAAAGGAGCAGACCAGCGTTAACAGACAATTTCCTATAGCAAATTCCATCTTCAGAATCATATAATTGACTGAAAGGTAGGAAAATAGTAGAGTATGCTTTATTTATTGTTTGGTAATTGAAAAAAAAAAACACCAGCTAGGTAGTACAGTGGATAGTGCTCAAAGCCTAGAGTCTTCTTGTTGTTGTTGTTATTTGTCCTTTGACAACCATGACATCAGGGAAGTGATGACATGACATGTAAGTAAATTGGATTTAAGTGAAGGAGGGCTGTGGAGAAAGTGAAGTTGATGACCTTGAGCAGCACTGCCTCTAATTCCTTCACAAGTCAAAAAACCACCCTCATTGTGCCATTTGTTCTCTTCAAGTATAAAAGATGGGCAACAACAATTTTGCATGAGGTCTCTACATGGAAAAAAGGACCTTTTCCCAGGAAAGACCATGTGAAATTCTTCCTCAGGCACTTATTAACTGTGTGACCCTGGGCCAATCACTTAGCCCAGTTTTCCTCAGTTTCTTCATTTGTAATGGGCTGGAAAAGGAAAGGGCAAACCACTATAGTGACCATGGACAAATAACTAAGGTTACTCTGCCTTAATCCACTGGAGAAGGAAATGGCAAACTACACTAGTATTTTTACCAAGAAAACCCCATGAATGCTGCTACTTTCCACAGGGACACAAAGAATTGGACAATACAGAATGACTTCAGGCCCAGCCCTCTATCCATTGAACCTAATTCATTCTAAATTCTAATTTTAGAGGCAGCTAGATGGCTCAGTGGGTGGAATGTTGAGCCTGGAGTAAAAAAAAAAATCATCTTTCTTAGTTCACATCCAGTCTCAGATATTTACTAGTTCTGTGAGCATGGGTAAATTTTCCTCAGTTTCCTTATGTGTAACACAAGCTGGAGAAGGAAATGGCAAATCACTCTATATCTTTACCAAGAAAACCCAAAAGGAGTCTTTTTGAAGAGTTAGACACAACTAAACAAGAGCAAACCACAAAAATTAAAGTACAAGAACACTCTTTCTTTTGAGAGTGGAGAAAAGAAAAGTTGGAATCTACAACCTTTTATTTTGTTTCTATAATTATCATTTTATATTTTGTCACAAAAATTCAATAAAGCATTAAAATCAAACATTTCCAAAATTAAACTAGAAAAGAAACTTGATCCCCTGATATTGTTTATTTTTCTTAATAGAATAAGGATTCCTTGTTTCAAAAAAAGGAAGTGTTTTCAACTCCTTTAGAAATGTTTGTTAGATTCATAGTCTGCCTTTAGATACTGAGGCATGTAGATTCATATCAAATAATTTTGCTTAAGCTTTAAAATGCATTAAGCCTTATATAAATATAAAAGGTGTTTTTTTTTACTTTTAATTATTGTTAGCATATAGTACCAGATTATAGTTCAAATGAGATATGCCTGAATCAAAAGTATAAATAGGGCCAGCCACACCCAACAAAACTTCTAGACAATGTTAAGATAGTAACAGCACAAATTTCCTTAGCTATTTGATGGAGTTGCAAAGATTGTCCTTCAGAACAAGATTCTGAAGATGGCAGCACCAATATCAAACCCATTTTGTAGATGAGAAAACTGAAATTTTGCAAAATTAAATTATTTGCCTAGAACAACATAGTGGCTAAAAATTTGGCACTTGAGGTAAAATTATTTTAGTGAGAGTGATGATCTTCCTTTATATCTTTCTCCTCATCTAACCCCAGATCTGGAAAGAAAACAGAAATAATGGCAGTAAAAATATATAACATTATGAAAAGGTGGATTGCAGGAGAAAGGAAATGTCAAAAGTTGTGACAGTTAATGAAATAATGAAGAATCATAAAGTATGAGAAAAATGAACCAGAGAACCAACAGCACACCCTTCATCCCATCATCATAGTAGAAAGTTCAAATCACCATGCCATAGTCTTGATTCTTCTGACCCAAGATCACTTCCTAAAGTGTCAAATAATGGACATAGAGTTTAAACTTCTGCATCTTGATTCACTAATCTTTCCAATACATTCATCTTTTCCAATACAACCTTAAGTTAAAATGGAATTTGAGAATTATAATTATTGCTCCAAATAAGAAAGAAAAATAAGTCTTGTGCTTTTCAAAGCCATCAGATCAAGTATCAAAGCCTTTTTGCTTGATTACTTGTAGAAATTTGAGGTGAATTAGTATCTGCAAAGTAAAAGTTTAGTGATGATTTCTCAGATCACTTCTAGTTCCAGTAATTCACTGACAGCAATTTCATGATATTTGATTCCTAAGAGAATTCTTCCAAAATCTCATGGAGTATATTCTCAATAAACTATAGTCCAGATTGAAAACCCCCTGGAATTAAGCTCATATCTGGAAGGTACCTTTGAAGCCAGTTAGTCCAGTCTTCTTTAGAGCTGAGTAAACATACTTTAAGAGTGGTTAAGTGGCTTGCTCAAGGTCACAGAAAATAATAAAGTTAGGATTTGAGAACAGATCATCTGACTTGAGAGTATTATCTCCAACAGGAGAATTGACTTCCCTAAAATCACACAAGTACATATTGATAGAGTTGGACCCAAGATCACTCAAAATCTTCAAATTCTTAAACCAGAGTACTTTACATTCTACAATTTCACATTTTACCTGCCAGATAAGCATTGTTCTAATTTCACTGGTAGAGACAGATAGCCCCAGCAGCATGTTTCAAAGGAACCTGCTATTTGAACTCAGATATGTAAGAAAAGGTTTGTCAATCTACTTTTTATTCCCTAATTCTTTGGATTACAATCATTCAAGCCTAAAGAAAAGAGAAGCTATTGATACTCACAGATTATCTAAAAAGCATGAAGCATGCTGAATTCCAACAACTAGCTTTGTTTTCCATAATGGAAAAAAACAAATTGAAGAAAATTGAAAGTGTCTGAACTTTATTTTTAAAAAAGTTAAATAACATATAGAACAAATAGGAATAGAGAAGCATACCCCACAGACTCATGGCCCAACCATTATAATTTTGTCATAGTATCACCATTATATTATAACCAATCATGAGCCTAAAATTCACAATTCCCTAAAGAAAGGGGTACAATTCCAACCAATATCCTGGATTAAAATTTAGTTCTTTATGCCAGTTGTTAAATCTATTATCTCTTTCACAATGATATTTAGACCCCTTCTTCCTTTATAGATATCTCCCCTTCATCCTCTATTTTTTTTCATTCTTTTTTCTTACTCTTTCATTTGCTTGTATTTTGTCCACCTCCTCAAAATAACAAAGGGGCTGTTTCCCCAAAAGAAATCACATTTATAGGAACCTCTGTCATACTAGAATATAATATATGAATTTGAAAGAAAAGAAATATTCTATCCAATGGAAATATGTGAGGAGTCCATCCCAGCTTTGGAGAATACTCTAAACAAACACAACAAGGCTATGGACTAATTAATATTTTGGAACAGGTAGTAATTCATTTTTGCCAGTTTGATTGTATGTGAAGGGGAAATAACATGAAATAAATTTGGAAAGGTAGCTTGGAGTCCGATTGATTTATTTATTTTGTTTTTTACGTTTTTGCTAAGGCAATTGGGGTTAAGTGACTTGTCTAAGGTCACACAGCTAGAGTGTTAAGTGTCTGAGGCCAGATTTGAACTCAGGTCCTCCTGACTTCAGGGCTGGTGCTCTATCCACTGTGCCACCTAGCTGCCCCTAGATCCAACTTTAAAAAAAATTATTGCTTTGTGATGAACTTGAATATGATAATACCTTCAGCTTGTACTAGACTAACAAGTTAGGACATTGGAGGCAAGAATACTACTTCCTCCTTCAAGTTCTGAGGTAAGCATATATAGGGTTATGACTCCTAATATGATCCCTCACAAGGTCCCCATCTGTTATTTATCCTTACATCAGTCATCCAGTTAGCATCCATTAGTTTTTTAAAAGAGAAATTTACTGATGAGATAAAGCTGGTAGAAAATTTATAGAAATATCCCCCAAACTGGGAGCACTGTTTCTCCCCTTCATTTTGAAGTCCCTAGGGAGATCAAACTTAAAATATGAAAGAAAAGAAATACACAAGCAGAGAACATATGAAGTAAATTCCTTTTCCCTTCTCAGTTTCCATCAAGTTTATTTCTGTCTTTGATTGAGAACTTGAGGAGATAGTGAGAATATGGACAAAAAAATTCTCTTTCTCAGTTCCTTGCAGCTCCTCTCACCTAGGTCAGGCAGGATACTGGGCTTGGTTCATCTCTAGGTTTAGTTATTGATGAGCTCAGCCCAATAAAGAGGCTCATGAAAATCGAAAAGAATCTATATATAGTATTTTTAGTTCAGTGTTTTCATCACTGTGAGAGAAAATTACAAGCCTACAAGAAAGACACAACCTCAGTTTTCATTGGGCTGTAAATTATTAAATTAGTAACGTTCTGAACTAGAAATAGACTTCTTAAGGAGAAAAGTACATGAAGATCAGAAATTGATGCATACATAATAATTTACAGGAAATTCTAAGAAAACTTTGTAACTAAACTTTCCAAATATCCTTTGAAACAAGTATCATAAGATGGGCAGGGGCTGCAGTGGGAGTGGGAGGGCTGAAGGCATTTGTCCATTTGTCTCATTAATAGTCATGTAACTTTAAAAATAAATGGCCATAGAAATTCCATTTATATTGTACTTGATGATGTGTACTGTCCTTTCTTTATCTGATGGAACTGAGGTAAATGCAACAATACCATTATTTCCATTTTATAAATAAGAAAACAGACTCAAAATTATTTGGGGATATACACAAAAGAACTGTTCTCTTGTTTCAAGCATGTATTTCCACATACATGCATATACATATATATAGCTATATGGAGGCACACACATATACATACAGACATATATGTATATATGCTTCTAGGTTTTGTTAAACATCAAGTATTCTAATTTATCATCCCAATCTGAGTAGTAAGATTGAGCTAGAGCAGTAAATTCTATTTATTTTCTCTTTCTCTAACTATGACTGAGGAGGTTATGTATCCTTGTTATGATTATAATTACAGTATTATATATGTATTTGAAGACCCATTAGCAATTACTATAGAATACTGCCTCTTAAAAAAGATAAAAGGCCTATGATTTTGCTATAGTTTTAGTAGAAAAGAGAAAGAAATAGGAATTCTATTAATTAAGTGGTAGAGATTGAATATTTGTCATATTTAAATAAAACCCTCTTAATATTGTTTGTTAGAGTACTATTCCAACTAAAAAGCAGTTGATTTGTACATGTGTTAAAGCATTAAATAAACTTGCTCTACAAATTCCCCAAGTAGATTTTGCCTTTTACACTTGTTAAATATTCATTTGCTATGACTTCCGTAAAGTCAATAGGCATTACAAAAAATGTTACTGTCAAACTTAGGAAGTTTTTAAATATTTATCATTTTTAAATTACATTAGTTTCATGTCTACTATGAAAAATGTTATTATCCTTAAGGTATGAGCCTTGTTCATTTCCCTCCTGTTGTACAGTGGCCCTTTATATTAATTTACCTGATGTTGGGAAAATTTCCATTGAGTGTCCTTCACACATTTTTCTGAGCTACTTTCTGTCTAATTATTTCTGAGTTCTACTCATCTAGTAATTGATGATTGATCCTATTTTTTACTTTCAAGTACAAATTACAACATGATTGTTTCCTGAAAATGTTTTAGCTGGGAAAATCCTTCAACCAACCATCCTATCTATGACTTAAAAAATACTCCTAGAGAAGCATCTCTCAATCCACCTATGACTTAATAGATAATTTCTAGGAAGTTGTCTGAGCCACAGAGAGGTTAATTGTCTTGCTCAAGTTCACGCAGGTAATCAGTCTTTGAAGTGGTCTCAGACACCTAGATCTTCTTAACTCTAAGCCTAGGTTTCTAAATATTACTACACAGAATCTAAAAGATTTAGGAACTTTTTTTCCAAAATGTCACATGCCTTCAGAAAGAAGCTGGATAAAATGGTAATGAGGGGATTATTAAATTCAAAATCCAACATCTGTTCATGGAAACAAGCTAACAGCATCAGTCAGCATCTACACAAAGATACACTGTTCAATTCCAAATTACTACATATATGTATCTTAATGACATGTGATCACACTTAATTTTACCTTATTTTTGATAGATTTTTGTTTTTATAGCATCACCATTTTTTAATATATCCCCTTTCCACCCCCTATACAATAAACAAACCCTTGTAATAAAGATTAAACAAGTAAGGGAAAAAAAAGTTCATCAAAACCAACAACATTTAACCCCAAACTCAATTAAATGTGGAGTTGTGTCAAACTGCATCTGTGGATGCTTTAAAATAAGCATTTATCTATATTTAATTTATCTATATGGATAAATTAAAGACCTGGTTAGTATTAATTAATTAATGGTTAGTTAATACTAACCAGGTCTTTAATTTATCCATATAGATAAATTATCTTGCATTACATATCAAAAACCATCCACAACTTTATATGAGTCCACAACTAAGGTAGGTAGGGAAGGGGAAGGAATAGAACAATACCTATTAACCAACCCTCTGGTGATGACCTCCAAATCTTGCTCATTACTGAGGCCTCTTCACCTTACTGGGACCAATATGCCATATATGTCTTCAAAAATTCAAAACTATGTCCATATCATAATTAGTCACTAGAAACAATGTTTTCATAGAAGATGTATATGAACACACCTCAGAATAAAATCAAATCAAGGGGATAAAGATTTTTGTTGTTCTTGTTATTGCTTTTGTATAGAAAAAAAATCTAATGCATACCTAGAAATTTCATTTCACTGTTGGAGCAAAAAAAGTTTTAAAATGTGTCATAAAATCAACTTGAATTCTAGACTTTTTAAAAAAGATTTCCTTCTTTGGATATATCCTACCAAATATTCATGAGCAAATGCCCTGATAATTGAAGTATTATGAAGTATTTAATCAATACATTCAGCATAATTATATCTTTCAGTAATCCACTAGATGTGGGAGCTTCCTGGATTTTTTCCAATTAAAAAATTGCTTATTTCTTTGTGTAGTACTTCTATGTTCCACTACAAATGAATATGTTTTGGGGGAATATTTTTCTCCTTCAAAGAAAAAAACAGATATAAAAGGACCATTTTATGGATGGCCTTTGCTTTCATATCTGTTTACTTATACATCAAAATCATTTACAACTCATTACCCTTCCACCCACACAATGTCTTTCTTTGCAATAAAAATTAAAGCAATTAACTAAAACCAATTAATGCTGTCACAATACCTGCAATATTCTGTCTAGTAGTTCCCCACTTTCCAATAAAAAAGAGGGAAAGTAGACTTCCCCTTTCAACTTTGAAGCCAAGGTGTGTTGTTATATTTACATAGTAGTCAGCTTCATTTGGGGCAACTAGATGGAGCAATAGATATAATGATGAGCCCAAAGTCAGGTAAATTCATCTTCCTATATCCAAATCTGGCTTCATTATTAGCTGTGTAATTATGGGCAAGTCACTTAACTCTGTTTCCTCATTTGTAAAATAAACTGGAGAAGAAAATATCAAAACACTATCATGTATTTATCAAGAAAACGCCAAATGAGGTTCCAAAGAGACATTACTGAAATGACTGAACAGCAGCAATTTCCTTTTAGTGTTGTTTATATTTATGTGACTATAATAATTGTGTTTATTATTTCTGACTCTATCTTAAACCTGAAATTAAATTCTTACTTTGATTCTCCTCAAGAAAAACTCTTTTTCATAGAGACTTAATACTTTGGATTATAAATACTATACCAATAGTCACAAACTTTAACATGCTCTACAAAAAGAAAGGTTTCAGATACAGGCCTAGGAATGAATTTATTAGCAGATTACCCATAGGGTGAAAAATATTTTGGTCCTGGTAATGCAGAAACACCATCTACTAAGCCATGAAACACAGAGAGTCAGTCAGTAAAGGTAGCACTCACACTAATGGAATAATAGTTCTTAAAAGATTGAAGTGCGGTTTTTGTTATTGCATGGAGAGAGATGATATAAATAATGCTGAAGAAAAAAAAGCAACAGCTGAGCTCAGGGCATCTCTGTGAAAGAGCACAAAGGCAGCAGGGTAAAGAAAAGAGGAGAGGGTTTGCCTTGATATTTTCCTGACATAGTATAATAAAAAGAAAACTAGATAGGAAGTCAGGAAAACTGGCATGATATAGTGAGGGATTGAGGGTGGGGGAATGGGCTGGTTTTGAGTTCAAGCTCTACTATTTACCATGTGTTTGATTGTGAATGAGTCACTTCAACACATGAGTTTCAGTTTCTTCATTTATAAAATGACATATTTGGCCTATATGACTTAGAAGATTCCATACTTTTATATTTCTTTGAATCTGCATCTACCTCAAATTACTTTGACCTCATACAATTTAATGATTTAGTAGTTAATACAATATAGGACCAAGGCTAACTAAAGTACTTAGTCTTTGAGATTCAGATTTTGTGAACCCCAAGGAATATGAGTGGTATAATGTGGGGAGAGCAATAACAGTACTGGGTTTAGTATCTGAAGACCTGAGCTCAAAAGCAGAAAAATAGTTAACCTCTCAGTTAATAATGCATTCTTTATTTCACATGGTTGCTATGAAGATTATTTTACTTTATAAACCTTAAAGCAAAATGTAACTTTGCTTTAATTGATGTAAATTAATATTGCTTATTATTGACATAATATTGATATAAAATAATTTGTACTGATTTGATGTGAAAAGTCATATATACATATGTATTCATTTATATAACATATAGGTATGTATATATATATGTATATAAGTATATATGAATTCTCTCTATTCTAATACTATTCTAATACTAAAACAATGACTTTACGGACAGTTTTACATTTTTTTATCTAATCCAAAACAAAGACTCTAATTGTGAGAATTGAATCCCAAGGGAGAGGAATGATGAGTATCAACTTTGGAAAGGCAGGGAAAAAAGTGATCAGAGTAATCTTTATTCTGAATCTAAATATCACCTGTAAAGAAGAACTGATTGAACAAGAAATGATGGGAACCTTAGTACCTGGAAGAGGTGAGTTGTATGTGTTTGGGGTGGAGAGGAAAGGTTAGTTAATTGCTTTATTTTAGGATTTATAAGATGAAGAAGAAAGCTGGACATAATCTGACATATACCCCAGATTTGGGGAAATCAGGTTTAAAATGGTTTGTAGAAAGAAGAAATTTTATTTTATTTATTTATTTAATTAAAGTTTTTTTATTTGCAAAACATATGCTTGGGTAATTTTTTAACAATGACTCTTGCAAAACTTTCTGTTCCAAACTTTTCCCTCCTTCCCCACACCACCTCCCCTAGATGGCAGGTAGTCCAATACATGTTAACTATGTTAAAATATATGATAAATACTATATATATATTACATATAAATATATATATACACACACATATTTACACAGTTATCTTGCTACAAGAAGAATCGGATCTAGAAAGAAAAAAAAATCTGAGAAGGAAAACAAAATGCAAGCAAACATCAACAGAAAGTGTGAAAATACTATGTTGTGGCCACACTCAGTTCCCACAGGCTTCTCTCTGGGTGTATATGGCACAGGTGGAACTAATTTGAATCATCTGATTGTTGAGGAGAGCCATGTCTATCAGAATTGATAATCGAATAGTCTTGTTCTTGCTTTGTATAATGATCTCCTGGTTCTCACTTTACTTAGCCTCAGTTCATGTAAGTCTCCCCAGACCCCTCTGAAATCATCCTGCTGGTCATTTCTTGCCGAACAATAATATTCCAAATACATTCATATACCATAATTTATTCAGCCATTCTCCA
Organism: Myrmecobius fasciatus; assembly: GCA_023553655.1. Lineage (NCBI taxonomy): Eukaryota > Metazoa > Chordata > Mammalia > Dasyuromorphia > Myrmecobiidae > Myrmecobius > Myrmecobius fasciatus. The sequence continues at coordinate 560,115 of JAJPUD010000125.1, read as the reverse complement.
ATTGATGGGCATCCTTTTAGTTTCCAGTTTCTAGCAACTACAAAAAGAGCTGCCACAAACATTTTTGCACATGTGAGTCCCTTTCCCTTCTTTAAGATCACTTAAGAAACTGTATTTTAGAAAATAAATAAAGTATAAGAGAATTAAACCAAGAATGCCCTCAAGGATGAAATTCTGTAGATATGGCTTAAATTGATTAAAAAAAGCTAGTTTTATAAAAAAAAAAAGATGGAGTTGAGAAACAGGGGACTTCCAAACTTGGGTTCTAAAGATATGTAGAGAATTTGGAAACAACATTTAACGCTCCCTCTTGGCTTAGCTAGACCCCTCGGCCTCTGTTCTCTGAACCCAGCGAAGGAAACCCTGTCCAGAAATTCAGCATGTGTCCTCAGGATGTATGCCAGAGAGATCCTAGACTCTCGTGGAAACCCCACTGTTGAAGTTGATCTCTACACTGGAAAAGGTCTCTTCCGAGCTGCTGTGCCCAGTGGAGCTTCCACCGGTATCCATGAAGCCCTGGAGCTCCGGGACAATGATAAGACCCGCTTTATGGGGAAAAGGTGTCTCAAAAGCGGTTGAGCACATCAATAAAACTATTGCCCCGACCCTGATTAGCAAGAAATTGAATGTTGTGGAACAGGAGAAAATCGACAAGCTGATGATCGAGATGGACGGCTCCGACAATAAATCTAAATTTGGTGCAAATGCCATATTGGGAGTGTCTCTAGCTGTTTGTAAGGCTGGAGCTGCTGAGAAAGGTGTCTCCCTGTACCGCCATATTGCTGACCTTGTAGGCAATAATGAAGTCATCCTTCCAGTTCCAGCCTTCAACGTGATCAATGGTGGCTCCCATGCTGGTAACAAGCTGGCCATGCAGGAGTTCATGATCCTCCCTGTTGGAGCGGCAACCTTCAGGGAGGCCTTGCGCATTGGAGCTGAGGTCTACCACAACCTGAAGAACATGATTAAGCAGAAATATGGACAGGATGCCACTAACGTGGGGGATGAGGGTGGCTTTGCTCCTAACATCCTAGAGAATAAAGAAGTTCTGGAGCTGCTGAAAGAAGCCATTGGTAAAGCCGGTTATACTTATAAGGTTGTGATTGGCATGGATGTGGCTGCCTCAGAATTCTTCCGATCTGGGAAATATGACTTGGACTTCAAGTCTCCTGATGATCCCAGCAGATACATCTCTTCTTCTGAGCTCGGGGATCTCTACAAGACCTTCATCAAGGACTATCCAGTGGTGTCTATTGAGGATCCCTTTGACCAGGATGATTGGGAGGCTTGGAAGGATTTCACTGCCACTGCAGGCATCCAGGTGGTAGGGGATGATCTCACAGTGACTAATCCCAAGCGCATTGAAAAGGCTGTGAGTGAGAAAGCCTGCAACTGCCTCCTCCTCAAAGTGAACCAGATTGGCTCCGTGACTGAGTCTCTCCAGGCGTGTAAGTTGGCCCAGTCCAATGGGTGGGGAGTAATGGTTTCCCATCGTTCCGGAGAGATTGAAGACACCTTCATTGCAGACCTGGTGGTGGGTCTCTGCACTGGGCAGATCAAGACTGGTGCCCCTTGCCGATCTGAGCGTCTGGCCAAGTATAACCAGATTCTAAGAATGGAGGAAGAGCTGGGCAGCAAGGCTAAATTTGCCGGAAGGAACTTCAGACATCCTCAGGCCAATTAAACTGCTTGTCAGGGAAGCCTCCGAGCTAAAAGCTAGCAGGCTCCAGTCACCTCCGTAGAAGTCTGCTCCTGTCCTGTGGGTGGGCAGCGCCACGTACTAGACCAGTTTTGTTCTGGGGGCAGGGGCCTCTGCTGTGTAACTTCCTCTCCCTTCCACCTCTCTGTGATGTTCTTACCACCTCTTTAGAACTGTCTTATCAGAGCCTGATCATCTGCACCTGATGCTCTGTCAGAAGGCTTTATTGTCTTGTGACTGGGCTAAAGTGACCTTTCTCACCCCCACCCCGTGTTGATATGTGGAGCCATATGTTTGTGATGCAGCCCCACAGGCAGATCCTTAGTGGCTTCTTTGTGCAGAATAAAAGTATTCAGTAACCCACTGAAAAAAAAAAAAAAGAAAATTTGGAAACAAGAGGCAGATAAGAGTAGAAATAAAAGTGATCCAGTAAGAATAGCCGCAAGAGCATTAAAGTTCCCAAGGAACTGAGGCTGGTGGAGAAAAAGTAAGTGCAACAACAGTGAAGAGAAGTTATTTGCTTGGGGAGGGTGGAAAGACACAAGAAAATTTAAGAAAGGATGAATCAGCTGTGCAGGATAGCTGGAATGACAATAATAATGGAAAATAATGACTGGACTCGTTTCATTCTTTTTTCAAAATAATTTTTCTGCCAGAAAGGAAAAACAAAACAAAAGATAGCTTCTAAATATTTGAAACCCAAGTAAGGAAACTACAAGAAAATACCTAGATTCCCTTAATGAGTTAAAATGACCAGTCATTCCATTAGCCAGAAATATTTTTTGTCAGGAGGAATTTTGCAAGGTCCGTAAAGATGTCTGTGCAGTGAGTTGAGCAGTGAGGTTTACCATATTCTGCTGGAATACAAACTGGAAAGTAATAATTGATTACTGAGCATTCATTAAAATGCCTACTGTGGTTCAAGCAGTATGCTAGGAGTTTGTAATCTTAATGGGGGGAGGGAGAGGAGAAGAAAATTAGAACTCAAACCTATAGTAGAATATGAATAGACACAAGATACTTTGTAAGACTGATTGTAGCAGTTGGCAGATGAAGGGGAAAGATCTTATTGAAAAGATGGTGTTTTATCTCTCTATCTTGAAGGAAATCAAGAATTCCAAAAAAGGCAGGGAGAGTTTTAAAGGCATAGTTGACAGACAGTACAAAGACATGGATATAGGAAATGTAGCAAAAATGCCAGTATGTTTGGCCTCCAGAGTGTGTGAAAGGGAATGATGAATAATAATTCTGGAAAATAGAATGGTGCCATATTGCAAAGAGTTTTAAAAGCCAAACACTGTTTGCATCAGTCCCACAGGTACTGAAATAATGCTACAGTAACAAAAAGTGATCATTCCTAGTCAAGAGTGCCTCTGGCAAATTGGCCCAATGACTCATGTTTATCAGTCCCTGACCATATTATTTCAAAACTTAGACCACACAGAAAGAATTATTGATATTTGTGATTTCATTGCAGTTTTTTTCTGCTATAAACACAAAAATCTTATAAATTGATAGACAAGGCAGAAACATTGAATGATAACTGCCTGTTTTCAACTCTATTTGAATTCAAAAATAAGTGAGGCTTGAAATGGCAACCACAAAGTCTGAACTCAATAAGCATCCAATTAATCAGGTTTGGTAGGCAGTGGATAAGTGAGTTTTTGTGAATGTCTATGTTTTTGTTTGTTTTTGAAGGAAATTTTGCCCAGCTTTCTTGATTATGTCTATCTTTTACCTGGCCCAAGAGTTCTTTCATTGTCTTTATTCTTTTCTACTTTTGTAAGTGAGCAATGATATTAGAGATTACACGTGAGAAGGCTGAATATATGAAATAATATATTTGGTATCAACCTTTGTGAATTTGACATACCTATTTTACAGTTTAGGAAATTGAAATTCAGATTGATTAATTTGCCTATGACCATCATTGAGTGATTCTGATTTAGCATACATTTAGAAGACATATGCTTATATGGAACAAAAACAGAGCTTGACCTTTTTCAGAGCATCAAGTAGCTTTTGTCAAATGGAAATTTCTGATTTATTCTATTTTATAAAACCTGAGTCCTAGATTGGATATAGTATAGGGCTATCAGTGTAGAAAAGGAAAATAGCTTAGAGAGATCAGATAATACAGTCACCTTATTTTACAGATGAGGAAACTGAGTCCAAGAGATTTTAAGTGATGTGCCTAAGGACAACCAAATATAGTTAGAAAAATTCAGAATCTCACAAGTTGGAAGTTTCTTCAGAAGTTGTCATTTCTGAAAGCTGAGTCTGCTCCGAAACATACATCATAATTGGTCATATAGTTACTGCTTGATAACATCTAGTATCAGGGTAATTACCACTTTACTGGACTTTGTTTCCTAGAAAAAGAAAAAAAATACTTTGATGATACAAAGAAGAAAATGCTCAGATCAAAGAAGACCAAGAGATGACTTTGGAGGAGATAGCATGGTATAGTAGAAAGGATGCTTGACTTGGCGTCTGAAGAACTGGGTTCAAATCCTAGATGAGTCTATTATTATCTTTGTGATCTCAGGCAAGCCAGATAACCTCTCTGATCCTCAGTTTCCTTTTCTGTAAAAGTAAGAGAAGTATACTATATGACCTTTAAGGTCCCTCTGCCCCTAAATCTATTATATCATGAAGATTGTTGGAATGGGCACAAAAATGATATGGAAGGGGAGACACATTTCATATTTCTGCCATTCTATTGTTATGTAACCTTGAACAAATCACATAACTTCTAGTAAACATCAGAACCAGTATCCTTAACTACAAATATAACATGCTATTATCTGTCTCTTAATCCTGAAGCCTTTGTTTTTAGATTATGGGCATCAAATATAATAGTGACTAAATTTAATGAGGATGACCAAGGATTACTACTTTCCCTTGTCCCAAATCAACTTAAATTTGTGTTACTAACATTTTCCTCTCTAGAGAAAAAAATCCTCTCCTATACAATGATAATGGTTACATAAGTTTATTTATACCATGATTCTATATCTTTCATAATTAAATTTGAAATTGCTAGTCTCCTTAGCTAAATTAATATATTTTCCTGGATAAGTCTCAGAATTGAATTAATAAAGCAGAGGATAGTAGAAACAATATTAGACAGAGCTTTACAAGCAGATTCCTGCTTGTAAAATATTTGAAACATTGTTAATATATGATGAAAAAGTCTTTGGTTCATCTTTTACTTAGGGACCATTATCATTTTTTGCTTAGTTTAGCTGGATATTAGCATGAGTGGAATTTTAGCTGTTGCTTTTCAAAATGAAAAGCTCTTATACTTTTTTCAAGTCATCCATTAAGTTGAGCCTTTTTAATATTTCTTTTTTCTGCCAGCTGGGTATTTCAATCATCCTATTCCTGATGAAGTAATTGATATATTCTAAATAAAAAAGCAATTTATATTTGTATGTCACTCCCTAGTCTTCAAAATGATTTCCATATACTATATCATAAGATCTTTACTACAATCCCTGAGGTAGGCAGGACAGATATGAATATCACAACTTTGCAGTTTAGAAACTGGAATTCAGACTGATTAACTTGCCAAAGGCCATACTAAAGCAATTCTGATATAACATACATTTATCAAAGAGTTGCGATCTACAAAACAGTGGGCTGCATTCCAATAATATAAAGAAAAAATAATGAGGTTAGGCCATACAGGAGTTTTTTTCCTTTAGAGGCACAACATTTAGATCGACAAGTAAAACTAAACTTATTTATTTGTTTATCTGTATTTTTATCTATTATAAGATAGCTTTCTAGATGTAACAACTATCAGTTGTTGATTGTACTGGCTACTTGGGTCTTTGTCCCATTTCTATTCATTCTGAGAGGCTAGAAATGTTCTTGTATGTTTTGTCATTGTTATTGTTGGTCCCCTTTCATGTTACTGGTGTGCTTCTAGTTGATATTTAAAAATAGAACTCTGGTAGATAACTTTGACTATATTAAGTTAAAAAGTTTTTGTACAAACAAAATCAATGCAGTCAAGATTAAGAGGGAAGCAATAAATTGGGAAATCATCTTTACATCTAAGGGTTCTGATAAAGGTCTCATCTCTAAAATATATAGAGAATTGTCTCATATTTATAAAAATTCAAGCCATTCTCCAATCAATAAATGGTCAAAGGATATGAACAGACAATTTTCAGAGGATGAAATTAAAACTATTTATAGTCATATGAAAAGGTGCTCCAAATCACTATTGATCAGAGAAATGCAAATCAAGACAACCCTGAGGTACCACTTCACACCTGTCAGATTGGCTAAAATGACAGGAAAAGTTAATGATGAATGTTGGAGGGGATGTGGGAGGCCTGGGACACTGATGCATTGTTGGTGGAGCTGTGAACGGATACAGCCATTCTGGAGAACAATTTGGAGCTACGCTCAAAAAGTTATCAAACTGTGCATACCCTTTGACCCAGCAGCATTTCTATTGGGCTTATATCCCAAAGAAATCATAAAGGAAGGAAAGGGCCCCACATGTGCAAGAATGTTTGTGGCAGCCCTTTTTGTAGTGGCTCGAAACTAGAAATTTAATAGATGCCCTTCAATTGGAGAATGGCTGAATAAATTATGGTATATGAATATTATGGAATATTATTGTTCTGTAAGAAATGACCAGCAAGATGATTTCAGAGAGGCTTGGAGAGACTTACATGAACTGATGCTGAGTGAAATGAGCAGAACCAGGAGATCATTATACACGGCAACAACAGTACTATATGACAATCAATTCTGATGGACATGGCTCTCTTCAACAATGAAATGTTTCAAACCACCTCCAATTGTTCACTGAAGAAAGCCATATACACCCAGAGAGAGGGATGTGAAATGTGGACCACAACATAACATTGTCATACTCCTTGATTGATGTTTGCTTACATTGTGTTTCCTTTATCTGATATATTTTTGTGTAGATAAGATTTTTCTTGCACAACAATGATAAGTTTGGAAATATGTATATATATATATATTCGATTTGCCAATATATTAACATAATTAATATGTAGTGTATATCCTGCCATCTAGGGGAGGGGTGGGGAGCTGGGGGGAAAAATTTGTAACAGAAATGTATGTAAGGGTTATTGTTGAAGAATTACCCACACATATGTTATGCAAATAAAATAAAAAAATGTTTAAAAAAATAGAACTCTGGGATGGAAGGAGTTAATTTGAATTTATTAATTGTACATCAGTATTGTGTTAAAGTTTAAATTTTTATTGGTATAGATATATGGGAGATAGGCAATCTACCTTTATTCAAGAAGTATGAAAGTACAATTCTGGATAATTTCAAAATAAGGATTTAGTAATGAGGATGAGGTCTTCTAATTCTGCCTAATAATGTTTCTACTTTCCTAAGCCACATTTATTGATTAATTTCTGATACTGACCATGGAAAATATTTTGTCTGTAACAATAATATATTTTGTCACTGCCTGCCTTCTTCCAGGCAGAAGCCATCACCCTTATTGTAATATGAAATGAGAGGGAAATGGAATATCACATGAAGGGAATGTCGATCAGGTCAATGTATAATTGTGAAAAGCTAGAAGGAATGTCAAAATGTTGGGGACACTTGGACTCTGGCAATAACACTGACCTCAACTAGTATAATAATACTTATATATTTATGATCTTCTTTGGACCCCTCTCCCCCAATAGCATCACTGATTAAGTGCTATTGTTAAATTTTCCATTTTAGTGATTAAAGTCAAGAGAGTTTAACTGATTTTCATAGGGTTACATAACTCATAAGTTTTTCTTTTTCCATTTTTTTCCATTCTTTTTTTTGCAATGATCTTATTTCATTTCCCCATATTTCCGCTAACTCTTTTTTAAGATTCTTTATGCAATCTTCGAAGAAAGCCTTGTGAGATGGGAACTAGTTCATGTCTCCCCTTGGGGATTTTTCTGGAGTTGCTTTACCTTTAGGGACCTTAGGATTTGAGGTCTGTTCTCTCTCTCCATAAAAGTTATCTTTGGTGAGAACTTGTTTTTTTATTCATTTTATTTTTTTTTAAACTTGAGGCCTGTTTAAGGCAAAAGAGGGACAGTTGATTTAATTTGCCCTAGGGCAGTTCTGTTGATTGATTGATTTCCAATGCTGGGCAATTCTGCTGATTGGTTGATTGCTTTAGAGTGCTACATAATGGCAGCTAGGCCTGGTGTTCCTCAGGGGCTCAGTGATTCACAATCTACCCCCCACAAAAGGCAGATCTGACAAATCACTTGCTTACAATCAGGACAGAATAGTCCAAGAGGCCACAGAAGACCCGCAGGTTCGTGGAAGCCACAACACTCCAATTCTCTGTTCCAGCTCCCTGCCCTGTTCTTGTGCTGCTGTCTGGGTTAGGCAGACTGTCCCCCTGCCCGATTGAAACAGACCTGTTCTGAGATTCTTCCAAGGTATCTTCTTCTAGAAATTTGTTGAGCTCCAAATATTTGTGGATTCTTTGAGTTCAAAACCAGTTTAGAGACTTTAATCTGCTCACAGAGTCATGTCTGGCTCCACCCCCAGAAGTCTCCCTCAACTCATAAGTTTTTAAGAAGAAATTCAAACACAAGTTTCCAGAAGTCAAATTCAGTATTTTGGCTTCCCTCTTCAACCTAATTTCCATGGTTCTGAAATTTTATGATATTCTTCTTAGTTGTCTAAGCACTCATTTTCTGACTCCTATATTATCAATTCTTCTCCCCCTACCCCATGTTCTAAATATAGGCATTGTCCAAAGTGCTGACCCCAATCCTCAATTTTTATATTATCCATTTCCATGTCCTCAGTGATCATCTCTGTGTACAGGACTCCCAAATCCAAATTCGCAGCCCAAATTCCTGTCCTGAGCCCTTGTTCTACATTTCCATCTATTATTTGGCTATTTAAACTAACATATTCAAAGCTGAATTTATCATTTCCCACCAAATAAATGAACCCTAACCTCTCTATTTCTTTTACTGGTACTACTATTCCCTTGGCTATAAACCTCAAGGATTATTTGACTCTTCCCTACACTAGGAATTAGATCTCTGTTACTACATATTTTTAAGTGTTCAATTAAGGACTGTGTATGAGCTCTATGACAATAAGGATCATGTATTAGCTAAACTTCATCAAACATGAGTTCCAGGAAATTGTATCATATTCAAGATTCAATCTGAGTCAGCATAAAAATAACAAACTCTCCATCAATGTTTCTTTTTACTTTAACTAAACTAGATGTCAAATTAAGTCAAAGAAAATGTATTTAATTAAAATAAAATAATAAACAAGGTAAATATTAAGGAAACCTTACTCAAAGTAGGACATTCTTTCTCATATATTTCACCCCTACTTTTTGAGGAAACATGCAAAAATAACACTTAGCTAAGTGATGCACCCAGGAGAGGGAAAATATATATCCTGGACAAATCATGTGTCTTGGGTTGTATTGCAACTGGAACATAACTCTGCCTCAAAAGCTGACAATTTACTACTTCTCTGAAAAGATACTCTTCTGGAACTCTCTGTTGGAATTCTTTCTCCATTGAGCTATGAGTTGTTTTGTCCGGTACTTTTTGCTTGGCTGTCTACTATTTTTCCATCTGTAGCTTCTTTTTAAATGAGATATCCCATAGTCCAGAAATTACTTCAGTTATTTTTCAATGGGGACCCCCAGTCTCATCCAGTCAGCAAAAGGCAATAGGTCACTCTGTCTTTTGCAGTCCTTTACTTTTACTTCAGTGACTACCCACCTCCTTATCATGTGAGTCAAGATGAAATAATTCCCACCATTCATCTGCTAAGTAGCATTGGGTCATTCAGGTTGCCTGGATCTTCATATTAGCAAATCAGAGGGATGGGGTGGGGTTGACATCTACATCCTATTTTTCTTTAACCTTCTCCCTCTTCTTCCCCTCCCTTTTCCTCCTTCTCCCCCTCCCTCCCCACACACACATTTCTGTGTCTCCTTATCACAATGTATCTACAAGCTAGTCAGTTAATAATTTTTAAAATTAAATTTAATTAATTTGAATGAAATTGTACAGAATTTGATTAAAAGGCACCATACATAATCCCTGACTTAGAATAAGAAAGTCCTAGGTTCCATTCCTACATTAACAATTAATTATAGAGCAAGTCATTTTACCTCTCTGTACCTCAGTTTCCTTATATATACAGCTGAGATAATAACACCTATCTCAAAGGGTTATTGCCAAGGATAAGATGAGATAATATATGCAAAGATCCTTGTAAAACTTAAGTGCTATATGTGAGCTATAATTATTGCTTTGGCTGCTTTGGGGCTTCTATGTTAAATGAGAACATTTGAAGTTTCATATCTTTGTAAAGGAATAATGTGCATAAAGAGTATCATACTTTAACCCCTATCCCCTTCAGATGTGTGGAGTTTGATACAGTTTGGTTCCAGATGCATAACTTTCATTAATAATGATGAGAGTATTGGGTTTGCATGAAAAAATATACCTCCTAAATATTACTTACAAGCTAGAATGAACATTTCACCCTTCATTGACCATATGGAATTGAAATGATGAAAATGAAAAATTGTATATTGAGCTCATTGGTTTCTAGGCACCTTATTTGTACAAGGAACAGATGTCAGTGCTCTTCAATAACCTTCCCATCAGCAGGGCGTCCTACTAACATTAAGGAAGCAAGACTTCATCTTTAAGTACTTAAGGATTTTCCTCAATAAAAAGAAATGAGCGTGGGTAAAAGATTCTATCCCCTGATTTGCAATTGTGTGTGTGTGTGTGTGTGTGTGTGTGTAGAACTCTCTTTAATATTAATAGTGTTATCTGCATACATTCTTGACATGGGAACTCTACCCCTCTAGGTATATATATAGCCAGAGTAAGAAAAGAAGGTTGGTGGGGGCTAATTAATTGTGAGATTGGGCTTTTTTATCCAGCTCTCACTTCTCACTTCTGACTTCTGTCAGAAATGGTCAGTTAAATGGGGATAACTAGATTATATCTGGGTTAATTCTTCCAATCCAATCCTGCAGAAATATTAAAAATCAATCAACAAGCATTTATGTAGTGCCTATTGAATCCCAAGAACTATGTTAATCTATGGAAAGCTACATTTAGATACACAGTCCTCTTTTTTACTTATAGAAAGTATTCCAAAGTACAAAAATGCTTTATTTCCAACAGCATTTATTAAGCTTCCACATCAACAGAACACTATGCTAGGTCCTAGGAATACAAAAATAAAATGAAAAATATTCCCTATTATTTAAAGGAGTTTGTTGCAATATATAAACAAATGTGCATATCAGTGACAACAGAGGGAGCAATAATGATCAAGAGGACCAAGAAAGGATAGGAGCTATCACTTCAGTTGAACCTTGAATGAAGCTAGGGATTCCAGGAAGACAGAAGTTAGGGGGACGCATATTTTCTATATGAAGAATATAGCCTGTACATTGAAATAGAGATAGAGGAAATGGAATACAAAGTTCAGGAAACAAGTAGTCAAATTAAGTAGAATTTGAAAATATTGAATGTTTGGAACCTGATTTTGAAAGATTTTAAATGCAAAGCTGAACAGTTAATATTTTACCATAAAAAAACGTGGAAATTATTAGCAGAGGTATGATAGGGTCAGACTTCCACTTGGGATGTTTTATGTGTGTTTTCTTTTGTTTTGGGCAACTGGATGAATGCTAGATAGGAACTAGGAAAAACTGAAAAATAGGAGTCCAATTAGGAGAAAGAGGTGATCAGGTAGAGATGATTTGTGGAGACAAACAACCTACATTCATATTGGACATGTTAAACTTGAGAAACCTATGGAAATAGTCATATTGGATATCCCATAACCAAGGAAATTCTTATACCATTTTAATCAATCATACCATTTTTACCTTGATGGATAACTAACCCATGAATATAATTTTCCTCTTCACTAGTCTTATTCTGAAGGCTCATTATGGTATAGAGATAATTTGGTTTTTGAGAGATTGTGATCATAGAATATTTAATCTCTTAAATCTACTATCCTACAAGTATTATTTTGCTTACAAAGCTTTCCTGCTTTGTTTTCAGTGAGGGAGGAGAGAATAGGGGAGGGAGAAAAAATATTTTTTTTGTTAGTTGAAAACAATAAATTCAATTTTTAAAGAAAGATTATACCAAATTGCAAAATACTAAACAAACTGCTAAATTAGTATAGATAAACACCTGTCGAATGATCAAAAGGTTTCTATTGTCCAAGGATTTGCTTAGCTAATTCCTTAAAAGTTTCTAACAAGGTTAACCATGGGTGTGAGGGAGGAAATGTGGGTATGGTAACTGCTCAAGAAAAACTAACTTTAAAGGTAGGGGAAAGTGGCTAAGATGGGAGTTGGTGGGAAAGAATTATCTAACTGATCTAAATCAAAGATTCTTAAAAAACTGAATTGAATTATAATTGAATTAGACTTTTTTATTTTCTTTTAGGTGTAGATTGGATCATTCTTTCTGTAAGTAGTTCTACCAAATTTTTTTCTAAATTTACTTTTCTTTTTTTAACATTAAAATGTTATATTTATGTTTTCTCGTGCCTCATTGGATATAATTGTGTAATGCTGCTCTTGAGCTTTTTAACAATTGTAAAAAGTATGTAGTCATATTTTGAAACATTACATATTAAATTCTCATTGTTTTCAGTAAATTGACAGTTACAATAATATTAAGAAAAATTGCTCTGAATAATTTAAAGTTCAATGATTACTCAGTTGTTTTTTTATGTTATCATGATATGAAAAGAGAAGGTCTTTTTAAATCAAACTAGTCTGAAGAAAACCAGGGTGAATTTTTTTTTTACATAAGAGCAGTAATAACTTACATTGCATGTAAAATATAATAACAATTTACAATTTATTTTTGTGTATAAAATATGTATTTTGCTTTAAGAGATTTCTACTCTTATCAGGGTACAGAATCTGCAGTGGTACAAGTAGCCTTAGTTAAGAACCACCTCTGCCACTTCTGATGTCACCTCTGATGATTATACCTGCATGATCCTACTTTATTGGCCCATTTCCTCATCTGTAAAATGAGATGTCTAGATTACACTATCATTTCTAGCTCTAAAGCTATGAGTTTATGATCTTCTTAACCAAAATTATTTTTGTTCATATTTTTAAAAAAATTCAATAGAGCAGAACAATGTGATAGAAACTAAAGCCTTTCTCTGGTTCTTTTTAATATTTTTTGAATAAAATACTATCTATCTGTAATTTCTCATTTTTTACTACATAATCAAACAATCCTTTTTTATTTATACTTAATCTAAATGAAAAAATTTATATCACTTCTTATATCATGATTTTGAGGTAATATGCAAATCTACCTTAATAAATCAGGAGATTGCTCTTCAGGTCAACTATATTTGCATCTTTTCTTAAACCATTCATGCTATTTCATGATTTGCAGATATATAAAATTACTGACAGATTTTTTTGTCTGTTTTTGTTTTAAAATGGCCTTTTGAAACGAAAGGACACTTTAGGATCACTGAAAGCACATTTGTTCAATTGTTTCAGTCATGACCTATCCTTTATCATCCCAGTTGGGGTTTTCTCGGCAAGAAATGTGATCCACCCTAATCTCCTTTTCCTCACTCTCCTTGGGTCTAAATTCCTGCCTATCTCATAGTTCCTGTCCACAAAATAAGTGTCAATAAAATATCTCATTAGGCAACTGTCTATCCATCCTTATTGTATGAGGAATAGGTTTTCTTTATGCATTTTTCCAGTGTTTATGGGTAGTCAGATCTCTTTTGAAATATTATGAATTCTATTGAGAGGCTCAAAGAATGTGATGTTTAAATGTTTAAATCCTAACTCTCCTGCTTGACTAATATGTGTTACCTTAACTGAGTTATGTTTTATGGTCCTCAGGCTTTTTCTATTTGTAGAAAGAGGAAGTTGAACCAGATGATATTAAAGGTCACTTCCTACTCTAAATCAGTAAACCCATCATCCTAAATCCCTTCTAGTCTTAGATTTATCATCTCATGATATCAATCCAACATTTACTGCAAGCAGGAGCATTTGTCAAATCTTTCTCTCAATGAGAATTTCATCTTCATTTAGACTTTGTACAGCATATCCTCCCTAACACAGCAGAATACTTTTGTTAACATGTGTCTCACCGTTTGATGTACTTGATGCTGATATTCAGTGAATCATTGGATTATCATTTTTGTGGTCACATCTCTCCTGGAAAATTTAATATATGGTATTAGCATATGTTGGAAAGGAAATCTTTTGAGTAAAGCCTCTAAGGCTGCATTTTGATCTAGAGTCAAATGATATTATTTTTGTAATAACCATAAAGGAAGCAAAATATTAAATTCCTTGCACCCATTAAGTCATTTGTATAACTGTACAGTTGTGTTGTGCTATATATAAAAGTGTCTATGAAAGTCAATTAGCTCTTCCACATCCATAGTTCATAGATTTTTTTCAAGTTGAAATGAACTTCACATATCATTTCTTTCAATGCTCTCATTTTGAAAATAAAGGGATTGAACCTCAGTAAAGTTAAGTGACTTGTCTAGGTCACACAGGATATCTTCTGTGTCTATATATACCATTCTCATAGCATTAAATTCAGAAGGGGAACAAAAACATATGATATTGGTATCTTCTTGGTTGACTTTGTTGTTTGTATGTTGTTGTTCTTTTGAACACATTCTTTTTTTTTCATTCTTTTGGCAACTTTTCTTTTGGAGAATATTTTGATAAGTAATACTCAAGTACTTGTGAATCTGTGTTCTTTCAGCCTGAAGTTTTACTAGATCTGTTTGGTAGCATTCAATTGTTTTCTTCTTAATTTAACCTCTTGGAGTATACATCGTATATTTTCTTTTTAAATGTATTTATTTATTCAATTTTAAAATATTTAAAACATTTTTAAATGTTTTTAAAACTTTTGAATTCTATCTTCTCTCCCTTATCTTCACCCTCAGCCTTCATTCAACCACATGTGAAGTTATGCAAAACATTTCCATAAGTCATGTTGTAAAAGAAAACATAGGTCTCCTACTCTAATAGGAGGGAGGAGCGCACTCAAGGAAAATAAAGTGTGAGTGGTGAGGAAAATATGAGAATGTTTCAATCTGTAGTCAAACACAATCAGTTCCTTCTCTTGGGTATGAATAGGGTTTTTCATCATAAGTCCTTTGGAGTAGTCATGGATCATTGTATTGCTGAGCTAGCAAAATCATGTATAGTTGGTCATCCCAGAATACTGCTATTACTTTGAATATAGTACATTTCACTTTGCTTGTTTTTTTTTTCCTTGACAGCATCCTGATCATCATTTTTCATAGAACAATAAAATTCATGACAATTCCATGCCACAATTTATTCAAGTCATTGCCTAATTGATTAGCATCTCCTCAATTTCCATGTATTTTTTTTGCCCTGAGAAAAGAGATACGACAGATATTTTTGTATTTATAGGTCCTTTTCTTTTTTCAAATCTCTTCTGATATTCATGCCTGGTAGTGGTATTGTTAGGCAAAGGAAATGCATAAATTTATAGTTCATTGGGCATAGATCATATTTTTGATCATTTATCAATACAGTCATGGCTCTTATTTTTTATTAATTTGACTCAGTTTCCTCTATGTTTGAGAAATAAGCTCTTATTAGAGAAATTGCCTCTAAATTATTTTTTACATTTACCATTGCTATGAGTATGTCTCCCCATTTATTTTATTTTCTTTCCCTTCACCCTGTCTGTCCTCAAAAGTGTTTTGCTACTGACCACTCCCTCCCCCAATATGCCCTTTTTGTTACTTTCCCTTCCTATATTCCATTCTGAAGGATATGATAAATTCTATACCCATATCTGATGAGAGTAAGGTTCATTCATTCTCCCTTTCCTCTTCTTCTTCCCCTCCAATTAAAAACTTTTTCTTGTCCTTTTTTAATGACAGATAATTTACACCATTTCACTTTCCCTTTCCTTTTCTCCCAGTACAATGCTCTCACCCCTTAATTTCTTTACTTTTTAAAGATATTATCTTTTCATATTCAATTTACACCCATGCACTCTATCTGTATATACTCCTTCAACTGCTATAATAATTAAAAAGTTCCAATGAGTTACAGATATCATCCTTCTATGTAAGAATGTAAACAAATAAACCTTATTAAGTCTCTTATGATATAACTTTCCTTATTACTTTCTTATGCTTCTCCTGAGTTCTGTACTTGAAAATCAAATGTTCCATTCAGCTCTGGACTTTTCATCACAAATGCTTGAAAATTCTCTATTCCCATGAATATCTACATTTTCTCCTGAAAGATCATACTCAGTTTTGCTGGGTAGGTGATTCTTGGTTATAATCCTAGCTCCATTGCTCTCTGGAAAGAGATTCTCTTCCCTTTGCTCAATTCTAATTTTTAACCAATTATTTTGCTCAATGAAGTTTTGTACCTCTTTTCCCAATAAGCCCATTTTGCTTTTTAAGACATTTATCTCCTCATTTATTTTTTATATTTCCTTTTGCATCACTCTTGATTCTCCTCTTCCTAATTTTTCTTTTATTTCTCTTACTTGATTTTCAAAATCCCTCTTGAGCTCTTACATGGACTGAGCCCAATTCTTATTTTTCTTGGAGGCTGTGGATGGAAAAGCTATGATTTTGTTATCTTCTTCTGAATGTGTGCTTTGATCTTCCTTGTCACCATGGTAATTTTACATGGTCAGAAACTTTTTTGTTGTTTGCTTATTTTCCAGTCTATTACTTGACTTTTAACTCTTTGTTAAAAGTAGGATTCTTTTTCCAGCTTGGAGGTTCACTGTCCCATGCTTTAGGGATTTTGTACAATTGCTTTCAGAGATCCTTTTAGGGACCTGACCACAAGCATTCTTTTCTGCCCTAGAATTGTAAGAAGTATCTCTGCTCCACTTTGTGAACTAAAGCAACAGAATACTTTGCTGTTGCTGGGGTAGGGCTAAGGTTGAGACCAGGGCTGGGGCTAGCCCAGGTCTGGGGCCAGATCTACACTGGTATGGACTATGCTGTATTACACTTTGGACTCTCACCCTGGTTTGAGGGAGAGGTCCGGTGAGTTCCTGCCTTTACTCTGCCATCTTGGCTCTGCCTCCTGCAACATATATTTTCAATATTCTATATAGAATATTGAATATATATAGAATATTTATTATTTTAAGTATAATAAAATTCTGCTTTAAAATAAAAATAATAAGAAATAAAATGAGATAATTTAATAAAAGTATTACAGTGTATAACAGACTAAAATTAAAATTAAAATTTCTTCATATGGAAGAGTTCATTTCAGGATTCAAAAGCTGATGTATGTTCACAGAATGTTTCATTTTTGGAATTCTCAGTTTAAAAAAAAAAGAAAAAAAAAGAATTTAAACCATCTCTCCCTTTCTTCCAAGTAAGCCACTGAAAATTCACTCAAAAGTAACATCACCTCAAAGTTTGTTTTTTTTTTTCTTTTTCTTTTTTTTAGTAATATTTAATTTCTTTATTTATAATTTTGTCTTCCGTATCTTACTGAGAATATTTAATAAATATGTTTTGAATTGAATGGATGGCATTTTATTTCTAGTACTCTAGTATCTTAGGATCTCAGGTGACTTACTGAAATTCTGGTAATTTCAGTTTCACCAAAAATCATTGAATTTAGAATAGGAAAGGTTGATTTTTGATCTTGATTTTTCATCATTTTATCTGTAAGACCTTTCTATACCTCAAATGCTTCACTGATAAAATGAGTTCATTGGATTCCATGATATGTAAGTTTTCTTTCAGCTCTAAAACTATGATTCTATAATCTATTTTTTTTTAAATTGCGGTTAGTTATTTCACAGTTTAAGAGAATCAAAAGAGATAACAGGAATGGTGAAAGTGTTTTTGTAAATTGAAAAGAAACATACTATGATTGTTATTTTATTGATTATTTTTAGTCTGAACATGTTATTTCATTATTTTAGGGAACTCTCTAATGTAGAAATTCTAAACTGTACTGCAGATCAGGAATTGATCTGAAATTTGTAGTCTTGAATAGTTGCTTAGGGGCATTAAGAGGATATGTGATCCGTCCATGGTCCCACAGTCTATATATGTCAGAGGCAAGAATTGCTAAGTCTTCCTAATGCCAAAGCTGGCCCTGTATCCATTGTGCCACATGCAGTTAAAGGGCAAGCATTTTTCTTTTATTGTGCCTATGAATTTTAAGGATCAGCCTAATTAAAATAAAGGAAGTTCAAAGCCAGCTACTTGCTTTTCACTTTATCTCTCTCTTTCCTCTTCTTTCCCTCCCCTCCACACATACATATACTTTTTTCCCCCTGAGGCAATTGGCATTAAGTGACTTGCCCAGGATCACACAGCTAGGAAGTATTAAATGTCTGAAATGAGATTTGAACTCAGGCCCTCCTGACTTCAGGGCTAGTGCATCCACTGCATCACCTAGCTGCCCCTCATACAGACACTCTTGAAAACATTTCCTTTAGCATGAAAGAATCACTTCCCTGAATCAGTAAAATTACAGATGTTCTGAAGCATTATAATGTGAATTCCAAATTAATGATGCCCAAATTATTGAAATTTTACTGTGCACTATATATAGATATATGTGTACACAGAGATATAATATATACGTATCTACATATACGCCATTGCTATGGTGCATGTAATTTAGAATAATTGCTTTATTGAATTTGTACATTGAAGGGATTAAAAGCACTATCTCCATTCCATGATAAACTAATCAATGTATTTTTATTAGAAGTTACTATTAAAAATAGAAAATGACAGTTTAGCCCCTCTAGTTCTGTTGGCATCTAACAGTAGCATCATGATCCACAAACAAGATACCTGTTTTCCTCATTCAGATTTTTTGTTTTTAACAACCTTTTTCACAAAACTGGCTTGGATTGATTGCTTGATGTTCAGCATCTGTTTGTCTCCTATTATGTGAAGGAGAATATTTGATCTACAACTATCTCACAGGGCTCTTGTGATAGATACATCCGCTAATTCTTTTTATGCAATTGATTTTGGTGTCATTGTTATTCTTATCAGTAATAAGTACGCCAAAAAATACTTCTGAGGGATTTATAATTAAAGAAAAATATTTCATTTTACATCCTAATGGGACCTAACTAGAATAATATTAACTTTTTAAAATTAATATAACTGAAGTAATTAGATTATGATTTGTCAGTTCTTTCCATTGTTTAGGCTCTACCTATAGCTATCAACTTTTGATGATTAGCAGTTCAGCTCAGAAGTCTGTAAGCTTTACACTTATAAGATTTATGTTCTCCTTTTTAAATTTATCTGCCAACCAGTCAGTTCATTAGAGAGCATGTTCCTAAAGTAAGAAGTAAACCTGGAAAAATTTCCCTCACTCCTAAAATTCTTACTTTTCCTCTTCCTCAATTAAAACCTTGTTAAGAATTTATTTAACCAATTGATGCACAAAAATAGTACCTTTGCAATCACCAAATAAAAGAAGATTGCTTTTGTTATAATCAATAATTAATAATCATAGCAACATCCAATCAGTATTACAAGCTTAAGAAGTGCAGAGATACTGACTCCAAAAGAAATAATGTTTGATCATCCTGTATGAATGTTAGTCAAGAATTCTTCAGTTACCAGTTGGAGATCCATTGTTTTCTGATACCTCACCAAGGATGGGAGCAGTGAATTCTCACTTATCCATGCCAGTAATATCAAGATCTTTAGGGTCCTACCAACATGAGGAAGCTCTGAGCACAACTAGCAACTGATTATATACCTAAAGACCAAGTTAGCTAATTAGTTGCTGATAATAAATAAATTATATACTATATAAACATATATTATATATAATTATATAATGTGCATAAATATACAATATTTATCATATGTGCTTATTTATTATATGCATAATATAGAAAATATATAATAGATATAATATAAATATGTATATAAATTATATATGCTAAATAATAAATAGTTGCTCAGCACCACAAAGCTAGCTGCTAGGATAGGAATATTTTTGGCCACAGACTCTTATGAGACTATCTACTAAGAAATATCCACATGGATGAAATCATGGACTCTTTGAAGTTTAAAAAAAAAAAAACAAAGGAAAAAGCTAATATGAGAGGTGAATGGAATACAGGTTGCAATATAGTTAGAAAGGAAGGAACCAAACACAATCTTCTCTCTATCATTTACCCTTTCCCTTGATATTAAATAAACAGGGAGGAAACTTAAAAGCTCTTTTCTTTGATTCTACTCTTTACCGTCCAAATAACTGCTAAATAAATTAAATGGGGATACAAAAATAATATCCTCTTCCTTTGTTTTCTCTCTTTTTTTTTCCATTGGAATAAATAATTTCCTATTTTTTTCTGTGATTTTATTAAGGATAAAATTTATTGTGATTTTAATCCTACACATCCATTCACTTTCTTAAAAGCTTTTCATTTTGCTATTTGATGAATATTGGAAACGAGTGGATTATCTGGATAAAGAGAATTAGTTGAGGTTTATGTCAGTCAAGAGCCCAAAGCAACCATGGGCTTTGAAAGAAGTGCCTTATAATATAAATAGCCCTAATCTCCTTCAAGCTTTGACTTTCAAGAAAGAATTTTCTGAAGGCCAGCTTTTTTTTTTTTTTAATCAGCTAGATTTGCAACAGGATTGAAAGTAATGCTAGTCATAAAGGATGCAGGTTGTATAGCAGGGAAACAAAACTAGCAGTCAGTAATCTGATTCATGAGGAATTGAGGAATCAGGGAAGCAGGAGTTGGGGCATTGTGATGCTGTAATTAAGCAGTCTCTAAGATCTTCTAATTGTTCTTGCTTCCTAAAATGCTATTGAAGTCATCTCTGCTTGAAGCTAAAATGTGTAGGTTGGAAGAGGGTGGGTTATTAGCTGAAGGAAAGCAGCCAGCAAGGTTCAGAAAGTCTAGGCAGCTCTTTAGCAAGCCCACTCCTTCCATATTTTTGTTATGCCAGAAGAGATCAGTGCCAGCAATAAAACAGGTGGAATTATTCTAGCGTAGCTTTGTCAGCCCAGAGGAGGATGGGATATGTGTTTCATCTAAATTGATAGGGCAGCAGGTAAAGAAGATAAGGTTACAGACAAAGCAGGTGTACAAATGGCTGCAGCATCCCATTATTGAAGCTGAGTGTTTCAGCAGCCCAGATCTCTAATGCTACACCTGTCTTTTATACCAGCAGAATAAAAGACAATATCTCTGAATTTCTAACTTTGATTAGAGGATTTTTTAAAAAATGATGTCATGAAACTCAAAAAGCAGGGTAGTGAAGGGAGAGGAGGGAGAAAATGCTCATAATTATCTTAGACTTGATGGAGAGATGATACCTTTCCTTCAGCATGCTTCTTCTAAATAATTTTCCCTGACCAAAAAGAGAACTCAAAGCAGATTTTCCCCCCACATCATGCTTGTTTTTAAAAACCAGTAAGAGGCAATTACAAAATATGAAAAGAAGGCACTCAGGAAAAATCCTTATATCAATGTGCCTATATCTAGATCATTTGTAACTAACATAAACTTTTAAGCAAATATTAGAAATGTTCAACTGAAGAGCTGTGCAGGTGCTCATAGATGCAGTTAAATGCCATAATATAATCAGGAAGGCCTGAGTATAAAAACAGTCTCAGACATCTTCAAACTGTGCAATCCTTGGCAAGTCACTTAATCTCTTTCTGTCTCAGTTTCTTCATCTGCAAAATAGGGATGATAATGGTACTACTTTCTCGGATGGACTCAGAAAGTTTATCTCTTTCAAATAAAAATCTTTTGGACTTTTAAAAATGATTTTTATTGATGTTTCCTCTTTTTTAATCATGATAGTATCCCATGTATCCCTCATATTCTCCTTCTCTAAGAGTCATCTCATTTGATACATTTATTTTTTAGAGAAAAAATTAGTCAGCCCAACTACACTACAATGAAAAAGTTCAGAAAACAGTGAAATGTATAATACTTCCATTATCCTAGATGAAGTAATGTTGTCTGTGCAAAAATTTATCAGTTTCATGTAATTGAAGTCATACACACACACATACACATACACACACAGAGAGAGAGAGAGAGAGAGAGAGAGAGAGAGAGAGAGAGAGAGAGAGAGAGAG
>JAJPUD010000125.1:351811-538223 GCA_023553655.1 Myrmecobius fasciatus | reverse complement strand
GAGAGAGAGAGAGAGAGAGAGAGAGAGAGAGAGAGAGAGAGAGAGAGTTTTCTTATATAATTCCCTTTATCTTTGTTGGTTAAGAGCATGTCTCTTTCCCATACTTGTGAGAGGTACATGATTTGTTTGGGAGAAAGAGCAAGATGATATTTAATATTAAGGTCATGTACCCATTTAGAGTGTATTGTACAGTATGGTATAATCTGTTGTCCAGATATAATTTCTGCTGAACTGCTTCTAGATTTTCTCAGCAAACTTTTTTTCAATCAAGTAAGGGTTTTGTTTCCCCTAGTTAACATGTTTTCCATTTTATCAAACATTAAGGTATTGAGTCCTATTGTTTCTGAATTTCACTTTCCTAATCTGTTCCATTGATCTTTCTCTCTATTCTTTAACTGATGGCAAAATAGTTTAATGATCGCTGCTTTATGATGTGATTGGAGGTCTAGAAGTGTTATTTCCCCTTGTTCTTCTTTTCAACATATCTCAATGTTCTAGAATTTTTTGTTTTTTTAAGTGAATTTTATTTATTAATCTCTCAAAAGTATCCTCTTGGTGATTTGATTGAAATAGCATTAACAATGTAAATTAATTTTGGTAGTATTGTCGTTTTTATTTTGTTGACATGACATAGCCATGAACATTAAATATGCCTCCAATTATTTAGAGTATTCTTTAATTGTTTTCAGGAATGCTTTCTAAGTGAATTTACACAAATCTTTTGTGTTCCTAGAGAGGAATGATCTCCAAGTATTTCATTCATTTTGTAGTTATTCAGAATGGGATTTCCCTTTCTACTATTGTTTCTTGTGTTTTGCTATTATATAGAAATGCCATGGATTTGGGAGGATTTGGTTTACAGCCTGCAAATTTACTAAAGCTATTTATTCTCTCATCTAGTATCTTTGCTGATTCCGAGGTTTTTCCAAGTAAACAAGCATTGCATTATTAAACAGGGTTCATTTTAACTCTTCTTTAACTATATTAAATATTATTTTGCTTTATGTTTGAGTCCATCCTAGAAAGTAGTACCATTATCATCCCTATTTTGCAGATGAAGAAACTGAGACAAAAAGAGATCAAGTGACTTGCCAAGGATTGCACAGTTTGTAGATGTCTGAGACTGTTTTTATACTCAGGCCTTCCTGATTATATTATAGCATTTAACTGCAGCTCTTTAGTTGAACATTTCTAATATTTGCTTAGAAGTTCGTGGCCTGTTTCCCTCCTTTCTCAATCATAGATTTCCTTGATATTGCTTTGCATCCTTTCTTATGCACAACCATAACTGATAATATGATACTACTTGTTTACAGCCATCCTCCCATTAGGAAAAATAAACAGCCAACTAACATTTGTAAAGTACTTTAATGTTTACAAAGGACTGCATATATTATCTCCATCTATGCCACTATTCAGGTTAACAAATTTCTATTAAAACAGCCCTATATGTACCAGGTATTGTGCTAACTTCTGGGGATAAAAAGACCAAAACAAACAGTCCTGCCCTCAAGGAGTTTTCCTTCTACTAGTAAGATACTATATATATATATATATATATATATATATACACACACAAGTTAGTAAGTGCAAAGTATATACAATATAACTAGGTGCATATAGAAGGAAGTAATTGTGTCCCCATTAAGAAATTGAAAATTTGGGCATGGGGCACATAAGAGCAGGGTAGAGGTGCCAGCCCTGAGATGGAAAAGCTCAGTCTCTCCTGTATGTCTTCCAAAGCTAGCCCAACTTGTGCATCAAGCATAAATGAAATGCAGAAGACAAGGTCAACTACAAGTTTTATAAGAAATAATTTACTTAGGTGCAGTTTTAAACTGTATAAAAGGGCACTCTTAGAAAGGGATATTTCAGCTACACCCAGATGAAATGTCAGAGAGGAAAATGAGTATATCCAGCTCCCTTTTCTTTCCCCCCTCAGCATTCCAGTCATCAGAGCTAGCACCCAAAATAATAAAATCACAATCTGTGATAGTTTACTCCTTCAGCTTTCCCCAGAGGGATGGATATGAGGAGGTGAGAAGGAAGGCCACCTATGGAAAGTCTTGCTGGCAGAAAATGTAATGTAATCAATGGAGAATAGCTAACAGGCCAATTAGAATAGAGTAGTAAACAAGTAGAGACAAAATAAATCTGCAAAGATAGCCAGGAGCTAAGTGGTAAAGGGCTTCAATATCAAGTTGAGGATTTTACATTTTGTTCTAGTTGTGATAGAAAACCATTAAATATTTTGACTGATGTGATAACACAGATTTGTGTTTACATAATAATACAAAGATGAATGTGAATAGAAGTAGCCTAAAAACAAGGAAATTCACCAGAAAGTTATTGCAGTTCTTTTGGGTAAGTGGTTCCCCATGACTAAAATGTTTTCCCTTCTCAAATCCAACTCTATGAATACCTTTAACATTTTGCTCAAGTGCTACCCCTAAAGCAAGCCTTTTTTCCCCTGATGCCCCCAATTATTAGTCTTCTCTCATTTCCACAAAATTACTTTATATTTATTTTAAATATAATTTTTTACTTACTTATCAATTTTCCCCAATGAAATGTCATCTTCTAGACAGTAGGAATTATGTTGGCCTTGTAAATCTCTGGAAAGCACATAGTAAGTGCTTAATAAATGATTATCAAATTGAATTGAATTTGGCATTTTCTGCTACCCTGGTTGTATGTACTATAGATATCCAGATGAGAGATTATTGGTAGCATGATACATCTAGGGATTTATTTATTAGCATCTGCATTAGTATGACTTTCTTGACTTAAGTAAGTTATGGGAAAGTTATGGTAGTACCAAATGTCAGGGAGAGGAGGAGGGAGAAACAAGTTGGACTAGAAATGTCATATATAAAAGCAAAATAAAGGGATGTACATTCAGTGCATTTTTTTCAAGTGTCAGAGAAAGAGGAGAAGAATGACATAAGTAGCACATGCTTTCAAAGAACAAATCAAGCCAGACAAGCTGAAGTGGAGCACAGTTTAGCCATCCATCCTGAAGGTGACAAAGACATAGACAACCATGGTTAGGGGGATGCCATAAAGGATGTTTACCATCTAGTAGCAGAAGAAAAATTCCCTGTGCATTAGGAAGAAATGCAAGGGAATCTTTGGCCAATAAAGCTCTCCAACCTAAGGGTCAAGGACAAAGAAACTATCTACAAATGCCTGGTAGCACCGCTTCCCCATTCTCTGAGCATATCCAACATAAATACTCCATAAAATTGTAGATATCCCCACAACTGTGCTGAGCTGAGAAGGATGAGTTTGGTTTCTTATTCTAAGAATTATCAATAATAGGAGCAATAAGTAAGTACAAAGTCAAGAATTAAAACCTTTAAACCTGAAAATGCTGTCAATGCCTCAATAGAGCCACATCAATTTTACTTTCATTGAACAGATTTTAAATGTTAAACTGATTCCTTTTTATTGTTTTATTTTATTTTTTCTGGTTAAACATGTACATTTATTTTTAAACACATTTCCTTATGAATCATGTTAGAAAAGAATAATCAGAACAAAAGAGAAAAACCATGAGAGGAAAAAAAAGGAAGAAAAAGGGGGGAAAATGTGACTATAGCATGTGTTGATTTACATACAGTCTAAACTGATAATTCCATGAACATTCTCATTTTCTGTATGTGTGTGTGTATGTGTGTGTATGTGTCTACTCTATGTATGTCTCTGTGTTTATCTCTGGGCATATATATATATATATATATGCATATATATATATATATACAAACACATATGCAAATGTATATGTGTGTATACATATACATATATTTCTCTGTCTCTTTCTTTCACTCTCTTTCTCTTTCAGTTAGCATATTTAATCCACTCTCCCAGATCATTATACAAGTGTTTTGTTTTGTTTCATGGGAAATTCTGATTTTGGTTGATGATGTACTCAGTCACCTATAATCTTGAAAGAGCCACAAATGACTATAATTGCAATTTATAGAGTAACCTGGGGGGAAAAAAAAAAGCTCAACATGCTGAGTCTGAGGCCTGAGATAATTGTATTTTTACTTCAGTTCAGCAGAAAATTCAAAGAAGGGTATGTCATTTGAGCATTATTTCCAATTGCAGTTTCTCCATTTTTATCAACTCCAGTCATTAAAGAATCAGTGAAGAGAAGATAAGGATGCTGAATGTTGGCTTTCAGAATCTGCATAGTAAAGAGAAAGGATAAGTAATGTTCAGCTAGTAGAAGCTGGGAAAGAGAGGCCAAATGAGGGAGTAGAAAAAATCTGGGGAGGAGATTTAAGTTCTCTTTACTCTGATTCTAGTAACTTGAGCTACAACATTCAATTTCTGTGGGTCTCAGTTTCTTCAATTGTAAAAATAGAAAAAATTGATTAAATGGTCTCTAAGATTGTTTCCAGCTTTATAATTCTATAATCCTAAAATTTTGGTCATCATGAGAGTACTTATATAAACTTACCTTGTAAGGTTGGCCTTTAGAAACAACACAATTACAATTTAATAGTAATAAAAGTCAACACTATATTTTTCACAAAATTGCAGTAACTAATTCTAGAGATAGCCAGAAGAAAGTTCTTCTGTTCTAGTCTTCTTTAGAAACAGAAATAGAATTTCCCTCCTAACCCATATCTCCCTTTCATTGTACTTTTTATTCCATTAAGTTCAAATGAATTAGAGAACATACTTTCAGGGTCACCTTAACGAATCCTGTCATTTTTGGTTTTTACAAATGAGAAAGCTAAAGACCTCAAAGTCTTTTGACTTTTGTTATTTGCTCAAAGTCAAAGATGCAATAAATGGCAAAGATTGCATTCAATCAAACCCAGGTCCTCACATTTCAACTCCAATGCTTTTCCAAATGTATTACACTCCCTATCATGCAATTCTATTCCAATATAGCAAAAAGGCTGAAAAAGCAATGTTGGAATATCACAGAATTTTTATTCTTCCTTAATTGTTACTCTACCTATGATAGATTAATTTTGTTTTGTTTTTGTTTTCTTTCTTTCTTTCTTTCTTTCTTTCTTTCTTTCTTTCTTTCTTTCTTTCTTTCGACCAACAGCAGAGGTAATTGTGATGGGTAGAAATAGTAAAAAAGATAAATATAGACTGAATATAAAGGAAAGCTTGAAAATTAGGGATATCATTAAAGTGAAATGGGCTTCCTCAAAAGAGAATGGATTCCCTATAATTGGAGGCTGTCAAATAGAAATTAAATGACTGATCACTTGTCATGAATGTTATTGTAGGGTTTCATTTTCAGGCATGGCAACTGAAATTCCATCCTTCTCTAAAATTATAAAATTCTCTGAATTACAAAACTGTGCCTTGCATTCAGTAAAATTTAAACTTCTGGAAGGCAGGGTCTGAGGAATTATGTTTGATTTTATTTTCTTTGTAACTTCTATGTTTAGCACAGTAGTTTGCACATAATGGTGCTTAATAAATGCTTGTTGAATGAATACTTGAATTTTAATACTCCTCCCTCCATTAGAGTATAACCTTTTGGAACATAAAGACTAAATTTTACTCATTTTTAAGAATATATAAGGATATCCCTACATAGCTAGTATAGTAGTCCAACATAGTAGATACTCACTATGCTGAACTAAACTGACAATTTTACCATCCCAAGTATTTTTTAGGAGGCTATTTTGTGTGAACATGTTGTTTGCAAATTTTATTTTGTCACTATCACATCGGGTTGATTATAGTGGCCAGAAGAACAGAGTTCCATATTTTCTTTTATTTCTGTCAGCAAAGACATTTTGAGAGTATCTTCATGAATATATTATTCTCTAAGTAGGAAAGCAAGATTTTTGATTCTAGTTATAGCATGGCATAGTGGAAACAATGAAAGTTCACTTTCTTTAGTCCTTAAAAGTTTACAAATTACTTATTCCATATGTCTATGAAGCATATTTACCCAAATACTATTATCTTTGTTTTATAGATGATATATCTGAATCTCTAAGACATGACTTTCTCCAAATTGATACTTGAATCTAAGTCATTTGATTCCCAGGCCACGACTCTTTCTACCCTCATGCAATCACTCTCTTTTTTATTCTGTTTTTATTCTTCTTTAAAATTTAAAATTCATTTTTGTTTTACATCAAGTTTCAAGTTCTCTATCCATTTCCCTTCCCCATATATGAGAATGTAAAAAATTTAAAAAAACATTATAAATACAAAAATATGCAAAACAAATTTCCACATTAGCTATGCTCTCTACCATTCCCTCCTCCCCTAAAAAGAGGCAGAAAGAAAAATAGAGTAGTAAAATAGGTAATGCATGAATTAATCAATGAATCCATGAACACATCAATTTCAGTCCCCTAGTGCTTATCACAACCAAACTATGCCTTCTCATCCTGTCAGATATTTATCGAAGCGCTAAATAGGCAACCTATCCCTAAAGAACTTAAACTTCTTTCAAATAAGAGCAAAAATACCAAGTGTGGCATTTCTTAAAAATAGAATTTGAAAATGATTAAAACAAAATTAAAGTAAAATGTACCATACATAATGCTAATTTGTGTTCTTTAAAGTCAATATGCAACTAACAGATACCCATTTTTATTTGACTTTGACACCACTGATTATACCTTCTGTCAGGTCTGATAAAATTTTGTCAAGTTTCCACATTTCTCTCATTAATTTTTGACCAGTCTACCTGTTTCCCTTATCAAACATTTCCTTGATATGTTCTATTTTATCCTAGTATGTAAGTCATAATTGGTAATATCCTGCAGCCCATTGTTAACAACTCTGTATCTTTACATTGTCTTTGACTCACCTACAATTCTGATTCTTCAGGGATTGCAGAATTCCTTGAATTATGATTCAAGAATCCTGGAGTCAAATAATGTTAGCATTAAATAGATACCGTTTTTAAGTTTTTGCACAAGTAAAATCAGTGCAACCAAAAAAAAAAGAAAAAAGAAAAGCAGGAAAATGGAAAATAATTTCTACAGTTTCTCTAACAGAACCCTAAATTCTTAAATAAACAGGGAATTAAGTTTTACAAAAGAAAAACACAGAGCTATTCTGCAGCTTGTTAAAGGGCCAAATGATATGAACAGGTGGTTTTCAGAAGAAAAAAATCAAATCTGTGTATAGTTATATGAAAAAGGTTTTAAATCACTATTGATTAGGGAAAGGTAAATTAATACAATTCTAGGGCACCATTTGAAACTTGTCATATTGGCTACTGTTACAGAAAAGAAAAATGATAAATCCTACAAGGGATGTGGAAAAATTAGAATACTATTGCACTGCTGGTGGAGTTGTGAATTAATCCAACCATTCTGGAGACCAATTTGAAACTATACCAAAAGGGTGATAAACCTGAAATACCTTGAAATACCACTACTAGGTCTGTATCCCAAAGAGATTAAAGGGGAAAAAATGTATATGTACAAATTATTTATAACAGCTCTTTCAGTGTTGGCACAGAATTGGAAATTAGGAGGGACGTCCACCTCTTAGGGAATGGTTGAATAAGTAGTGGTACGTAATTATGATGGATTGCTACTGTGCTAAAACAAATGACAAAATCCTGAGAAGGCCTATATGAATTGATGCAAAGTAAAGTGAGCAGGAGCAGGTGAACATTGTACACACAAATGACAATATTGTAGCATTCATCAACTTTGAAAGCTGTAACTACTCTGATTAATATAATGTTCTAAGATAACTCCAAAGAACCCATGTTGAAAAATTCTGTCCATTTCAGAGACAGAATTGATGTATGCTAATTACAAATTGAAGTTTATATTTTTACTCTATTTTTCTTGCTTCTTTTGCAACATGGCTAATATGGAAATAGGTTTTGCATGATGCCACAGGTAAAATGATGTCGTTCATAAAACAAAATGAAACACAACATAGAAAATGCTAATTTTTGGTCTTCAAAGTAAACATGGAGGGACCCATTTCTAGTTGAGTTGACACCACTGATTTTACCTAATTAGAAGCTGGGCCTCTGGAGAGGCTAGAAGAAAAAAAGAGAATCTGGAACTCAATAAAAGATGGCTTAAATAAATAGAGAATTAAAAAGAATATAGATGAGGGTTTTTTTAGGCAGGGAGTACCGTGAAATCATTGAAAAAGCTAAGAAAGGTTTATTCTTCTTATTTCTGAGGTTCATTCAAACAGATGAATTGGATAATTTACTCAAGGTTCCAATGCAGATAAGTGTCATAGTCAGGATTCCAATCAAGATATTCCGTCATCATTTTTTACCATAGCACAATTCCTATTTCTGTGTATATGAAGTTCTATTTACTGTGTTACAAGCAAGGAAAAACAGCAACTGAGTATATGTTGGCAGCAGTAGATTATTGCCTGTCATACTTTTCTGATTCCTTAGGTAAGAAATCCATATTAATCAAAAGCACCAAACTAATCCCATGAAATTCAAGCTGGCATTATTCCATGTTTAACTCAGAAAGTTGTATACTAGGTGGAAAATGAAATCTCCCTAAGGTAATTTTCTCAGGATGTTAATTTGTCTATGGGGACCAGATTCTGATGTTCTAATGAATGTCTTTCAGAACAGATCACATTATAAGAATGTTATGATGTCTGTGATCAGTGTAACTATGTCTTTGTCAAATGTTTGGGGTTTTTTTCCCATTTAGGCTCAATCACCTATGTAATGAATATTCTTGGTGTTTGAGAGGAGAGGAGCATCAGTAAGGAGTAGAGGAAAGAAATAAAATCATTTAGAATAAATTCATTGAGAAGACAAGTATGTGGGTTTCTACATGATGGCCTCTGGGCTTCTCTACTGTGTCTGACCTACATTATCTTGGGCTATTTAACCTCCTCAAGTACTTCTTTCCCCTGGAACATTTTATAGTCCTTTGAAATAAGCTGAAACTCCTATATTTATATTCTAGCTCTGGTTCTTCCTTGCTATTTCTTCTTATTCAAATTCTGCTTCTCCCTGGTGCTTCCTGTTAGGGTTCTTAATTTGACAAATTAAAAAGCAGAGGGTCATGTTTAAAAAAACAAAAGGAAGGAAGGAATGCATGAACAAATGAATTTAATGTTCTTAGGTGTCCACTAAAGTTCTCCTCGAATATTTGTATGGAGGTAAACCTGGATTTTCAAAAGCTAATGCTTCTCTCATGAAATTATATTTTGTTGTTGTTCAGTCATTTAGTTTTGTCTGAGTCTTCATGAACCTATGGACCATACTATCCATGGGGTTGCTTTGGCGAAGCTAATAGAATTGTTTGCCATTTCCTTCTATAGCTCATTGTACAGATGAGAAAACTGAGGCAAATAGGATTGTGACTTGTCCAAGGTCATACAGCTAGTAAGTGTCTAAGGATAGATTTGAACTTAATCTTCTGACTCCAGGTATAGTGCTCTATCCTGTGTACTGTCTCACTTCCCAAAAAATTATCATACTTTGAAAATAATTTTAGGTTTAATTTTACTTTTACAAATTTCTTTTTTTTTTTCAAGAATCCTGGGCTTTGAAAGCAAATGAACCACTTGAGATGGATAGATTGATTTCTCTTTGCTTATTATTAGGGTGTGTTGAGAAAAGGATCAGATGAAACTCTGTTGATTATAAATTGTGGAAAAAGCTTAGATTAGATCATAAAAATATAATGGAAATAAATTGAATTTTTAAATTTTTTATTAATTTTGAAACAAAAAGGCGCCCCAAAAGAACATTTCCATGTATATAGTGAAACATTAAAAGAGGATTCAATAAAGCTTTGAATTTCTATTTCAACTATTTACTTTTTTTTAATGTAATAAATACTACACATAGTTTTCGAAGCTCCCTTGCTTTTCTGCATTTCCAAGTTTTCTTTTGTTCTCTGATGTGCACTTTTTATTTTATTTATTTATTCATTCAGTGGAAATTTAAATTCTAATGGAGAAATGTCCATAAAATCTTAATGTTTGGAAAGTTCAGTAATTTAGTTGTGTGCAGTATTATAAAGGCCAGGGTAAAATTATACTAAAATATTAACAAAAGAAAATTAGGAAAGTGAAACCATTATTACACCAGATTTAACCATGTTTTTGACATTAGAGGAAAGTGTTTTAAACTCTAGTGAGGAGGGTAAGTGGTATGGTGAATAGGACCTTGAGTTGGAGCTAATAAACCTGAGTTCAGCTCCTTCCTCATGCATTTCCTATGTATCCCTCAGTGAGTCACTCAAACTTAATAAAATAGCTTTGTGAATAGATAATTTTTTCCTCTCACTGCCACTTTCAACCAATCTGACAACGAAATTGAACACAATCAAATTGTAATCATTGGTGGAGTTTTTCTAAGGGAGTTAAGTCAGTTCGTTTATTAAGCCCAATTATTAAGCCCTACTGTGTGCCAACAACTATGCTAAACTCTGAGAATACAAAGCAAACCTAAGCAAAATAAAACAAAACAAAATAGTTTCTTTTTCAATTGGCTAACAGTTTCAGTTGGGGAAATAACACACAAATAATTATGCACATAAAAATAAGACCAATATAGCTAAGTCTATAGATCCATGACATATCCATCAATATATAATGTAAATATATTATATATATAAATATATGATAGTATATATGCATATATATGTGTGTATAGATACAAACATGCACACATGTGCATGTGCATTCACACACCTTTAGACTTATATACATACGTAATCTTAGATTATAGGAGGCAGTTAGGTGATTCACTGGAGAGAACACTGGGCTCAGTTTCAGGAAATCTTATCTTCCTAAGTTCAAATCTGGTTTCAGATATTTATTAACTATGTGAACCTGAACTAGTCATTCAACTCTGTTTGCCTCAGTTTCCTCACTTGTAAAATGACCTGGAGAAGAAAATGGCAAACTACTCCAGTATCTCTGCCAAGAAAACCCCAAATGGAGTCACAGAGAATTAGACATGACTGAACAACAACACAACCAGAATCATTAAGGTAAAAGGTTGTCAGCATCCAGTGGACTAACATAAATAGGACTGCCCTCTACAGAGAACCACAGTTGTGATCCATCCTCTAATAGAAGACCTTTAATGATGGAGAGCTGATTCTCTTTCACACTCAGAGCTCTACTTATTATTTTCCTTACAGCCTGCCATCAAAACTGTCAGTGAAATTTCTATTCACTGGTCCTAGATCTTGCCTTTGGGACCACGGGAAATGTCATGATAATGGTGATGATAATACCTGGCATTAATTTAGTGCTTTGATATTTGCAAAGTACTTTATAAATATTACTCCATTTCATTCTCACACCCACTACTGGATATCAGGTGCAATTATCTCTCTCATTTTACAAATGTGAAAATTAAGGATAAAGATTTAAGTGATTTGACATGGAATTCATAGCAAATAAGTTCTGAGGTCAAATTTGTACTTAGGTCTTCCTGCACCAAGACTCACACAGTATATCACATCATGTCCATGTCTCTTCTCTTTTCTACATAAAACAGCCTCAGATCCTCTAAATAATTCATTCTTAAAGACTATATTTATGATTCACTTAAGAAATTGATTTCTGATGGATATTGAAGCTAGTAATTTATAATAGATAATCAAAAATTAATCCACCCTATATAGCAATTTGTTTGTATCATAATGTGTGTTCAATTCTCCTGTGAATATGAAAATTTATAATGGGGAGGAAATGGATAATATAGAAATAACTACTCTAAAACTTATCATTACTCAGAGCCCTGAAATATCAGTTTATAGGATTTAAAAGTTGTTAGTATAAGACTTTACCATGATAGTTGGATGGCCCAAATATTTAATTCCTAAAGAAATGGGGATGTATGTTTAAACACCAGTGTTTTTGAAGGAGGGGGAGAAATATATCAAAGAATGAAGGGCAGTGGGAAAGTTAATGGGATGCAAACAAGAGACAATGCAATTTCATTAAAATAAGCAGAAAATAGTCTGCTCCCAACACTCTACACTAAAAGCAAAAAATTTCCTTTTTATTTCTGGGTTAATTTTGAAATTGAATCCCATTTGTTGCTTGGGAGTAGCATGGGTATAATGCCAGGTAGATATGGTAAAAATACTACATATCACAAATGCTTGGGTTCGGTTCCTCCAGCTGCTTGAATTTGTACATGCTGATGTGGTTTTAATGTTTTAACAACTTCTTCTAGAAGGTGTTATCAAGAAGAAACATTCTTTTCTTCACCTGGCTATTTTACAAATGCCAATCACAAGACTCTTCCCATCCCAACCCATCCTCAAGTTCTGCTTTTACACCATACTCTGCTTCTACCTTATTAATGCAACAAGTTTTCTTCAGCATCATCTGTAATCCCCGTTCTTGATTTCATGTAAGGTAGTGATGCTAATCATGTCTATGCAGGTGTATTCTTACAGAGTAGTTAGGAAAATCCTTTGGCTCCTTCAAGAAAATCATCTGTGTGTAATTATTTTTTTCAGTCCTTTCTGAAAACAAGAACCTGGTATCTCCTTAATACCCCAAATTGTATTCAACTAGTTAATTCTTTAAGTGTCTATTTAAACTTAACTCACTCTTGGCGATCAGGAAACACAGTCTCAGAAGAAGAGAAGTAGTCATAAATCATTTTGTGGTTTTCTTTTTACTTTTTAAATGTGAACCTGAAAAACATATTAGATTGTGTTGTTGCATACAAAAATGGAAGCTCTCCAAAGACAAAGGCCACAATGGTTTTAATGACTTATACAACTTCCCCACCATTTCATAACGCGGCATACTAAATTCTGAAAATAATCATATGTAAATAATAATAAAAGTTCACAATTATTAAATAGGACCTATGGGTTTATAAAGCACATTCTTCATAAAAATTCTTTGAAATAACACCCAACCAACCCTAAATATTTATCCTATGTGTATGTATACATATGTTTCTTTTATTTTGTTTTTGCTTCAGAACAGTGATTTTATCATTTTTAGGAAAATACTTCATAAGGAAATTCCTTCTACCATTGCAAATGGGAAATTATTCTTAAATACTTTTTTGGGGAAATATGTTGTTCATCAGTTATGTCAAAGATCTTATAGTTTTCCATTTTCTTCTCTAGATCATTTTATAGATAAGGAAATTGAGGCATATAGGATTAGGTGACTTTCCCAGCACCAAGCAGCTACTATTTGAGAACAGATTTGAAAACAAATTGGAACTTGGATCTCCCTGACTCCAGGTCCAGTACTTTATCCACTATGCCACTTAACTGCCTCCTTGGAAGTATTAAAAAGCTTCACAATGTATGCCCCATCATCTCTCATCATATAAGTATGATTGGTCTGATTTTGCACATGATGGAAATGAGATTACCTCATAAGCTTGTAAATATTATTCATGTACAACTCCTTTATTTCACATATAAGGAAATCTACTCAGTTATTTGTAAAGCATATCCTAGAACAGTTTTTTTTCACTCTAAATCAAATATTCTTTGCCTACAATTAGAGTTTAAAAGTATTGAATATTGGGTTTAAACCCAGAATGTTTTAATCTACATCTAATGCTCTCATGTCAAGTTCAACGAATGCCTGTTTTTATGCTTAACCAAGCTAGTGAGAAAGCATTTGCTAGGTGCCAATTGGGTGCCAGCTATTCTGCTAGGTACTGGAGTTAGAAATACTCAAACAAATTGGTCCTGGTCTTTAAGGAGCTTACAGTCTAGAGAGGGGAAAACATCAAATCAATCAATCAGTCAATATACGTTAAGTGCCAGAACGTGTCAAGTGCTGGGTATACCAGAAACTAACAAAAGACAGTCCCGGGTCTCAAGAAGTTTGAGTAAATACTCGTGAATGAATGTGTTTATAAAATGTTCTCCACATTCCCTTTAGAGAAATGATGTCTTTCCATTTAACAGTCTTTTTTACTTTAACTGGAAAGATGTTGGCAACATTTGGTTTTTGTTATTTTTTATCCTGCCCAAATGCAGCCCACTTACTGATTAATGTTAATGTATACCTGTTCACTCCAAGGTATCATTACATTTTAGGTCATGTCAACTTGTTCTAGGTCAGAGGAAAATTTGTGGGAGCGGTGTGTCCAAAAAGAAAGTGTTGCCTGAAGCATAGTCCAGTTCTTTCAATATTTGGTGCCATCCATGAAACATTTGGGAAGCACTTGTCAGAAATCTATGTTTCTTAGGACCTCAGTCTTCCTCATGAGTTCTAATGCCAGGACAGAGTAGCTACTCGATTGCAGTCATATTTGGGAGCAGATGGCAATACCTACTGCTGTGTCCAAAACGGCTGGTGGGCATATTTATCTAATATACTTTTTGAGATGTGATAAGAAGCCAACTATATTTCTTTATTCACCACCCAGGGACACATTCTCAAGCAAAGACATGCCTTTCTTTATGGACTGCATGCCAGTGAAAAATAAATAAATAATACAATTTTGCAGCCTTCAGTTGCAGAGGATGATATTTCACATGGTTCATTTTATGCTTTTACTTTAAAAATATTTCCTTAAAAATCCAAGTGGTACAGTAGACTTGTATTCAGGATAACCTGAATTCAAATGTGATTTCAAATACTTATGAGTTGTATTTCGCTCCGCAAAACACTTAAACTCTCTGCCTCAGCTTCTTCATCTTTAAAATGGGAATGATAATAGTGCCTAAACTCTAGTGTTGTTGCAAGGATCAATTAAGATAATCTTTATCCAGTTCTTTGCACATCTTAAAGTGTGATGCATATATACCTATCATTATTAATAATTAATCTAAAATGTTATATGCAAATAAGTTAATTTCAAATTAACATTATGCATTAATTTATTTTACCTTGAACATATGTAAAATATAGAGTTCTTCAAATCTTCCTTGCTTTCTTTCCCCTCAATGTTGCTGCCTCCAACTCTAATTCAGATTGCAAAAGCAATGAGTTTGATCTCAGCTGTAGATGTCACAGTGACTTATCCTTTCAATGAGGTGATAATTGGTGTCTGGTTAATTCTATTCATAGAAACCATGGGCCATTAAAAAAGTAATCCCCACTTCTATTACACAGCAGGAAGCTTCCATCCAGTGGCACTGCTGCTTTTCACTGGGATTGAATATTTTTATCCTTAAAGACATAATTTGGGAATTGTAAAAATGAATCTCACAAGTAAATATTAATCTGTAAAATAACAATTCAGTGGATATTCCTTTAGGAATTAATTCATGCTTACATTCAACAATAACAAATTCAACAAATATTTATTAAGTGAAAAGTGAAAATTAAGTACTGTGAATACAACTATGAACAAAAAGGGCAGAGCTCTTGCCTTTAGTGAACATAAATATAGAAAAGGGAAACAATATGGACATGAGAAAGTATGATATAAGACAGAATTTTGTAGGGGCAAAAGAGAGATCTAGGCAAAATGTTCTAGTAAACAGTATAAGTAAGGATGAAAGAATTAACTTAGGCTAACAATTAGGCTATTACAATAAAATTTAAGGTTTGGACTTCCAGGAATAACTACAAATAACAACAGGTAGTTCTCATTTTTAAAAATACCTTAATTCTTAAAATAAAAACATTGCTGCTTTTGGAAAAGAATAAATTCAGGTCAATTTTGGCTTCCATAAAAAGACCAACTTTTCTTGGAAACTGAGCATTTTATGAGTAGCATAAAGCACAGTGATTGCTTATGGAAATTGAAATGAGACAGCATTGCTCTGACTCGTTTTTACTAATCGCTATTTCTCAGACTTCTTCCATTAAAAAGAAGCAATTATCTGATTTTTTTAACAACATTTTAAAAGTCATGAGAGTTTGTGTTTCATGATTTTCACACGTAATACAGGAAGGGACATTATGAATGCTTTTTTTTTCTTTTTGGTTTGCTTTTGATTTTGGTAAGTAAAGGCAAAAGAATGTAGAAAGGTATAAAATCTTTTAAGAAGAAAATTAAAATTAGAAACTTACCTCCAAATGTTTCTGAAATTTTTCAATTTATTCTAGTCATGAGAAACAATTCGGTATCTAGCCTGGTTTATGTGCTTGTCCCAAGATAGCCCAACTAGAGGAAGTACATAATGTACAACTCTACTTTTTAGGTTTTTCTCAGGTCCTAATGAGCCAATTCCAATTCTGGCATTAAAACTTCACATACCAGAAAGTGGGTTGTGAGAAAGTGAATTTCAAGATCTGCTTAAGTGATAGAGAAACTTTCCCACATATTGGCTAGACCTCTAGTTTTAGAAATGGTACATAGCTAAGACTACTTCCTATAGATCAAAATGACCTGAATTAATTGCTGAAAAGAAACTTTCAGAGGCTAGATGTGAATTTGTTTAATTCTTTGGATTTACTGGCCAAATCAATAAAAATGATAAACAGCCATAGATAAAAACACAAAAGCCCAAACCCCATGCACAATAAGTTTCAGTGATTCCTTAGAGCCCCTAGAAACAAATATAAATTCTTCAGCTAGGTATTTAAATTTTTTCACAATCTGTCTTCAATATGCCTTTCCAATCTGATTTCAAAATGCTACTTATTTAGTCCATAGTCCAGCCAATTGATCATCTTGTTACATATAACATTCCATTTCTTACCTCTAAACCTTGAACATAATATTCCACATATCTGGAATGATCTCTCTTCTGGTCTCCTCTCCCCATATCCAGGTGTGTCACCTTAGTTCCATCCCCCTCCTAAAAGTTCTGGCCTTGGAGTTAGAAAAATCTGGGATTCAAAAACTACCTCAATCACTTTCCAGATGGATGATTTGAGGCAAGGAACTTTATTTCTATTCTGTTTCATCATATGTAAACTCAGGATAAATAATATCACCAACCACAGAGAGCTGATGTGAGGATCAAATTAAACAAATACACATAAAGTGTTCTGTGAAACTTAAAGTGATATATAAACACTTATTATCACTATTAGTAATATTATTATCCATGACTTGACTCAAACACTAATTTGTACATGATGCCTTCCCTAACTCTTACAATACACAATTGACAGTTGTACAGTTATTCCTTCTACATCATGACTTTCTCCGATAGTAATTTTGATAGATTGAGGATTAGCATAAGAAATTATATGGGAATTTGCCATGAGTTTTTCTAGAACCCTCAGCTGACATGGGAAAGGCAAGTGAAAACACAATACAAGTATAGAAATTCAGAAATACATAAAAATTATGCATTGTATTATATGATATCAGTACATTTTATTTTTTAATATTATAATAACTCTTATTCTCTGGTAAGAGGGGGGACCCAAAATATTTTATGTGAATTTTCCATAGCTCAAGGATGCTGCAGCCCTAACCCCCCATGATGTGGAAGAGATAACTGTAATTCAACAGCCAATAAAATTACCTTGTATTAGTTTTGCATATATTTTGAATATTTTTATTCATCTTCACTGACATTGTTTCTCCACAGTAGAATGTTTATTTGAAAAAGAATTGTTTTAGATGTGTATTTCCCCTTCATCTTTGCAATGTGACCGGCAGCCTATGTGTGCATTTATTCTGACCTAAATGTGCATTTGTTCTGAATTGCTCTTCCAATTCCTGACTTCTTATTCCATTTTGGCCAAAGGCTTCTTCTGAGTACTTATTCAAAGGTAATACATTGTCATAAAAACCTTACCTCCCCAATCTTCCTTTCCGATATAGCAAATCCTAGTTTTTTGCCTTTTCTATCCACAAGCCATATTTACCTACATTGACTGTTTTCTATGACAGCAGGGCACACCAAAATGAAAAGTAATTAAAAACAAATAAGCTCTTATAGAGGGAATGGTAATCTTCTAGATTTGAAGTAATAAAGGGCTGGGTAGTAATTTTGAGGAAAGAGAAAAATTGTCATATCTGAGAAATTCCTGGGACAAATAATCAACAGGTTTCAGCAAATAGTTGTATTCTGAAATGAAAGGGGGAAAGGGAATACAATAACGTGAAATTAAGGAAACTGATGCAACTTACAGTAATGGGCAAGTGCTAAGCTATAGGTATCAATATCGCTTAGTCCTGGTGCTATTCAATGGGGAAGAGGTATGATGTTCTTCTCCACGAGATTATTTTTACTACTTTCTCTTCCACTTTGAAACACATCCTTCCCCACTTTAGACATAACTATCTGATTTCCTTCCATACATTTCTGCCCCTCTCCCCATACAGGTTGGCTTAATTTAACTCTAGATGCAGTTTCCATTCCAAGAGCTTCAGTCTGAAGTTTAAGGATGAACCTAATAGGCCTTTTTAAATAGTCTCCCACCACTCCCTTATGTAGTATTACCAATGATTTTTATTCAGACGATGCTGTCTATATATTTTAAGCAAGAGACAAATCAATGAAGTAGATATTATATTTACCTTTTAAAGTAAATTTTATTCACTTATATTATAAATGTAATTTTATTTGCCCTTGAGATTAAGTAAAGGTGTTGAATTTAAAAAGCAACCATGGCTATTTAATTACTTATTATGCAGAAAGGCATAATGTGGTATTTTTTTGTTAATAATAATAGTATTCTAAGAAATTAGGGCTTGACCCATACCTAACACCACATACCAAGATAAGATCTAAATGGGTTCATGATCTAGATATAAAGAGGGACTTTGTAAGCAAGTTAGAGGAACGTAATATAGTTTATCTCTCAGACCTGTGGAGATGGAACAAATTTATGTCCAAAGAAGACTTGGAACTCCTAATTGAACACCAGATGGATAATTTTGACTATATTAAGTTTAAAAGTTTCTGTACAAACAAAACAAATGCAGAAAAGATTAGGAGGGAAGCATCTAATTGGGAAATCATCTTTACATTCAATGGTTCTGATAAAGGCCTCATTTCTAAAATATATAGAGAATTGTCTCATATATATAAGAATTCAAGCCACTCTTCAATAGATAAATGGTCAAGGGATATGAACAGACAATTTTCAGATGATGAAATTAAAACCATCTCTAGTCATATGAAAAGTTGCTCCAAATTACTATTGATAAGAGAAATGCAAATTAAGACAACTCTGAGATACCACTACACACCTGTCAGATTGGCTAAAATGACAGGAAAAGATAACGATGAATGTTGGAGGGGATGTGGGAGGGCTGGGACACTAATACATTGTTGGTGGAACTGTGAACGGATCCAACCATTCTGGAGAGCAATTTGGAGCTATGCTCAAAAAGTTGTCAAACTGTGCATACCCTTTGACCCAGCAGTGTTTCTACTGGGCTTATATCTCAAAGAGATCTTAGAGGAGGGAAAGGGACCCACATGTGCAAGAATGTTTGTGGCAGCCCTTTTTGTAGTGGCTAGAAACTGGAAACTGAAGGGATGCCCATCAATTGGAGAGTGGCTGAATAAATTATGGTATATGAATGTTATGGAATATTATTGTTCTGTAAGAAACGACCAGCAGGACGATTTCAGAGAGGCCTGGAGAGACTTGCATGAACTGATGCTGAGTGAAACGAGCAGAGCCAGGAGATCATCATGCACAGCAACAACAGTATTACATGATGATCAATTCTGATGGACATGGCTCTCTGCAATAAAGAATTGTCTCAAACCAGTTCCAGTTGTTCACTGAAGAAAACCATATACACCCAGAAAGAGGGACATGAAATATGGGCCACAACGTAACATTTTCATGATCTCTATTGACATTTGCTTGCATTGTGTTGCCTTTATCTGATTCTTTTTATTTTCTTGTAGATAGGATTTTTCTTGCATAACTTCTCAAGCATTTCAACATTATTAACATGTAGTGGACTTCCTGCCATCTGGGGGAGGGGAGGGGACTGGGGGTAAAATTTGTATTGGAAAGCTTTGTAAAGATCAAGGTTGGGGAACTACCCACACATATGTTATACAAATAAAAAGCTTAAAAAATAATAATAGTATTCTGAGTCAATCAAAACAGAGGAAGAAAAAAAATCAGGAGCATTTTCACAAACTCATTGCTGCAGAATTCAGGAAACAACTGAACACTGTCCTGAATAAAGTATCACCATTTTAATATCTTTGTCTGTTTTACTTCCCACTAGAATTATCTATGGAGAAGACCTTTGCCCTTCAATAGAGAATACTCTTAGCATTTGAAAAAGAAGCATTATCTCTAGCAATAGAAGAACATGATAGTAGGTGAATGTTAGCATGTTTATAACAATTGTGAGACAGGAGCTTTATTTTCAGATGAAAAACCATTAACCTTCCTGTTAGCAAATAAAAGTTTCATTGAGAGGAACTATTCTTAGGAGATATTGGTACCTAACTGTTAATGAGTCCCAAAGAATGTTTGGACATATATTCAGCCACTATGTGTTATCCTGGCAGAAAGAAGGTAGTAGCCGGAAGATAATTTTAATAAAAGAGTGGGGGGGATGAGTGAAGGGGGTGTATCTGTGTGTGTGTGTGTGTGTGTGTGTGTGTTGGAGGAGGGAGAGTTTCTTGTTTAAAAACATGTTTTCAGAAATCTCATGTACCTTATTCTATGATACACAGCTGCTTATTTACCCATAAAGAGAAATTATATTTTGAGCAGGTATGAAAAAAAAAAAAAAACACTAACCTGTGAGCCCAGAATCTGAAAAAAATCAGGCAGTATTCTATTCCCTTTCCCCTACTTTTCATAGGAAGCTCCATTTTAGGAACTCTTTGCTATAGGTGGCTCTTAGTTTGGGAGGGGTGCCTCAGTTTTAGGAGATACAAATATCTTAGGGCTGAATAGACCAAATGCAATTGAAGTAAACACCAATACTGTAGGCACCTAGATTTTTTTTTTACATGCCTAATGGTTTTTGAACCAATTTGCATTGTTGGCAGTGTATTTTTTAAGGAATGAAATTTTAATAAGAATTAGAATCAAACTGTGATTGGAAAATTACCAGAAATAGAGAAATTCAGTAGGATCACTAGATACAAAAAAAAAGAATGGTTACCTTTTCAATATTTCTAGTAGAAAGAAATTTTATCAAGGGCTGCTGTGGAATATGATTAGGATATGTTTAGGATATGATTAGGAGTTAGTGCTACTACTTAGGCTGGCTGTGGTCTTGGATAAAAAGTGATCACTAATAAAACCTATTTAAGGAAGGCATTAAGGATTATTAATTGTGAGGAAAGATTCTTGACTATCAACCTCAAAACTGTTGTTTTGGAAGTTGCTGTCCTACAATAGAAAAGAGTAAGATTGGATGAAAGAGAACTAGAACTCTTTTACAAACTTGAAAAACAGCAAAGTTAACACTATATTATTAGTTTTAAGGCATCATTTCCACTTCAATTCAAAAAGCATTTTTACTCTTTTTTTCAATAGGTTTTTATTATCTTTTTTACGTCATATAATTTTCTACTTGGATCTCTCCCTACAAGTGGTTTCCTTTATAATAATTTATTTTTTAAAAAGGGGGGAATTGGCAAAAATGTTCAACACATCAAAAAATCATATTGTATGAAATATAACACAGATTTGGACCTCTATCTCTCAGAAAAGGTGGAGGGAGAGCAAAATATGTTCTCTTCTCTTCTTTGGGGCGAAAGTTTTTCAAATATTAAGTACAAGTGGTAAACATCAGAGATACAAAGACAAAAGTAAAAGATTTTACCCTCAAACAGTTTATATTCTACTGGGGAAAGACTACATATATACACACACATACAGAGATGAGGGAGTACAAAATATTTCCAAAATAATGGGACAGGTGGGGGCAGGGCTAAAACTAGAAAGAAAAGAAAAAGTCCTATGGTGGCCCTTGGGTTGAAGTTTTAAGTTTTTACAGGGCAATATAAAAATAAAAGGTTTTGCATTGATAAATCATGATACTCTATTTAAGAGAAAAAGACCCTTTTCCTTTCCTTCAGTAACTCCTAGAACAAGTTTATCAATAATGATTCATATTTAAATAATACTTTGATATTAATAAAGTGCTTTGATAGAATATTGGAAAAATAGCCGCTTCAGAGTCAAGAAAATTTAGGTTCATATCTCATCTCTTACACATAATTCCTGTGAGACTGGACAAATGATATAACTTCTCAAGTCTGCCATGCAATGACTACAATTGCAGGATAGGCTGTACATGATCCCTTGAGTCTTAAAGGAGGAACCTAAGACTCAGAGAGACAAAGTGACTAAGTATAACGCAACAATATTACTGAGGAGTTAACAAAAGTATTCTCCTTTGAGGACCAGCTAGTACCATTTCTACCACACAATGTCTTCTTTCCATGTATCAAGTTGCTTAAAGACTAGAATACAAAAAATGGGAATTCCCAGCAATCATCCCCACACAGTGTATGTGGCTATTCAGTGTTGTTGAGGGCTGTAATTTGGTTTAAGGATGGAGAGGAGAGACCAAGGTTGAGGCCCAAGATAGACTTTGTAAAATAACACTAAGAAGTACCTGAGTCTTGGGGCATCATTCTCCATACCTCAGGACTATAACTTGATCACACTAATAGCTGCCAAAGGCAAAATAAAAATAAACAAATACATAAATAGGTGAATAAATGAAGACAAGTAAGCAAAGGAGAAAGAAATCAACAATATCTAACTCAACTAAGTTAAGTACCTAAATAAAGTAATTTGATTTTGTCAGACCCCAGTTTTCTCATCAGTAAAATGAAACAGCTGGACAAAATAACTTTTATATGTTCTTCCTTCTTTATGAATTATTTGTTTCAAAATTCTACTTCCAAGATTTAAAAAAAATGGATGACTGAGCTAAAACTTTCTAACCCTGTCTAGGGTTCAGTTTTCTATCTATAAAATGAAAGATTTGGCCTAGATGATCTCTAGGGTCTCTTCTTGTTTTACATTGATGATCCTCTGATTTTTTTTAGAGGGGTGGCAGGGAGGAGAGGAGGTAAGAGAAAGAGAGAGAGATGTAATTATTGAAAATGTTAACATTACAAGTTTCTCATCCATTCTCTTCCTCTTGGTTACAAACCTTCTTCTTATCTGAAATGCTTTCCACTTTCTCTGTGATAGTTCA
The DNA here is from genome assembly GCA_023553655.1 of Myrmecobius fasciatus. Classification (NCBI taxonomy): domain Eukaryota; kingdom Metazoa; phylum Chordata; class Mammalia; order Dasyuromorphia; family Myrmecobiidae; genus Myrmecobius; species Myrmecobius fasciatus. The sequence goes on along the minus strand of JAJPUD010000125.1, from coordinate 515,254 downwards.
TAACTTTCCTTTTTGTAACACTACTTATCTGTTAATAAACTATGCAGACAGCTTCATTAAATTATCTTCTATTCTTCACCTCACATATCTGCTTATGAGGAAAAGCATGGTAATGCAGAGAGCTACTCAGAGGGAGGGAAACTTGAGTTGAGGTCTCATCTCTGACATGTAGAATTGGTGGGATCCTGGCGAGTCATTTAGGGCCCCAAGCAGCTCCCTCAGACTAAATTCCAACCAAAACGAGAATTTGATATTGCAGAAAAATCATTGGTTCTGTTGTGAAAAGGTCTGGGGCTTGGAGTAGGGCATTTCTGAGCTCACTTCCATTTCTAAGACTGTAATCTTTGACAGTGGCAGTAATCATCTATTTCCAAAGTAAACGGAGGTGAGAGCAAAAACAAATCACAGATCCAAAACAAAGGAAGACCACCTCTTTGCCTAGATAAGCAAAGAAGCTCTTCTTAGTGTTCCCCTCTTTCCACTCTGCCCTTGCACTAATTCCTTACTTTTCACTTTGGATTTACTAAGTACCTATTATAAGAAAGCATATGGTAGAATGCATATTCATTTTTTTTCATTGATTTTCTTTTCTCTTTCTTTTTTATCCCTCCCTTCTGTACATATTATACAATATTTTTGCTGTATGGATTCTTTTCTTAAGACAATTATTTAATGATTTATTTAGTCATTCATTTATTTTAGCATTCTTGATAAGACCAGCAATGTGATATCAACTACATGTATGAAATCATGTAAAACCATATGAGACATGGGGAAGAGACATTAAAAAACAAGGCAAATGAAAAAAATGAAAAAGTATGCTTCAATTTATACTCAGAATTCATAAGTTCTCTCTTTGGAAAAGTGGATAACATTTTTCATCATGGGTCCTTTGGAATTGTCTTAGATAATTGATCAGAAATGTGATAAGATTCCATTTGAACAGTATTAAAATATTACTATTATACATTTGTTGTTGTCTTGTTGTAAGACTTTGTGATCCCGTTTAGGGTTTTCTTGGCAAAGAAATGGCTTGCTATTTTCTTCTCCAGCTCATTTTACTGAAGAGGGAACTGGGGCAAATAGGGTTAAGTGACTTGCCCAGGGTTACACAATTAGTAAGTATCTGAGGCCAGATTTAAACCCAGAACTTCTTGACTATAAGTCTGATATTCTATCTACTGCATCACCTACTTGCACATGTTACTTAGTAGAGTTCTGTACTTCAGATTTGTGATTTACCTTTTTTTTTCATATACTGAATTATTCAATTTTAATTCAACATCATTGAGCTCCTTTAAAAATCTTTGTATTTTATTTTATGCATTTTGATACAAGACTCTGGGAAAGGGTCCATTGTTTTCACTTACCATCAAAGGAAGTCCAAGCCACAAACAAAAGGATGAATCCATGTACTACAAGGCTAACTATCTATACCTATAGATATCCACCTTTCCTCTTTCACCCCTCATGTCACCTATCACATTACCTAGTTTTTAGTAAATTCAGTCAGTACTGCTGATTAACAATCTTCAGGATTAGCTTAATTCATTGTTATCATCTATATTACACGATCATTATACTCTGTGTGAACTCTTCAGTTGGAATTTGTGCAAATCAGCTAATAGTACTTTCCTTCCCCCCTGAAAATTTTAGAAATTTCTTATGAGTTTTGTCCTTTCATAGATTGTGTAAGGGAAGGTCACACTTCAGTTCATTCTGTGTTATTCTCAAATTGACTGTAATATAAAAAGAAAATTTAAGCCCCAATTCTGTCAGTCAGTTAATCTTCATCAACATCACCTTGAAAATGTCTGCTGTTCTTTTATATAATAACAACCATATTTTGCCCATGTTCATATTTACCCTGGACAAGTAGTTCAGAATGGCCCCACTAGTCAAAGAAAATCAGTAAGGAGAGATGAGGAGAAAGAAAGAAAGAAGGGGAAAAAATAGAACATTTGCTGGTGGGAAGTGACTGGATTATTTCCTAAATTAACCTCTATGGAATCTTCTTGGGGTCAAGTTTTGTTTGAAGAATAGATTTAATGTGCGACACAAAGTGTTACAAGGGTAAAAATGCTGGAATGGATCACAGTATTTTGTTTCAAATCTAACCTCTGCTAATCACCTTCCTGGTCCTTAGTTTCCTTATCTGTAAAATGAAGAATAACAACTAGGTGGTTCAGTGGTTATTCTGAAGCTGAACTTAAAAACTGACTTTAGTGGGCAGAGGCAAAATGGTACTCAGATAAATTCTATCAATGTTCCCCTCCAAACAACTTTAAAATAACACCTCAAATCAAAATTTGGTGCGGCAGAGGCAGCAAAAAGTCAGGATAAGACAAGGAAATTAAGGAACTCGGCAGAAGAGATATATGACACTGGAGTAAAGACCTGTTTGGAGGGCACGTAGCACAGCGTCAGAAGCAGATCTTAGAAGTGGCTTGGACAGCAGCAGAAGCTTTGGGAGTTCTCAATCCCGGGGCAGAGAGAAACAGACTCTTATGGCTTCAGGAGAACAAACAAAAGCTCTAGTCACAGTTCCAGGGCCAAGAGGAGTGCTACCACTTGCAAATGCAGGTGTAAATACCAAGCACACATCAGGAGAGTATCGACCAAACCTCTCCCCAGGTCAGACTACCTTGAAAGAACTTGCAGAACTTCAGAACAAGCTCTGAAAACCGCAGAACAATGAAGCCTGAAGCTTGGAGCAGGGCCTCCCAACTCCTAGGTGAGCATAGACCAACCTTTTATAAAATCCAAAGTCAAGGAACAGGATAGAAAAATTAGCAAACAGGTGCAAGAATGTTTGTGGCAGCCCTTTTTGTAGTGGCTAGAAACTGGAAACTGAATGATGCCCTTCAATTGGAGAGTGGGTAAGTAAATTGTGGTATATGAATGTTATGGAATATTATTGTTCGTAAAAAACGATCCGCAGGATGATTGCAGAGAGGCTTGGAGAGACTTGCATGAACTGATGTTGAGTGAAATGAGAGGAGATCATTGTATACAGCAACAAGATTATACAATGATCAATTCTGATGGATATGCTGCTCTTCAGCAATGAAATATTTCAACCCAGTTCTAATTATCTTGTGATGAAGAAAACCTTCTGCATCCAGCGAGAGGACTGTGAGATCTGAGTGTGAATCACAACATAACATTTTCATGCTTTTTGTTGATATTTGCTTGCATTTTGTTTTCTTCCTCAGTTTTTTTTTCCTTCTTGACCCGATTTTTCTTGTGCAGAAAGATAACTTTATAAATATGCATATGTATACATAGATTGGATTTAACATATATTTTAACATATTTAACATGTATTAGATTACCTGCCATCTAGGGAAGGGGATGGGGGAAAGGAGGGAAAAACTTGGAACAGAAAGTTTTGCAAGGGTCAGTGTTGAAAAATTACCCATGCTTATATTTTGTAAATAAAAAGCTTTAATTAAAAAATTAGGCAAAAATATTGACCATAATAATCTATTATGGTGGCAAAGAAGACTAAGACAATAAACTCAGAAAAAGACAACAATGTTCAAGATGAGTTTCCTTAAAATGGAAGGGAGTGATTTAAAAATTAGAATCCAACAATTTGTTTTTTGCAAGAGACACAATTGAAGCAGAAAAGGTACACACAGAGTTAAATAAAATGCTGGATCAGAATCTAATATACTTCAGCTGAGAGGCAGTGATGGCAAACATGATCTCAGACTGAACAAAAATCAAAATAGGTATAATTAAAAGATAATCAGAGAAACTGTATTTTGCTCAATTATCCTAAATAATAAAGTAACATTTTTAGCAAGTTTCTTTAATAAAGGTATCATTTTTCAACTATATATGCAACTGAGCCAAATTTACAAAAATAAAAGCCATTCCCCAATTTATAAAGAGTAAAGTGATATGGACAGATAGTTTTCAAGGGAAAAAAATCAGTTATCTGTAGGCATATGACAATGTGCTCTAAATGACTACTAATTAGAGAAATGCAAATTTGAACTACTCTAAAGTGCTACCTCACACCTATCAGAAATGGCAAAAACTGAAGGAGATGGAGGGGAAATAGGTACACTGATGCACTGTTGGTAAAGTTGTAAACTGGTCCAGCAATCTTGAAGAACTTGGAAATATGCATAAAGGACTATAAAACTATGCATACACTTTGACCCAACAAGACAACTACTAGGTCTATACCCAAAAAAAATAATAGGAAAAAAAACAGAGCTGATACATACAAAAATATAGCAGCTCTTTTGAGGTAGCAATGAATTAGAAATTGAGTAAATGATCATCAATTGGGGAATGGCTAAACAATTTGTAGCATATGATTCTAATGAATTACTTGCTATTTGTTCTTCATTCTAGAAGATGACCACGGCATCAGGGAGGTGATGCCATAATATACAAGTGAGTTGGATTTAAGTGAGGATTGGATGTGCAAAGTCACTAGACTTATTTTCTCCTGCAGATGGATCTGAGTCCAGTAGCAAGATGTAGATCAGGATGACTAGAAGTGACCCTGGATACAGTGAGAGACAATGGCCTTCATAAGCTAAGGTCTTTTTAGTAGGATTCAGTTTGACTGAGGCTGTTCCCATTTAGTAATTAAGGCCAGGTAAGAATTGAGGCAAAGAATGGACTCTTTTATCTAGTTTAAAAAATCCAGTCTGGGAAAGGAAGACCCTTAGGGTTTCTGGCCCAAACAGAAAAAAAATTGCTATTTACATTCACTCTGAGTCAATCAGGGCCCAAAAATTGACCAACTGGTGATTGGCCTGGGATCTATTGCAGGCTAATCAATGACAGAGTGATTTGGGTTTAAGGCATGTTGTGTAAGAAAGAAATCTAGGTGGTAAACCAGGAGTTATCTTGGAAGGTTTCAGTGTTTAACAACTTTACCTTCTTTTGGGCAGAACACCCCCAGGTAAGGATATGATACCTTATATGGACAGAAGAGAGATGGAGAGAGGAAGAAAGGAAAGAAGAAAGGAGGAAGGGAGAAAGGGGGGAAGGAAGGAAAGAAGCTAGCTAACTGGTGATGTTCCCCAATTGACAATTTCTAGTTGCATCCCCAGTGGGGTAGCCCTACTCAGAGAGGTTGCTATTTGTCTTTTGTTCTTAAAGAGGATAATGATATCAGGGAGGTAATGTCATGCAAGTGACTTGGATTTAAGCGAGTATGGACTGTGCAAAGTCACTGTCTTACTTTCTCCTCCAGTGCCATCTGGGTTTAGTGGCAAGATATAAATCAGGAGGACCACAGATGGCCCTTTAACGCACTATTATACTATAAGAAATGACCATTAGGGTGGTTTTGGGGGGGATGGCAAGACCTATACGAAGTGATGCAAAACAAAGTGAGAAAAACCATAGGATCATTGTGCATGGTAATAGCAATGTTTTAATGGCTACTCTGATCCTTACAATGATTCAAGACAATTCCAAAGGACCCTGATGAAAAAATGCTATCCACTTCCAGAGAAAGTGACCGACTGACTGCATATTGAAGTATAATTTTCTAACTTTATTTTATTGCTTTTTTTCAATATTGCTTATATTTCCATTACTTCACATATATAAGTGATATCAAATTGCTTGCCTTTTCAATCAATGGGGGAGGGTAGGATGGAGAAAAAAATTTGGAAATCAAAATTTAAAAAGAAAAGATTGCTAAAAATAAAAATAATAATTCAAAAAGACGACTTCAAATGCAATCTTAGATGCTTCTGTGCTGCATGACCCTGGGCTAGTTACTTAACCAATCTGCCTTGGTTTCTTCATCTATAAAGTGGAATTAATAATCATGCCTATCTCACAGAGGAGAAAATATTAATAAAGTGTTTTACAAACCTTAAAGCATTATACTATAATGTAGTTATTATTACTATTGACTAGAAAGCCTTTTAGGTCCCTTCTAGCTGTAAATCTATGATCTTATGCCCAAGGACTATTTATAAACTTTATGTTTGGAGGCATTTAAAGGGTGGTTTACACTGAAACTGTCTCACAGCCCCACAATACATGAAATATTAAAAACTGCTTGAGCTTTTCTTTTCTAGCAATGCAGACAAAAAGGGACCATGCCCTTCCAATGCTGAATTCAAGAATGAAGCAAACAGGCAATTATGGGGGACAGGGTATGGGATCTGAAGGCCAAATGTCAAAAAAATAGTAGTGCTAATCCTGAACAGTGACATTTCAGAAGTGCCCTTAGCTCCCACAGAAGTGCAAGTGCTAATGTGACCATTTATTCATCCATTTAGAGAGAAAAGACAAGAACTTGAAAATGTTTAGAAATGGATTGTTTCTTCCTGAGAGATAGCAACAAGCTGCTATTTTAAACCTAAGGGTCATGAATCTCTACAGAGGAAATTGTCATTGTCACCAAGCTGAGGTTCTGAGTGTAGCCCATACATCTTAGAACAAAAATTATCACCATTCATTTGATTTTTGGAGAATTCTAAAACCTCAATCTGACAGACTGGAAAATGATCACTATAAAATATTTATACCCCATGCTCAGAGACAGATATTTACTCTAGGAATCCTGACTAGGTTATTATAGAAATCATTTGCATCTTCTTTAAATTACATTTACATGTATTTCTTTCCCTTCTCAATTTCACCACTAATATACAAACAGCACAAAAATGGATCCCTTTAGATATACTACTTCATATAGTCTGTGCTTCTGTGTTTGACAAAAGACACCTACTGTGTAACTGTCATCACGGAGACTAGATTTATGCAATATTTTAGAAAAGGTTTCTTAGCCAGGAACCTGGGATATGTAAGGAGGTGCGGGGTGAGAATGGCAGGGAGAGAGAGAAGGTAGTGTGATGGAAGTGGTGGGAGAAAGAGGGGTTCATGAATTTTGATTGGAAGAAAACTGAATCTTTATTTTCACTATTCCCTAATCTCTCTTGTAATCTTGTGTATCTTATTTTATGCAATTAAAATTGTATAAATTAGAAGGGATCTAAATGCCTTACAAGGATGCCAAAAGGGGACTCTCTATCTGTCTGTCCCTCTCTCTGTCTCTCTCTCAAAACCCTTGTATTTGAGACAGAAGAGAGTAAAGATCATCTTATCTAAACCATTATAGAATCTGTATATTATATTGGAACATGTGTTGCACCTGGAAATTGCTAATGGTAGCTAGTACTAATAGGACACTTTAAGATTTGCAAAATGTTTTAGGTGATTGGTTCTACTATTATTCCCATTTTACAGGTGAGAAAGCTAAAGCAAATAGAGATTGAATGAGTTGACTGAGTTCATACAGCTAGTAAGTGTCCGAAACAGAATTTTATCTCTGGTTTTAGTGTCATGGTAAAGTTTCACATCCATTAATTATATGAGTTGGAATTTATGAGAATAACAGACTTTCAGAATAACAAGGAACCTCAAAGGACATGTAGTATTTTTGGCATCTGAATAATAATTACCTTTTCAACCTACCCTGAATGACACTTAGGAGGAGAACCCTCCTATCTCCAGTGGCAACCCATCTCACAGTGCTCTATCCACTGTGCCACTTAGTTTCCTGACTAAAAAAGCTGCTGGAGATAATTCTATCTCTTGTTTGTCATCTAGGGCCAGTTTCTTAAATTGACTTGCAACCTCATATGGGGTCTCATAAGTGAATGTGGGAGTCGTGAAATTATGTTTTATTATCATTAAATGTTCGTTTTCTTTTTCTATTTTTATATACCTATATACTCAGGATCATGTAAAAATTTCTTGGACAAAAAGGAATTGGGAATGGAAAAACTTTAAGAAGCTGTAATCCAGGGTAGGTTGTAGGTTATTAATTACTTATAAGACAAAGTAAATAAGTATAAGACTAGAAGATCTGAGATACCTTCTGACTCTGAGTCACTTATCCTTGTAAATTCTAACTCATATAATTACTATCTGTGAGGCCATATTAAGTGAATTAACTCCTCAGATTTAGTTTGCTCATCTTCAAAAAAAGAGGAATCATAATTCTTGTGCTAACTCCCTTAAAGAGCTACTCTGAAGAAATCACTCTGTAAACTTTGAAGGCCTATGTATAAGCATGTTATGATTTTGAGAAAACTATCCCTCTGACTCTGTTTCTCCAGAAGGAAATCTCAATATTAGGGGAGGAGAAGAATCTTTGAATGAAATATCTGTAACAAAGTCTGGTAACTAAGATATGTATAAAAATTGAAACCACTGAGCCATTTTCAAATTATACATACAGTATTTTCAGAAGGAAAAATGTAATTCATTGACATACTAGAAGAAAAAATGTAAATAAAAAAACTGAGGTTTTATGTTACACTTAGGAAAAATGTAAACTAAAAAACTGAGGTTTTATGTCACACTTATCAAGTTGTTAATGAGGTGCTTTTTTTTTAAGGAAATAATGTTGAAAAGATTATAGGAAGTTCAGTACATTAATCTGTTCTTGATGGAGTGTGAATATTATCCAACTCTTTTTGTTTATTTTTTTTTTGTGAGGCAATTGGAGTTGTGACTTTCCAGGGTCACATAGCTAGTAAGTTAACTTTCTAAGGTTAGATTTGAACTTAGATCCTCCTGACTTCAGGGCTGGTGCTCTATTCACTGTGCCATCTAGTTGCTCCTATCTAACTCTTCTGGAATACAATTTGTAACTATGTGATAAAAGCTACTAATTGTTCATATTCTTTGAACTGATAATCTTGCTATTATAAATATACCCCATGAAAGTAAAAAAAACAGAAACAAAGATTAAGTATATATTAAAATATTCTTAGCATCCCACTTAGTAGTAGCAACAGACATACATATATGTGTGTATATAAATATAGATGTGCATATATATAAATATAAACATATATGTATATAGATGTGTATATAAACATATGTATGCATATGTGTGTATACATATTGTATTTATATATGTGTGTATATAAGTATATACACCCAAATGGAATGCCCAAACATATATTTATAACATAAAGTTTTATATATTGTAGTATAAGAGAAAGCAACTAAAAAGAATTCAGAAGTTGGTAAAGCTTGAATGAATTGAATGATTAAACAAGACTAAGAGAACATGACACATAAAGACCACAATAATTGAAAGAAAATAATATTAAATAACCGCAGGACTGAGTACGATGCAATCAGTGATCGACAATAGAACTCAGTTCTATTCAGTGATACAGAATCAAGATCAATGTCAACTGAAAGACTATCCCATTCTTAAAGGACTATAGGTTCTCTGTGCTTTAATAAGTACATGCTCTTAGGTACAGCCAGTATGCTCATTTCTTCTGTTTAACTTTATTCCTTTGTAACAAAGAAGAGTTTTATATGTGAATTAATATTGGAAGGAAAAGACAATATGAATATCTCTCTCAGATTTTTTAAAAATACAAAATAAAATGAAAAATAAATTTTAAATATATAAAATGGTAGCCTGGTATTTGGATGATCTGGTAAGTTCTTTAAGTTCTAAATCTTATGATGTCATTATGCCCTTTGAAGGATATTTTTGATACAACCTCTTATTATTAGATGCAAGTATATGTTCTATAGGTTAACAGAATTTTCAGAATCAATTTATGATGTTTCAGTGTCCAGGTAGCAACATAACCTTGACTATCTTTAAATTGTTTCATTTGTTTTGACCAATCTTTGCTTTTCATCTTAGTGTAGTAGACATGACTTTTAAAAAAATTAAGAGCTGCCACTGATTTTCGAAAAGATATGTTTATGATATTCCAAAAGAATAGTTTTGTTGTTGCTATTGTTGTTTTGTTTTTTTATAGCAAGCATTATTGAAGTCATAATTAGCTCTTGTTTAGCACTTTAAAGTATGTAAAATTCTTTTCAAATATATCTCATTTTATTCTCACAACAACCCTCAGTTACTTATGAGAAAACTGAGGCAAGAAGAATTTTAAAAACATGCCAGTGGTTAAACACTTAAGGAGTCTTTGACTGGAGTTGATCTCAAATATTCATGACACCAAATCCAGCATTTTAGTGACTTTGCCACTTAATATGACACAATGGGAAAATTGCTAAACTTACTGCTGACTGTCCAAGATTTTAATTCCATTTCTGCCACTTAGAACCCATGTATCTTGGCCTACCTACCTAATTGGTCTAGGCCTCAATTCATTCATCTCTGAAATAAAGGGGTTAGATTAATTGATTTTCTATACTATGATGTAATAAGAGAACAACTCATTCTTTGTTTCTAAGTACTTTCCACTTCATGGAATGTAACCGAAACTATGTCTTAAATCTCCCTTTAACCCAAACAGAAAAGTGCCATTACCCTCCAAAAATCAAATCACCAAAATAATATATGACCAAAATAATATAAAGACCACTGATGATGCTTAATTCAGAAAGTTCAGGAAGACCTTTAGGCATCTAATATAACTAGCAATATCTCACCCACTGTGTATTCTTAAATATTTATTCAGTTTTATAAAATTAATTAAACTGCAGTTTAGATTAAGGTTGCCCTTTTTTTCCTGACCACAGAGCACTAGCACCACCACTACTGCACAACACTGATAATTTAAAGTGGATAAAAATGCAATAATGTGAAGAACACTTCATATGAATTAAAAGACCCAAGTTAAAATTCCAGCTTTGCTACTTACTGTTGCTGTGACCTTGGACAAATTAATTCTCATCTATAGATTTAATTTTCTCATCTGTAAAATGAATTGAGTTCAACCAGATCATACCTAGGATCTCTTCCAGCTCTACAGTCCTGTGATCCTATGAAACTAACTACTCAAAATTACCTTTTTGTAGCTACCTTTATGATCTTTGATCAATATGGAAAAAAATGCATGTCTATACACACACACATGTATATATCACACCAGCATCAGAAATAGGCTGATTCCAACTTCTCTAAACACATAAAAACTAGTGTATGACTAAACTGCTGATTTGTATATCTTGTCTTTGATGAGCAGCTCAGCATCTATTACATTTGATTAATCTAATCATAAATTCATCAAAGTTAATGATGAAAAAGATCTATTGGAAAGGGAGGTTATCTGCCCATATGACCAGTAAATCAGATCTTTTCTCTGTAAGGCATTTTTAGATATATTGTCACAGTCTATTTTAACTATTTCTGGTAACTGTCAGAATACACAAGTAATTTTTTTTTCCTTTCCAGTCAATTTTTTACTTGACATTGATAGATTTGGCAATCCTTATGATGTGACACCTCAGGGCTTCCCTTTTCATCTCAGAGATTACTTCACTTTTATTTCCAGATTTTTTCTAAGGGTCTAAAAGATAAAATCCATATGATAATTTTATTTGTTTATATTGATATCATACTAGATACAAATTTAAGGGAATATTAGTATATATCATACACTTAGGTAAAATAATGGAGTAGATTTGACCTCAGAGTCAGGAATACCTATGATTAAATATTACCTCTGAAACATAAAGGCTGTGTGAAACTGGAACCCAGGGAATTCTCCAAGACTGTGAGTTGAAAAAGAATTACTGATAAATATAGGGGAGTTTCGTTCCTGAGAGATCCGTATATTAAAAAAAAAATCACAGGACAAAATGAAAGAAAGATACCTAGAAAGACAAGACAGAGTGGAAACTGGACTAATCTTAGAATTAGGAAAGTGTGGGTTCAAATTCCTGCTCTGACATCTACTAGTTGTATAGCTATGGGCAAGTTATTTATCATCTCAATACTCCCAAACAACTTTCTAAGATTATAACAGGAGTTACACAGGGAGTTTGTTCATCCACAATTTCATACATTGATGAGTATTTACTTTGAAAGGGAAAGGAAGAAAAGGGAAGGAAAATTATTTAGGGAATACCTTAGGACCACTGAAATTAGTTCTTTTATTAATTTTAAAGCAAAATTAAAGGCATTGGTGATATAATAAAAAACAATACAATATTTAGAGTCTGACTTTATTTCTTTTTTAGTCTTTTTAATTGTATTTCATTTTTCCAAATATATAGATAGTTTTCAAGATTCTTTTTTAGTTAATAAGCATACAATTTAATAACATTCATTTTTTTAAATTGTTCCCTCCTTTTCTTGCCTCTTACCTTTCCAAGATAGCAAGTAATTTGATATAGGTTAAATATGTGCAGCTTTTAAAGATCATGCTTATATATTTGTCATATTGTACAAGAAAAATCAGATCAAAAAGTAAAAAACCATGAGAAATAGGAAAAGAGCAAATAAACAAGCAACAATAACAACAAGGTGAAAATATTATGCTTCGATCCACATTCAGTCTCCATAGTTCTCTCTCTAGATGCAGATGGCATTTTCTGTCCCAAGTCTATTGGAATTGCCTTGAATAACAATATTGTTGAAAAAAGCCAAGCTCATCACAGTTGATCAGCACATAATCTTGTTATGGTGTACAATGTTCAATTGATTTTGATCATTGCATCAGTTAATATGTTTCCAGGTTTTTCTGAAATCAGCTTGCTCATCTGATTTTATTTCTAAACCTGTCTCTGCTATTTACTAACAATGAAACTAACATTAATCAGTCATTTCTCCTGACTGGAACTCAGTTTTTGATTTTTAAATGTGGTGACAAGATAAAAAGAGAAATTCTATTTAAAATGCCTGAAGACAACACAAAATAATTTGAATTCTACTTGTCAAGATAAACCCAATGATTATATGAACACAATTATAAAACACTTTACACAAATAAAGACAGATCTAAACAATTGAAGAAATATTCATTGCTCTTTGTTCATGGATAAGCCAAGCCAATATAATGAAAATGTCAATTCTATCTAAATTTACTTATGCAATGCTATACAAAACTATCAAATAATTATTTTATAGAGACAGGAAAAGTAGTAACAACTTCATCTAGAAGAACAAAAAAGGTCAAGAATATCAAAGGAAATCAAGAGAGGGAGAGGAAAGTCAAAAAAGGAAGCCCAACACTTCAAGATTTCAAACTATCTTTAAAAGTGATAATCATCAAAATAATCTGATATTGGCCAGAAATAGAACGTTATATTAGCAGAATGATTGGGTACATAATACACAATAATAAATGTCCATAGTAACCTAATATGATAAATCCAAAGATGCAAGCTTTTGGGTTAAGAACTCCTCATTTTTTTATTATTTTTTTTTATATAAAGCATTTTATTTACAAAACATATGTGACCTTTCAACATTGACCTTTGCAAAAACTTTTTTTCCCAAGCTTTTCCCCTCCTTCCCCCCACCCCCCACCCCTAGATGACAGGTAATCTAATACATGCTAAATAGGATAAATTATATGACAAATACAATACATGTATACATATCTATACAGTTATCTTACTGCACAAGAAACATCAGATCTAGAAAGAGAAGAAGAAGAAACAACCTAAGAAGGAAAACAAAATGCATGGAAATATTCACAGAAAGCATTAAAATGCTGTGTTGTGGTTCACACTCAGTTCCCACAGGCCTCTCTCTGGATGTATATGACTATCTTCATCGCTGAAAAACTGGTTTGAATCACATCTTTGTTGAAGAGAACCATGTCCATCAAAATTAATCATCGTATAGTCTTGTTGCTGTGTATAATGTTCTCCTGGTTCTGCTGATTTCACTCAGCATCAGTTCATGCAAGTCTCTCCAGGCCTCTCTGAAATCCTCCTGTTGGTCGTTTCTTACAGAACAATAATATTCCATAACATTCATATACCATAATTTATTCAGCCATTCTCCAATTGATGGGCATCCTTTCAATTTCCAGTTTCTTGCCACTACAAAAAGGGCTGCCACAAACATTTTTGCACATGTGGTTCCCTTTCCCTCCTTTAAAATCTCTTTGGGATATAGGCCCAGTAGAAACACTGCTGGGTCAAAGGGTATGCATTGTTTGATAACTTTTTGGGCATAGCTCCAAATTGCTCTCCATAATGGTTGGATCCATTCACAATTCCAGCAACAATGTATCAGTGTCCCAGTTTTCCCACATCCCCTCCAACAGTTATCATTATCATTTCCTGTCATTTTAGCCAATCTGACAGGTGTGTAGTGGTATCTCAGAGTTGTCTTAATTTGCATTTCTCTGATCAATAGTGACTTGGAGCACCTTTTCATGTGACCGGAAATAGTTTCAATTTCTTCGTTTGAAAATTGTCTGTTCATATCTTTTGACCATTTATCCATTGGAGAATGGCTTGAATTCTTATATATTTGAGTCAATTCTCTATATATTTTAGAAATGAGGCCTTTATCAGAACCTTTGGATGTAAAAATATTTTCCCAGTTTACTGCTACCCTTCTAATCTTGTCTGCATTCATTTTGTTTGTACAAAAATTTTTTAACTTGATATAGTCAAACTTATCTATTTTGTGATTAATGATGACCTCTAGTTCTTCTTTGGTCACAAATTCCTTCCCCCTCCACAGGTCTGAGAGGTAAACCATCCTACATTGTTCTAATTTGTTTATAATATCATTCTTTATGCCTAGATCATGAATCCATTTTGACCTTATCTTGGTATATGGTGTTAGGTGTGGGTCAATGCCTAATTTCTTCCATACTAGTTTCCAATTATCCCAGCAGTTTTTGTCAAATAGTGAGTTTTTATACCAAAAACTGGGGTCTTTGGGTTTATCAAACACTAGATTACTATTGTCATTGAGTATTTTGTCCTCTGAACCTAACCTATTCCACTGATCCACTACTCTATTTCTTATCCAGTACCAAATGGATGTGGTGACCACAGCTTTATAATATAGTTTTAGATCTGGTGCAGCTAGGCCACCCTCATTTGCATTTTTTTTATTAATTCCCTTGAAATTCTTGACCTTTTGTTTTTCCAGATGAATTTTGTTGTTATTTTTTATAGTTCAGTTAAATAATCTCTTGGGAGTTTGATTGGTATAGCACTAAATAGATAGATTAGTTTAGGTAGTATTGCCATCTTTATTATATTCGCTTGACCTATCCAAGAGCCCTTGATGTTTTTCCAATTGTTTAGATCTGACTTTATTTGTGTGGAGAGTGTTTTGTAGTTTTGCTCATATAGATCTTTACTTTCCCTTGGCAGATATATTCCCAAATATTTTATACTATCGATAGTTATTTTGAATGGAATTTCTCTTTGTATCTCTTGCTGTTGCATTTTGTTGGTGATGTATAAAAATGCTGATGATTTATGTGGATTTATTTTGTATCCTGCAACTTTGCTAAAGTTGTGGATTAATTCTAATAGTTTTTTAGTTGATTCTCTAGGGTTCTCTAAGTAGACCATCATATCATCTGCAAAGAGTGATAATTTGGTTTCCTCATGACCTACTCTAATTCCTTTAATCTCTTTTTCTTGTCTTATTGCCAAGGCTAGCATTTCTAATACAATATTGAACAGTAATGGTGATAGTGGGCAACCTTGTTTCACCCCGATCTTATTGGGAATGGTTCTAGTTTATCACCATTACATATGATGCTAGCTGATGGTTTTAAGTAGATGCTACCGACTATTTTAAGGAAAAGTCCCTTAATTCCTATACTCTCTAATGTTTTTAATAGGAATGGATGTTGGATTTTATCAAATGCTTTTTCTGCATCTATTATCATATGTTTTTTGTTAATTTGGTTATTAATATAGTCAATTATGTTAATAGTTTTCCTAATATTGAACCATCCCTGCATTCCTGGTATAAATCCTACTTGGTCATGGTGTATTATTCTGGGAATGATTTTCTGTACTCTCTTTGCTAATATTTTATTTAAGATTTTTGCATCAATATTCATTAAGGAGATTGGTCTATAATTTTCTTTCTCTGTTGTTGTTTTACCTGGTTTAGGTATCAGTACCATGTCTGTATCATAAAAGGAGTTTGGTAGGAGTCCTTCATTCCCTATTTTTTCGAATAGTTTATATAATATTGGAGTTAACTGTTCTTTAAATGTTTGGTAGAATTCACATGTAAATCCATCTGGTCCTGGGGATTTTTTCTTAGGGAGTTGATTAATGACTTGTTCTATTTCTTTTTCTGAAATGGGACTATTTAAGTAATTTATTTCCTCTTCTGTTAATCTGGGCAATCTATATTTTTGTAGATATTCCTCCATTTCACTTAGGTTATCAAATTTATTGGCATACAGTTGGGCAAAGTAACTCCTGATTATTGCTCTAATTTCCTCTTCATTGGTGGAAAGTTCTCCCTTTTCATTTTTGAGACTAACAATTTGATTTTCCTCTTTCCTTTTTCTAATTAAATTAACTAGAGGTTTATCTATTTTGTTGGTTTTTTCATAAAACCAACTTTTAGTTTTATTTATTAATTCAATAGTTTTTTTACTTTCAATTTTACTAATCTCTCCTTTTATTTTTAGGATTTCAAGTTTGGTATTTGATTGGGGGTTTTTAATTTGTTCTTTCTCTAGCTTTTTTAGTTGCAAGCCCAATTCATTGATTTTCTTTTTCTCTATTTCATGCAAATAAGCATCTAGAGATATAAAATTTCCCCTTATTACCGCTTTGGCTGTATCCCACAAATTTTGGTATGTTGTCTCATTATTGTCATTCTCTTGGATGAAATTAGTAATTGTGTCTGTAATTTGCTGTTTCACCCATTCATTCTTTAGGATAAAATTATTTAGTTTCCAATGGCTTTTTGGTCTATTTTCTCCTGGCCTTATATTGCATGTGATTTTTATTCCATCATGATCTGAAAAAAATGCATTTATTATTTCTGCCTTCCTGCATTTGATTTTGAGGTTTTTGTGTCCTAACACATGGTCAATTTTTGTATAAGTTCCATGGACTGCTGAGAAAAAAGGAAACTCCTTTCTGTCTCCATTTAATTTCCTCCAAAGAGCTATCATACCTAACTTTGCTAACATTTTGTTTACCTCCTTAACTTCTTTCTTATTTATTTTGTGGTTTGATTTATCAAGTTCTGAGAGAGGGAGGTTGAGATCCCCCACTATTATAGTTTTGCTGTCTATTTCTTCTTGCATCTCTCTGAACCTTTCCTCTAGGAATTTCCATGCTATACCACTTGGTGCATATATGTTTAGTATTGATATTGCTTCATCATCTATGGTACCCTTTAGGAAGATAAAATTTCCTTCTTTGTCTCTTTTAATTAAGTCTATCTTTGCTTTTACTTGGTCTGAGATCAGGATTGCTACCCCTCCTTTTTTTTGTTCACCTGAAGCATAATAGATTCTGCTCCAGCCTTTTACCTTCACCCTGTATGTATCTCTATGTTTTAGATGTGTTTCTTGTATACAACATATTGTTGGATTCTGGTTTTTAATCCAATCTGCTATCTGCTTCTGCTTTAAGGGAGAGTTCATTCCATTCACATTCACAGTTAAAATAACTAATTCTGTATTTCCTGCCATCTTATTTACCCTAGCTTATCCTTTTCTCTTTCTTATCCCCTTTCCCTCCTCCCTACTATTTTGCTTTTGAAAACCACTTCCCTCAAACAATCCTTCCCCTTTAGAGCCCCACTCACCCCTTTTTTCCCCCCTTTCCCTCCTGTTTCCTTGTAAGTACGTCTATTATTCCCTCTGAGCCAAATCGGATGAGATGGAGATTAACCCAATTCTCATTCCCCTCCCTTTTCTCCCCTCAATCATTATAGGTTTTCTTTGCCTCTACATGTGATGTAATTTCCCTTATTTTACCTCCTTTTCCTCTTCTTCCAGTGTTATCCCTTTTTTACCTCTAATTTCTTTTTCAGTTTATCATATCATAATAATCATAAAATCACAATAAACATATAATAATAATCATAAAATCACAATAATCATATCATAATAATCATAAAATCACAGTAATCATATCATAATCATAATGTAATAATAGATTCATAAAATCAACCCTCATTCTATAAGTATCTATAACAAATATAGTTCTCAAGAGTTTTTTTTTTTCTTGTTACCTTTTTATGTTTCTCTTGTGTTCTGTGTTTGTAGATCAAAATTTTTGTTCAGTTCTGGTCTTTTCAGTAGAAATAGGTGAAATTCTCCTATATCATTGAATGACCATCTTCTACCCTGGAAGATAATGCTCATTCTAGCTGGGTAACTTATTCTTGGCTGTAATCCAAGTTCCTTTGCCCTTCGGAATATCTGATTCCAGGCCCTTCGATCCTTCAAAGTAGAAGTTGCTAGGTCCTGTGTGATCCTAATTGTGGCTCCCCGATATTTAAATTGTTTCTTTCTGGCTTCTTGTAATATCTTTTCCTTGGTATGATAGTTCTGGAATTTAGCCATGATATTTCTGGGGGACTTAATGTTTGGGTTTCTTTCAGGAGGTGATCGGTGGATATTTTCAAGGAGTATTTTGCCTTCTGGGTCTAAAATATCAGGGCAGTTTTCTTTTATGATTTCCTGGAAGATAGTGTCGAGGTTCTTTTTTTCATCATGGCTTTCAGGAAGCCCTATAATCTTTTGATTGTCTCTCCTAGATCTATTTTCCAGGTCAGTTGTTTTTCCTAGGAGATATTTCATGTTTTTCTCTATCTTTTCATTTTTTTCTTTTTGTTCGACTGATTCTTGAAGTCTTGATGAGTCATTCATTTCCAATTGTTCGATTCTAATTTTTAATGTCTTATTTTCTTCAGTTACTGTTTTTAGTTCCTTTTGCAATTGACCAATTACATTTTTTTTGTTCATTGCATTCTTTTTCCATTTTTTCTATTTTATTTTGCAGTGATCTCATTTCGTTTCCCCATGTTTCTTCTAACTCTTAAGATTTTTTATGCAATCTTCAAAGAAAGCCTTGTGACATGGAGACCAATTTATGTCTCTCTTTGGGGCTTTTTCTGGAGCTGCTTTATCTTTAGGAGCCTCAGGATTTGAGGTCTGTTCTTCCCTCTCTCCATAAAAGTTGTCTATGGTGAGAGCTCTTTTTGGTTTTTTATTCATTTTTTTTTTAAAGGTGTGAGGTCTGTTTAGGGCCAAGGTGGGACAGTTGCTTTAATTTGCCCTGGGGCAGTTCTGCTGATTGAGTTATTTCAGGAACTGGGCAGCTCCACTGATTGAATTATTTCTGGTGCTGATCAGTCCTGTTGTTTGATTGATTGCTTTAAGGTGCTGTGTAATGGCAGCTAGGTCCGATGCTCATCAGGGGTTCAGTGGTTCACAATCTATCCCCCTCAAAAGGCAGACACTCCAAACCACCTGCCCACAATCAGGACAGATTGTTCCAAGAGGCCTGCAAAAGACTCCCAGGTGTGTGAAAAGCACAACGCTCCCACTCCTGTTCCGACTCCTGTTCCAGCTCCCTGCCCCGGTCTCCCTGCGCTGCCGTCTGGGTTCAGTAGACCACCCCCCTGCCCAATTAAAACAGACCTGTTTTGAGGTTCTTCCAGAGTATCTTCTTCTAGAATCGTGTTGTTCTCCAGATATTGTGGATTTTTTTTCTTCAGAATCAATCTAGAGGCTTCATATGTTGTTGGTTTGAGGGGAGGTTAGAGGAGGTTACAGAGACTCCTGTCTGACCTCCGCCACCATGGCTCCACCCCAAGAACTCCTCATTTAACAAAAATTGGGAAAACTGGAAAGCAGTTTGGGAAAAACTAGACATAGAAGATCTCATACCATATACAAAGATAAAGTCAAAATGGATAAATGATTGAAGCATAAAGGGCGATATCATAAGTAAATTTGGGAAGCATAGAAAAATGTACATATCACATCTATGAACAAGGAAAAAGGTTATTACCAAACAAGAGATGAAGGAACTTACAAAAAATAGATCATTTTGACAACATGAAATTAATGTTTGTTTTGTTTTTTTTTTTACAAACAAAACTAAACAGCTAAAATTAGGAGAAAAACAAGAAACTAGAAAATTTTACAGCAAGTTTCTGTGAAAAAGGTCTCATTTCTCATATATATATATGTGTATATATACATATATATATGTGGAACTGAACCAAATTTATTTTTTAAAAATCACCTATTTCCCTGTTGATAAATGGTCAAATAATATAAACAGGCAGTGTTCAGAAGAAAAAGTCAAAGCCATCAATATTCATATTAAAAAAAATCTAAATCTCAACTGATTAGAGAAATACAAATTATTATTTTCTTTTCCTTAACATTTTTTATTTCAAGTTTTGAATTCCAACTTCTATCTTTCTCTTCTCCCTCTCCTCCTCAGCCCCTGAGACTGTAAGCAATCAGATATAGGTTATGCATGTGCAATTGAGTAAAACATTTTCATATTATATTCATTTTGTACAACTAGACTCAAACAAAAGAAAAGAAAGTGAAAGAAAGAAAGCAAAAAACAGCATGCTTCAATCTGTATTCAATCTACCAATTCTTTCTCTGGAGATGGATAGTATATTTCACCATAAATCCTTTGGGATTAGCTTGATTATTATATAGTTCTAGATTGCTCTCCAGAGTAGTTGAATCTGTTCACAACTCTACCAATAGTACATTAGTGTCCCAGTTAAGAAATATAAAATAAAACAATTCTGACAAAGCACTTCACACTTATCAGATTAGCTAACATGACCCCAAAAAAAAAGGAAAATAATAAATGCTGGAGGGAATGGGGGGATTGAAACACTAATTCACTGCTGGTGAAATTGTATATTACTCCAATTATTCTGGAGAACAATTTGGAACTATGCCCAAAGGGCTATCAAACTACATATCATTTAGCACAGCAATGCTACCACTAAGACTGTATGCCAAAGAGATCAAAGAAAAGAGGAAAGGATTTATTTGTACAAAAATATTTATAGCCGTTTTTCACATTGGCAAAGAATTGGAAATCAAGGGATACCCATAAATTGGGAAATGGCTGAACAAATTGTAGGATATATGACTGCAATGGAATTCTATTGTGCTATAAGAAATGGCAAGCAGGATGATTAAAAAAAAACCCTGGCAAGACATATCTATTCATGCAAAGTAAAGTGAGAAGAACCAGAACATTATATGTATAACAAGAAAATTGTAAAGGTGATCTATTGTGAAAGACTTAGCTACTCAGATTAAGGCAATGATCTAAGACAATTCTAAAGGACCCATGATGAAAAAATACTATCCAATTCCAAAGAGAGAAAACTGATTCATCTGAATGCAAATTGAAGCATATTTTTTAGCATTCTTTATTTTTATATTTTAATTTTTGATGTGTTTTCTTTTGCTATATACTTAATATGGGCATATCTCACATGTATAGTCAAAATCAAAGTGCTTGTCTTCTCAAGTAAACTGGGAGGGGCAAGAAAAAGAGAGAGAATGTAGAACTCAAAATTTTTTTTAAAAATAATGATTGTTAATTGTTTTACTGTAAATATTTATTTGGGAAATGTTTAATGAAATAAAAACATTTTTAAGTGAAAAATTGTGATAATATTACCCTCAATTCTCAAGATCAAATAAGGTCAAAATGATGCTCTGTTTTATAAAACTTAAAATGTTGGGAAAGGGGGAATTACCAATATATCATTAATTTTCTCTAAAAACAAAACTAGCCCAACTCCTAATTTTGCCTACAAAAGGACCCACTGAATCATCTCTTTGCCTTCTCAAGTATCTTTAAATAGTGACACAATCAAGTCATCTCACATAAGGAATCAGGTGAATGGAAGCTGTTGAATTCCTAAACAAGCTATGTCACTTGCTGAGCCATGGTAACCTCATCCATTAAAAGGGGTTATTTTGACACATAAACATGGGTACTTGTTAGAACTCTCTGCCTCATAGAAAGGCTTTCAGATAAATAGGGCTATTGAAGGCCATGGACATGGCTTTGTCAAATTAACAAAAAAATAAATAAAAATTGTGGTTACTTTTGTAAATTTCTGGTTACATTCATTCTCACCATCCTTCTCTTCTATTCTGCTTTCTCATTAGAAAATTCCTATATCTTTGGAGATCTATGGCTTAAATGGATGAAAACTCTTCAGATAGCCAAGCTCAAAAATTAACCCTAAAATGTTGAAGAAGGGAATTCAGCAGTTTTATAGTCCAATCTCCTTGCTCTACATATTATGTGAAGCAAAGTGAATTGTCAAAGATTAATCACCTAACAATGGGTTAAAGTTGAGGTGCTCAGCTTTTAAGTAATATTCATTTTACTACATTTTTAAATCTTCAAGGAAACAATGTTTTCATAAATTTATTTCTGGAGATGGAGGAAAGGAGGAAGTATAATAATATAATAATAAGCTATTCCCAGAAATTTGAATATATTTTTATTTTAAGTTTCATTAGTAATTTGGTGAAATGAAAAAGAAAGGTAGAGAAGGACCCATTTATTCTTCACTTGGCTTTCACTTTGAACTCCCACTAAAGTATTCTACCTTTACCTTAAAATTTGTTGCATCTTTGTGCTTTTAAAATCAGAAGTCACAGGGGTCACTTTGAAATTTTTGAAATGTATAGATAATAGTAGCTATCATCATTACAAGAAGACATTTGGGGTTAGAAAGTAGAACAGGGATAAGGAATGAAAAAGATGAGATGGGAAACATGTAATATAATCAAAACCATATTTCCATGCCTTAAGGGAGGAATGGAGAGAAAAAAAAGCAGCTACACAAGGCCCCATGACACAGAGCTGGCTTTCAGAGAATCACCTTGATTTACTTTTTGATAAGTGGGTATCTCTGAATTGCATAAATTGCTTTCCCAACCCCTGTGTAAATCTGGCTAATCAAGTAAAGCTCAAGCAGAACCTAACTAATTTAAGTCAGGATTTCCTTGTGAATAAATAAAATGCTGAGACTCATGCAGCTTAGCTGACTCCCCAAGCTCCTCTATATAGAATTACATGACTGGTTCCTCAAGGACTTTGTACAAAGAGGCAACTTGGGGAAATATTTTACAATCAGCTCTATTGATTTAATTTAAGCCCACATCCTCTGGCAGACAATTGGAACTTTTTTTTTGTCCCAACAATACAGTTTTAAGCCATAGGTGATATTGAAATTGATGTTGCACAGCAGTTGAATGATGGATTATGGCATTGCTGACATATTTGTCATTACATCCAGGTCTCCCAATGCCATGAATTTCATCATGGTTTCTATGTTCTGCTTTCTGAATGGCATTAAGATTCAATTGCATTTCTCTTATTCCCATTTCTTAAGAGCTGTCTATTCATTCAAGGGAAGATTGTCACATTCTATAATAACCTAGAGTATGACAATATTAATCAATACAGAAAGGGTTTATAAGGGTCTGTGTATAGATTTCAGCCAGTCTATGAATTTGAATAGGAAAAAATAGGTCTTTCCTTTAACCAAAATGTAATCTTATATTATGAATATAAACAACAAAAAGTTGATACAGAGCACATAGGTTTTATATGACTGAGTTCCATTACACACACACATACACAACTATTACACTAGATGAAAGAAACTAATCAGAGTTATGAACAAGAAGATGTTAGGATCTAAAATCAGAAGTGGTTTTTGTCTAGTTGCTTCATTTTATACATATACATTTTATACATATCTTTTTTGGGCTTATTGAGCTAGGTTCACCTTCAAGCAGGATATATCTCTAGAAAGTGGCTGGTTACTCAACCCCTCAAGTTAATACAGTAATCCTGAGAAAAAAGAAAGTTTTCCAGTGATCATTCATGAATCTTCACCCATATTAATTAACCAACAGAGTTAGCTTTAAGAATTGTTTGCTGAGATAGTATAATAAGAATTGTTGGGACAAAAATATCATTCCCCATCTCCTAAAAAAAAGTCAAGAACACATTCTTTACTATATAATACATATTTTACATATATATATGCATAATCATGCATGTGCATTGTATGTGTATATGTGTTACAAATATGTGTATGGATATACATATTTTCTTGAAGTGATCTCAAGTTTAGATAGCTCATATAATGAAGTATGAAGTATTAATGCATATACCTACTAAAAAAAAAGTGCTTTCCTCATTAAGTTCCCCTATAATGTTTTAATCAATCAATCAATCAATATTTATTAAGTGGCTACTATGTGCCAGTCATTATAGTAAAAACTGGGGATACCAAAAGAGACAAAAGACAGTATGCCCTCAAGAAGGCATACAACCTAATGGAAGAGAAAGGTACAAACAAATACAAAAATAAGCTATATACAATATAAATAGGAAATAACAGAGAGAAGGCACTAGGATTAATAGAGATTGGGAAAGGTTTTCTGTAAAATATATGACTTTAGTTGGGACTTAAAGGAAGCCAAGAAGATAAATAGAGGTGAAGATGAAGATCATTCCAGACTGGAAGACTAAGAGATGATGTGTCTTGTTCAAGGAACATCTGGGATGTCATAACTGGATTGAAGAGTACATATCAGAAAGTAAGGTATAAGAAGGAGGGAGCAAGATTATGAAGGGCTTTGAATGCCAAACTGAGCATTTTATATTTGATGCTGGAGGCAATAGGGAGATACTGATTTTATGGAGTAGGAAGGCATCATGATTGGATTAACACTTTAAAGAAAAAACATTTTAATGGCTAAATGAACATTGGATTGCAGAAGGAAGAGACAGACAGATTAAACTATTGTAACAATGCAGGCATGAGGTGATGAAGGCCTGCACTAGAATTGTGGCAGGGACAAAGGAGAGAAGGGGGATACTCAAGAGAGATTGGAAAGTTGAAAGTGACCATCCAGAGCAACAGATTGAATATTGGAGATGAGAGATAGTGAGGAATTTCTACTGGATTGTGAGTCTGAGGGAATAGGAGAATGACATTGCCCTCTAGGAAAGGTAGGAGGAGCTGGTATTAGAAGGAAAGATGATGAGTTCTGTTTTGGATATATGTAGTTTGAGATAACTATTCAATATTCAGTCTGAGATATCTGTAATGCAACTGGAGATACAAAATTAGCCATTAACAGACTAAGGGAGGATAGGGAGTTTGTAGTTCTCTATTGGACTCTTAAGAGTTGACCTTTATAGAGTCTTAGAGCTATATTTACTTCCACACTGAGCTACCTTTCCTCCCTCTGTCAAGCTTATCCTCCCTCAGCTCTAATGCATTTCTTGTCACTGGTCCTATCTCTCTGATTGACCAATCAATACAGAAGAGGGAAGAGAAACTGTTAGGCTCATTCTTACTGGGTTCACTCTTCTCTTGCTTCCATCTGATTAGAAGAACAAGTAATGTGAAAACCTTACCTCTGAAAAGAAGCTATAATTTTATATATAAGACATACCCACCTGTGTGACTTTGGACAAATCATTTAAATTTCCCTGAATCTTAGCTCCCTAATCTGTAAAATTAGAAGGATGGATTACAATTTTGTGGGTCCTTATTATTTATCATTGCTTCAGGGCCCAAAAGAAACAAAAGCCTGGATTCCTTTCTGTTCTGTTACTCTCCTTAAATTTAGGGACAACTCAGTCTTCCTAAAGCTGCTACAAGTATACTTGTGGTAAATTTAATTGAGTTAGAGATATAGGAAGGTAAAGGACAAAGGACAGTCATTTATGAATATAATCAATTAAAAGTGCAGATTTGCCAAACAGAATTGGAGGGAAGTGAGTTATAGAAGTTCTTGTTGCGGAAAGGAAGCATTTCTCTCAAGAATGAATATGTCTCCATGTAAACCTTCAATTAAGCCCAGTTTACCTATATTTTAATTA
Organism: Myrmecobius fasciatus; assembly: GCA_023553655.1. Taxonomy (NCBI): domain Eukaryota; kingdom Metazoa; phylum Chordata; class Mammalia; order Dasyuromorphia; family Myrmecobiidae; genus Myrmecobius; species Myrmecobius fasciatus. Next base: position 489,637 of record JAJPUD010000125.1, on the reverse strand, counting down.
TGGATTTGGCATAATGAACTATATAGTAGAGGATTTAACTTTGGGAAACTAACACACACGCAACCGTAGGCTTTTTCCATTAACCCATTCCCAATGGGCCATAGTCTCTTATAAAAAGCAGAAATCTTTGTAATGTAGCTTATTACTTTCCCACCAAAAATGGAACTTTTCCCCCCTCATACTCACATAAACTCATTTCTTTTAAATAAAAAAATGAACCAATAAATAATAGCTAGAATAATACTAGCTAGCATATATGAATGTTTGTGTGTGAGTGTTGTTTTGAGGTTTATAAAACACTTTATAAATATCACATTTTATCCTCTCAACAACCATGAAAGATAGGTGTTAATATTATCCTCATCTTACATAGGAAAAAACTGAAGCAGACAGAAATAAAATGATGTATAAAATGTCAGACAATTACTGTTTATCAAGAACTGGATTTCAACTAAGTTCTTACTGACTTCAAATTCAGTGTTCTATTTACTTTGCAAATGAAGGGAGAAAAAAGTTTAGATAAAAGAATAAATGTTCTTCCCAAATTCTCCAAGAAAGGAATTTGTGTATTGAAATATCTCTAACCCTTTGTCTTCTTTAAGGAATAAGATGTCAGATTTGGGAGAAGCTGTCACGCATACCCTTTTGGACGATGGTCAGCAGCACCATCAATCCTCTGGTATATTCACACTTAAGTTACCCAGATGAAGAGGTGGGTAGTCCTGGGCTAAGTAACAAACTGTTCTATGGAGGTTAATTAGCTAGCAAATGTCCTTCTCATTTTTAGATGAACTACCTAAGGTATGCTTCAGTTGAATCTAAAGCAGCCTTTTTCCATAATAAAAGTCTTTGAAGAATGTGTATGAAATCCTTATTTCAACCCAGGGCTACACATAAATGAATCCATTACAAAGAAGGAAATTTCTTGGTAGTGTTGGATTTCAAGTTTTATTTAAAATAATCTAGAAGCCCTCCTTTGGTAGGTTATAGGGATTAATGAGAAAAAAATAAGTTATTTAGAAGAAATACTGGAAAATATTATATTCCCAGATTTGTCTTCAATTGCTTAAGCATAGTTTTATGTGGCACTGTATAGATTTCAAATGGATTTCCACTCAGTTGTATAGGTGGATTCAGATCAAAAAAGATTTTTTCTTTTTTAAAAACAGTGGTTGATAGCATCTGCCATTAAAGAAAAATCATAGAATCTTAGAACAATAAAAGACCTAAAGATCATGAAAGCTAATTTTCATTTTTCATTTTCATTTCATTCCACATTTATTTTTTAATTCATGTAGAAATCAGACACAGAAAAGGGCCAAGATGACACAACATTTATGATAAAGTAGGTGTGTTATAGTGTGCAGAGTGTTGGATTAAGAGTGAAAGAACCCAATTTAATGTCTGTTATTTATTATTTATGTAAAATAATCATTTCATAACTTTGAAGTTAGTGTCTTCATTTGTCTAAATGAGATAATTGGAGTCCTGGTGCAGGGAAACAGCTGATAAAGCATAGCTTCTTTTATGATCTCAGCAGAGAAGTGAGGGACTACACAAATGGTATGTTACACATGTTATGTGATTCTTATGATAGCAAGATATACACATCATGTGATTTTACTTTGTTTCTTTCTAGATGTTCAACAGTTGGATGTAGTAGGAGTAGTGTGGAAGAAGGCTATCTTTTGGAAATAATTAAAATATAAATGTAAAAAGCTTATCAAAAATTTATCTTTGAAGAATATTGGGATACAATAAGCTAAGAATTAGTTCACAATCTCACACAAAGGTCCCTTTCAGTTATAAATCTGTGGTTCCTCTGAAAACGATGTTTATCTCTCATTATAAGAGAAGAAATGAGTAGCAAGTCATTTACCAACTAAAAGGAATCAAATCCTTTACCCATAAACTAAGCACTCATCCATTTTCCTGGGCAAGTAGTTACTAGCTGTTACTTTTCTTTTCCAGAAATATGGTTCTATATTGTGATTTGTGCTAGGAAAGGAAGCTATTCGCCCTAACTCTGTTAAGATTGAAGCATGGCAGCAGCAAAGATGGAATCTATAATCATGATCTTTATTCCAAGAGTCAGAGAATTCCTTACTGTGGAAATAGCATCAATGGCTTTAAAGGAATATATTCCTTTTATATTCCAATATACAGAGAAACCAGTATTTGGTGTTCACTTGAAAGCAAAGTACCTAGTACTTTATGCCAAGTGGCACATGTTTAACTTATCATAGACTTTTTGTCTTCCAGGATCTTATAGACTAAAAGGAAAGCGAAGGCAGAAGTGCACTCTTATATAATATTAAATGTCCATGCATATCTCCCCTACCACCCCTCCCAACACTAGATGAACCAGTTATTTCATCCTTGTAAGGAGATTCTTGTAAAGAACTATCAATGGAGATCAACTTCTTCTCTGCAATTTGTTGTCTTACCTACTTGAGTCACGGGATAAGTGACTTGAGATAGATTGTAAAGTCAGTATATTAGAAGTAAGACTTGAATGGAAAGTCCACCTGACTTTGAGGTCAATTCTCTAACTATTCTCTCAAGCTTCTTCTTGGAGTTGATGAATGTATTCATACATACACAACAAAGAAAAGGTGTGTGTGTATATACAGAGAAATATGTCTATGTATGTATATAACATGCATATTTACATATATAAACATATTCACACAAATTTATGTGCACATATACATATTTAATATACACACATACTTTTAACTATGCACTGGTAAATGTAACACCATAAACATATTGAGTACCATCTATGTGTAGAACATTGTGCTAAGATAGGGAAAAATTAACACAAAGTTTACATAAACAAGTCTGTGCCCTCAAGTTGGTTACAGTCTAATAAAAAGTAAGATAGGAAAAGACAACTACAGTATGTAATCAAACTAAGATAGATGTATTGAATAAGCAAAAAAGCATAAAGCTCTGTAAAGTCTAAAGGATGATATATATCATTACCTACATTATGGAGAAGTAGTTCAGGAAGATTTTTTGTGTGATATAGCACTTGAGTTGGGCTTTAAAGACTGGGTAGGAATTGAAAAGGTGAAGAGAACAAATAAAATAACAAAAGGAATTCACTGATGTATTGATATGTCTGACTACAATGTAGATGAGATATAATATGTAGGTAACCACATATCACATTCACAAAACTGTCCCAAAAGTAAGGAGTTTTGAATTCTAGTTCCAGCCTTGTCAGTAATATATATCACAACCATGAGCATTTAACTTCTTTTGACTTCTGTTTCCTTATCTTGTTGGGTAGCTGATCTATAAAGTTCTTTCAAGTTATAGATTTAAGAATTTTTTAAAGAGAAGTATAAGAAAAAATTTTTGATGTATTTAGAATGTTAGGTCAAAACTGTGAATGAAAAAGAGTGAATCGAATGTGAAATATTGTCAGTCACTTTCCATTTTTGCTCCTTTGTTTTGGACAGAATGGGGTATTCTCTCATGTTTTTCAATATGCTTATCTAAGAATATCACTTCTGTCTATTCCTATTAGCTCAGAGATACTTATCCCTGTTGTTCATCTTACTTCTCTGAAATCTAAAAAGGGTCTCTTCAGTAAGAAAAACATTGTTACCATTACTTTCATCAACCAAGCTTTGGGATCACAAGAGAATGCAGTACCTTACCAACAACTTTTGTCAGATGAAATGACTAGATAAAATTTATTTCCTCCAAACTTTTCAATAACCTTTAAAGCACTTTAAAAACACGAACAATTTATTATTATCCCTACCATTTTACATCAGGTAAAGCAGTAAAATTGCCTTGGCAATTTAAATAGCTCAAACTTCAAAGATACTATATTGAATAATATAACTATCTTTGTAGTATAGAAATAATTTTATCACAAATTAGTAAGTAAGCCTAATGATTCCAGTGCAATGGGAGAGAATGCTGCATTTTGAATTAAGAGGACGCTGGTTTGAATCCTTGATCTGCCTTTATCATGTCTGTGCAATTAAAACTATAACTACATTAGTGTCAATGGAACTTTGTTAGGGGGAAAGGAAATGCTTTCTGGAGACCATCATGTATCTTTGGGATTCTCTCCTCTCTTGTACCATATGATGAGAATTAACTGATCCTAACCCCAGTGCCTCATCATTGTAGTGGTCCTTTCCTAGGTCCACCGTTTCATTTCCAGCCCAACATTTGTTGCTTTTTGAAGATGACCAAAATGATATCACTATGTTAGAATTGAGTTACATTGTGACCGACTGTGATTGATCAGAATAATAAGAGCTCAGAATGTTCTGCCACAGGTCAGGCATAAATAATTCATATGAACATTTGGGAAAGGTTCTCTAATTTTGTGTATTTTGTGTTTCTTTTGGGCTAATTCAATTCTGCTTTGTTCATAGAGTATAGTACCTTCTCTGATGAGGGCACAACATGCTGGGCGTTCCTGTGCCAGTGTCTATGCTTCAAGAGATAAGTTTATGGACTAGAGCGATGGTCTTTAAGGTCCTTTGCAACTCAGGCAGATCATAGTGTGGCAAATAATTTAAGAGAGTCAAAGAAAAAGAATGAATCATGAAACAAGAGATGTAATGGCCATTTTGAAAAGAAAAAAGGCCAATTGACCTACTTACACACTTCACACAGAAACCATTTGGGGGTCTGTAGTCAGATATGCAATCATGTATTTGGAAACAACTCAAATATATTTGGGAATTTGCAAAAATAGGTGTACTAAGCAAATTGCATTCCTACTCAGTGAATTCACTCCACATATTATACAATCAAGAGCTGTTTTTAAAGTATCGAAAATACACACTTTTCACCTTTCTTCTAATTTCAAATTCATTTTAAACTTGTTTTTCCAGTTATAATTTGAATCATTTTAGAGAGAGGAGGTATTATTGGCCAGATTATTTATACAAAATGACACCAGATAAAGATCCTTTTGGATTGTTTTTGCCCGAATTTGCTTCTAAATTATATAATTCATATTTTTAAATATAATAGTCTCTGAAAAAATAATTACTTTGGAATTAAATGAAGCTTTTATTTAATTATGCCAAGTCATAGGAAGGTCTGTTCTTCTTGAATCATGCTATTGAGAGGCTTTGGAAATCTCAGTCCATGGATATGTCATATGGGTGACCTGGCAACTGTTTTTTTTCTGGGAGAATTTCCAAATGCATTCCCTGTACATATTTGATACTTTTCCTTTTACACATCTTTGGGAGGGAGGAGAAATGCTTGTACACTATTACTTAAACATCTTGCTCCCAACCTGTCAGTAACATGTACCCTCTGTGGCACTGGGGTAACCAGTGTTTGTTGTGGTGCCCTGGGTCAATCCCTGAAAGGCTGGGGCTTGTCAGCTCTGATCAGCTTACTTGATGAGGGTAAACTTTTCAGGACCTCCAATTGTGAACCACCAGATTTTCCCCTTGCTGAAAGTCACTGTTTCTTAACCTCCTAAGTGCTAAAGACTCTACAAAAAAAGAGCCCTGGTGCCATTCAAACCAGCATTCCATTCAGATGAAAGCTTGCATGTGAGTGGCATTCAGATGGCTTCAGAGACCAAAGTCTACATATAATAACCAGAACAATCATCAACATAATTTTCTTTTAAGTGGGGCCTTTTCTCCAAGGAGCACTAAGTATTCTTACATAGAACAGCCCATTTGAACCCCAAACCTTCCCTGTGAGAGAAGTCAAAGAATGGAAATTAGCCACAGAGTACCTCTTAAGATCAATTGAAGGAATTCATCACGGTCCTGGGCAGAAATGAAATGACAGACAAGCCATCATGAGATATTTACACAGCACTGAGATACTTTAAATCACTTGTGCTGTTTTTATTATTACATTCTTCATTTACCTAAACATACAATCAACCAAACCTGCCACTTCACTTAGCATATTGGGCCCCATTTTTTTTCCTTAAAAATAATCACAGGCAGACCTAGGTCATGCTTATTTTACTCTGAAGCCCTTGGGGATCCAAGAAAATAATTTGGTGAATGACAAGGAACTGCAAAAACATATGTAAGCCTAATAATTAGGTGAGAAAATAGTAATTTAGATATAACTGTCTTCAAGAGCAAAAAAAAATAGTCATGAGAAAGAGTCAGTGCTTTGAGTTTCTTTTTGCTTGGGGAAAAATGTTTTAGAATAAAAGTCTTGATCACTAGGTCAGTCTTTTACAAAGGCATCCCCTCCCCCACCTCCTATTTCTGTTCTTAACTGTTCAATGTAGAAGAGGCTCTCTCTAAGTTTTCTGCAAACTCACTAAGTTTAAGGGCAATTGTTGTTTGTTCTTCACTCCCAAGAGGACCAATAATATCATAAAGGTGATGTCTTAATTTGCAAGTGAATTGGATTTAAGTGCAAAGTCATCAGCCTTATTCTCTCTTCCAGAGCCACTTCGGTCCAATGGCAAGACATAGACCAAAATGAGGGTAAATGGCCCAATATATAGTAGGAGGTTTGGCCTTTTTAAGCTAAGATTATTCCCAGGTTTCAGTTTGTCTGAGATAATGATCATTCCATGATTAAGGAAAGGTAAAAAAAATGAAGCCAAAAATGGCCTCTTTTACCTAGGAAAAAGAAAAAACAAAATCATTCTAGTTGGGAAGACCTTCAGGATTTCTGGTCAAAGCAGAAATGATTGCTATTTAGTGTTTGTCATTTGTTCTTGAAGAGGACCATGATATCAGAGACATGATACCCTGATATGCAAGTGAATTATATTTAAGGAAGGGAGGGCTATGCAAAAATTACAAAAAATGTTCACCAGCCTTACTTTCTCCTTTGGAGCCATATGGATCCAGTGGAAAGATTTAGATTAAGATGACTGGAAATGATTATTTATATTTATTTGAAACTGTCAAATCCAAACAATGACCAACTGAGTTTGGGCTAGGGCCTATTGTTGGCCAGTCAGTGGCAGGCAGGGTGATTTGGATTTAAGGCATGGTCAAATAGTCCCATTTGGATCCTAATAAGCTTTATTAAAATTTGATTTTCTAATGCTGTATTTCAAGACATCATAAATTAAACTACATGGGGAAATTTAAAGAATGGAAGGGTTGTTTTGCTTCAGTAGGATGCAGTTGAAATTAAATGACAAACTTAAAGTAAGTCAGTAAAGCTCTCACTTTTCTTCAGTTCTATTCACATGAATAGCAAAAAAGGTAAATTGTCGAAGTAATTTAGCAGGGCGGGACATACATAAGTTGTGATTATTAGTAGGAAAAGGCAGAAATGGATTCATGAGCAGAATATAATATAAAATTTATGCTAAGAGGATAAGATAAGGAATAAGAGACAGTAGTGAGTACAGGTATGATGACCTGCAAAGGATCTAAGGGACCAAAGGAACATAGTTCATAGTAAGAAAACATAAAGAATATTAGAAATGTGTAAGATTTGGGAGGAGATAGAATGATTTAAAGAAAGATTATGATCGAACTCCAACCAATCAGTCAGGTAGTTCTAAAAGAAAAATAGTAGCTAGTGCGAGAGAGGTAGCAAGGAAAGTAGTGTCATAAGGAGGGAAATGGATCTCAGTACCAAATAAATAAAAGGACTAATAAAGAAGCTAAAAATTAAAAAAAATGTTAATTGTGAAATGTGTTTTGGGGAGCACATTGTACAGAGTGAGCAAAACTGAAGGAGAAAATTGAAAAAGTTTTATTTAAATGGATAAGAGGAGCAAGTAATCAGACATTTGGGGAAGGACCACAAGGTCTGAACATCCACATCCGTTGCTAGGTGGAGATGGGAAGAGTTCAGAATCACTGAAATGAGGAGAACACAAGAGAAGGGAGTGTGCTAATAAATACATGTTTGTTAAATGAGGGAATGAAAACTATTATGCTTATTTATTAGGTTTTCATGTTCACAAGGAACTTCCTAGTTCTGGTTCTGAGCTGTGATCACCCATAACTGTGGGGGTTGGTGTGTTTATTTTGAACTTGCCAGGACTTTTGCTTGAAGGGGATTATTGGACGCTGACAACTGGGAACTGCCCTACCTCTCTTCAGGAGAAGAGAAAAGCTGTTTATTTGACCAGTGGAGAGAAATGTGCACAGAGACAGACTGAGCGGGTGTCACTGCATCCCAGAGCCCCCAAAGTAGGATACAGAATAACAGCTGTTGGCTACAGTAAACAGATCTGAGGATTTTAGTTTAATAAATTGGTTCTTTTTTTATTAGTGAAAGTAGAGCCTGACTTCATCCTCTCCTTCTGCCATCTCTCCCATTCGTGTTATAAGAGAAAACCAATTTTTTTGACCATTCAGTTTTAAGACTTCACCTCCCCATTCTAGGTTTCTGGAAGGTGTTGCTAGATATCTATAATGAATGGCCCAGACATATCAACTAGCCAGAGTTCAAGATAGAGTTATCAGATATAGACAGTTTATAAATATTTGTTGTTGCCTGCTGTTACACCCAAAACTGAAAGAACCTTTAAAATTATATCATTTAATTCTTTTTCTTTATAGACAAGTTCCTAAAAGTTGAGTTACTTGCACAAGCTCATCACAGATAGAGGCAGAGCTGGAATGTGAGCTCTTGTCCAGATGCTATTTCATTAATTCAGGACCAGAACCAGGAAGACCTATATTGTGCCCTCCCTGTTCCTGTTGCTTAACTTGCCTTCCATTGGAAAATGACTAGAAAAATATTTTAAAACCAGCTTAAAAGACATTGAAAGCTATGATTCCCCCTCCCTGTTTTTCTTCCTTGCTTCTCTCTCTAGTATCATTATTATCTTACTTTAACTTTCTACTCAATTACTTATTTTTTTATTAGAGAAAACTTTGTCCTGTGGCTTCAGCCTCTGTCCACAATAGGTTACATCATCTACAACAATGTAACTAGCATTTATATATAATAGTGTTTTAAAATTTTTAAAGCATATTCTATGTATTATCTAATTTTTCCCTTACAGCAATCCTGGAGGTAGGTGCTATTATTATGCCCATTTTTGTGATGTGAAAAGTGAGGCAAGCAAAAACTAAATGTGGGTCACTGAGTTAGTGTTTGGTGCCAGGATTTGAATACTGAGATGAGAGTCTCTACCTAAGCCTATTCCTTCAGGTAGATGTGTGTTTCAAAAAACTCTCTACATTTGAACCTCTTCTCTACATTCAGTTGATATTTTTTTTCTAAGCCATACTGGATACAGTTTATCCTTCTGCATTTTCCTCTTTAATTTTTGGCATTTTCTTTTCTGCTCATTCTTTTCCCCCCTCTTTACTTATTCTACAGACTTTCTTGGATTAACTACATTATTTTTGTGTCTACTACTAGAAGAGAGTGGTTCTGATGCACCTTTCCCTGTCCTCAAAGAATTAATCACCAGGTCCAAACAAACTATATTCTGGGACCTGAAAGAATCTTAGGGTTTGATTTCAGAATCTCTATAACGATCCTTGCAGAAATGCAAAGAAAAGGAACAAATGCTCACCAGTGCTATATATGATATGGGTATTTAAATGCCTTAGTTTTGAAAAGAAAAGTATTGATATTGCAAACAATAAACTAAGGGAATTTGATTTTAATTCCTGGAACTATTTGGGAACCAGTCATTTAAGGGATGGTTTGTGGGCATCTAGAGAAGCAAGGGATAAGTACTAAAGAGTTAGCATGGCTTCACCAAAAACATGGCATGCCAGACTGACATCCCTTCTGTTTCTGAGGGAGTTACTTAGACTGAGATCAGAGGTTTGACAAAAGAGCAGCATTCCTGGATGTTGTAAACTGTCATACATGTTCATGGGACTGAAAAGATACGTGAAGTGACATAATTCAATTAGCTGGACTTGAAACTGATTGTATGATTGGATGTTCAAAGATCAGTTGTCAAATTGCTATTGAGTTCTCTAATTGATTGCCCCAAGGAGCTTTCTTATTCCCATGTTGTTTAGTGTTTTTGTCAATGAGTAGGATAAGAGAATAAGTGATATGTCTATCAGACTTGAAGATGGCATAAATCTGGGAGGATTAGTTAACACATTGAATAATTACAGTAAGAATTCCCAAGGACTGGGGCATTTAGGACAATAGTTTCCCAAGAATGGTATACATCAACTAGAAGATTCCATGGAATGAATAAAGAAACTAGCAAAACTATAGAGAAGTACAAAGATTTAAAAATTGTGGCTGCTGCCTATCTTTGTTGTTCTCTCCCCCAGGTTGCAACTAGTATAGGTTGAGGTGGGCAAACAGTCACACATGTGGTTGGTTGGAACTCATTCCCCACCTCCCCCTTTGTACCACAGTCCTTTCAAATTCAAGGAAGGATAAATGGTTTGGGGGCTTTCCAGCATGCCTCCCTCATGAAAGAAAAAGCAAATCAGCCTTATGGAACCTAGACTTCGAGGTGGTCAAACAAATTTACTTCCAGGAGGAGACAGGTCCATACCAAAGTTTAATTATTAGGAGAGAAAGTTTGGCAAGATGTATACCCTCCAATCTAGTACATATTAGTAATACTCCTTATAGAAATTTGCAGCAGGTCTAGGGCAATCACCACAACCACCACTATTACCATCATAAATTTCAATAAACTCCCCAGTGAATGGGAGATGGAAATGTGTACCAAGAATAGAAACTTCTTATTACCTGAAGTCTTTCCTCTACCCAGAAAAAGGAGATTCAGGAAAAGTTCGAGAGCATCAAGCAATGTAGAATAGGAGAGCAAAGAGTAGCAACTAGCAGGAGTAGGTAAGACCAGCTGCTGCAGCCCAAAGTAAGGGACTAAAGTAAGGAAGCTGAGAACTCTTATCAAACCGAGCATCTTTTATTGCCAAGACAACTCCCTCTCTGACTCCATCACACATTGAAAGACTATCCAACCTTGGACAACTGTTAAGATCAAGGATCCAAAATAAACTGAACTAGATCTCTTTGTCATAGAGATTTAAACTTTAATTTTCAGAAATAATGAATATTAAAATATAACACTCTAAATGTAATTATTGAGTAAAAAAAGTTTTTACACACTAAAGCATTATTTTAAAAATATATTTGTTTCACATTTCAATTTGTATTGGTATTATGTTTTACACACAATTAATAAATTAGTATTTGGTGAAAGGTGATGCATGAGCAAAGAAATTTGTAAATCACTAGTTTCTCAATAGTGATAGAACTCAAAAGTCATGAAGGGTCTATATAGGGATTTATGAAATAAACAATAGGCATTTACAAGTGTTTTTTTTTCTTTTATTCATTCCCCAAAGACAAAATTAAGAGGAGTAGATGATTTTTTTTTCTTTCGGGGAGTCAGATTTCAACTTGATAACAGGAAAAGATTCCTGGCAACCAAAAATGTCCCAAAATGAAATCATCTAAGCAGCAGTACTTTAGAAAGTAGTAGGTTCCCTCAATAGAGAGAAACCAACAAAGGTTGGATAATAGATAATCATGGATATAGATAGGAGAAGAATTTTCTGCTCAGGCACAGGGAAGATTTAATAGCCTCTGGGATTACATCCTACTTTGAGATTCTGTGATTCTCTTGTCTTCTTTGCCTCAATGTTTTCTGCTTCCATTCAGTCAACCAATCATTATTCATTTACTGAGTGTCTATGTTCCAGTCACTGTGCTAAACATTGAGCACACAAAAAAAAGAGACAAAAGAGCTTATAATCTAATAGCAGAGGCCATTAGTAAGCAAATATATACAAACAGATTATATACAGAATAGTTACAAAATAATTAACAAACAGGAAAGGTACTGGAATTAAGAGAATCTGGAAAAGCCTTTCTGTAGCTAAGATTCTATTTGGGAAATCAAGGAAGCTATGGAGGTTCTATTTCCTCTCAGGACTTGTCTCCATACTTTTTAAAAATTAGTTTCATTATCCCTCTGTCCACTATATAAAAAAGGAAATATGATTCTGGCTGCTCTCAATGAGGTCAGAATACCATGCCTGGATAAAATACACTCCCAGTCACTGAAAAAAAATAGCAAGATTAGTAAAAATACTACAAGAATGAGATTGGATAAACATTGTTCCTATTTTGGAAGGGGAAAGTTCTTCAAATGCTATGCTAGTAAATTTGACTGGTTCCTAGAACAATTCTTCAAGGTCTAACATATAAAAAAAAATTTTAATTAAAAAAAGATCTAACATATGAGTCAATCCAAGTCAACATATCATCAAGAAGAAATAATCCAAAATTACCAAACTGATTCAGATTACCAGTTTAAATGCTTAAAAATATCTTTCATGCTATTATTATGTTAAAGGTAGAGATGTTTCTGGATACTAGTACTTTTAGATGTATTCAGAACTTGTTGAATAATTAAACCATATCACTGATGATTAAATTATGCATTTCAAAATAGAGGACATAAAGGGAACAAGTATTTATTAAGTGCCAACTACATGTCAAGCATTATTGCTAAATCCTTTACAAATATTATTGAATATGATCTTTAGAACAACTCCAGAAGGTAAATGCTATTGTGATCTGCATTTTTGAACTGAAGAAACAGACAGAGAAGAGAGATTAAGTGACTTGCTATGAGGCATTTGAACTCACATCTTCCTTACAATGGGCTCAGTCCTAAAGTCCCTAGTAAAGTGTCATAAGACTCTTCTAAAAAATAAAGGAAAATAAAAGGCTGGATAACCACTTGCTGAAGAATACTGTAGAGGAGATTGTTGATACATCTTGAATTAGATAGCCTCTAATGTTTCTGACTTTGAGATTCTGTGACTCTGGTAAATAACTATGCAGAAATTGTCCCAGAATCCAATTGGTCAAAAGATAATGCAAGCTTTTACAAGCAATTAAATTGTTAACAAATAATAATGCTGTTTCTTCCTCCCTTATTTCTTTCCTACTTCTTTCCTCCCTCCCTCCCTTCTTCTTTCCTTCCTTCTTTACCTCCTTCCCTCCTTTCCTTCTTTCTTTCCTTCCTTCCTTTCACCAAGGAAAGATAAGTTACAAAAAGCACAGCTTGATACAAACCTGTTTTTTCTTCAGTTGTGCATACCATTATTTTGATCATTCTTAAAATTCTAATACAATCCCTATTAATAAAGTACATATTCATTTTTACAGTTCCCTAATTATCCCCTTTATCTTCTGTTTTCAAAGCAATATAATATTTATTTTTGTAATAATTTCCTCTTGGAAACACAACACAGCAGACAAAATGTGTTTTAATAAGTACTGTGAATTTTTTGTTCTATTTAGTCATTATCTAAATCTAGGATTATATAAAGGTGAATCCTTGTAAATACCATGTATTATCTAGAGTATCAGCACCAACAGGGGGTATAGATAGCACGCATTGTTTCTATTTGTCTTTTCAATGCATCATAGGCCTATTTTGTTAAAGGACTTATACTCCTAATTCAGTTTTACTTAGACTAGCATGAAAATTAGCTTTTATGCCCTAAGCTCATCCTGACTAATGGTGAGAAAAAAGGGGATTCAGAAGCATGCTAGGTGGCAGCAGAAAATTAATTTTGAATTAAGCATTTACCACAGATAATCCACCCTAGGATAATTGAGAATTGATTGTGTAGGAGCTATTTTAGCCAAAAATCTACATGTTTGTTATAGTCTCACTTTCTGAATCAAATGATAAATACAATTTCCCTTTTAGATACTGCTACTATACATTATCATATTCTTGTTCATAATCATTTTTCTATGTTTTCTCATCTTGTAAATTTTGTGTACTTTGGCCACAAGAATCCTTGGAAGCAGGCAGTGCAAAGTATTATTTCTCCTGTTTTGAAGTTGGGAAAGGCTGGGAAATCAGCCCAGAAAAGGAAGAGTTTTATTTACATGGCTTATAAGGGTGAGAAGCTAGGATTCAAACTCAGATCTTATTATTTCCCATTTACTATTAACATGTTTTAGATATATGAATATTATCTATAACAATGTTTTTCATCTTCAATAAAATATTCCTTATGGAAATTGTTTACTTTGAGACAACACTCTAGGCTTCATTTTTATCCAAATATAAAGGTCTTGTTTCTTGTTGAAACACAATATTCAAAGAAAAATTGGCACAAAGACCATGCATAGTGATTTTTTAAATTTTCACATTCAATTTTACATTAAGTTAGACATTATGATCTTAAAGGAGCAGCTAGATGACCCAGTGGATAAAGTACCAGGCCAAGGGTTAGAAAGACAAGTTCAAATCCAGCCTTAGATACTTACTAGCTGTATGACCACAAACAAATCACTTAACTCCATTTGTCTCCATTTACTCATCTGTAAAATGAACTGAAAAAAGAAATGACAAAACATTGACTTTTCTGCCAATAAAACCAAAAAATGGGTCATGAACAGTTAGACAAGACTGAAAAATGACTAAACAACATAAAACATGGTCTTAACAAATGGAGGCAGTTAATCTAAATGATCTCTAAGGTCTTTTTTCTCAGCTAAAATTCTTTGATTCTAGTTTGGGTTTAGCTACATGCAAATTAGAAGGGGAGCACAAGAAAGACTATGTGAAAAATAGTCTGGCCAGCTTCTTATCACCATGGATATAGAACTGAAAGAGTATTTAAGCAGGGAAAGTGCTAGAGGATAACCTGTGGTATTTTATTTGTTAAAACAGTAAAATTTGTAGAGTTATTCTAGAAGAGCCCAAGAGCTGAGAGAAGCAAAGATTTCTAGCAACTGAGCAGCCACATAGACACAAAATTCAGAATATTTGCCCTTTCTCTCTGCATTTATATCTGACTGTTGATTCTTGTGGAAAAGTCAGAAAGAGAGAGAGAGTGTGTGTGTGTGTGTGTGTGTGTGTGTGTGTGTGTGTGTGTGTGTGGTAGTAGTAGTAGTATATATTTATTTTCTCCAGATGCCCACATGGGTCTTAGATTATGTGTCTATATTAAGGGCTTCACAGGGAAATGTGTCCTCATGAGATACTTTTTAAGTTTAAATCACATCATTAATACTTTTTCCTTAAGTTTCTCAATTCTAGAGTATAGACAAAACAGCAAATTAAGACCTGGTTTGTAAGTTTTACAGATTTCTGAGTTGCAAATATTCATTCTGAAAACTTAACAAATTCATTAAACAAGTAAGAGCTGACTCCAACATACTTCTAACTATATTAATCAATAGTCTTGCTATAGGTTAGCACAAAAGTAGAAGCTAAGTGAAACTGAACTCCTTGGTCCTAAAAATTCAGCCTAAGAACTGCATATCTGATCCTTATGAACTGGCCTCATTCTTCATCCCCAGGAAAGGAATGCACCATCACAACCCTAAGAATATGATCATGAGCCTAATTACCTACTTTAAATTCCCCAAAGGAATACTATTCTAACTCATGAATTTTAAAAGTTTTTATTTGTTTGTTTTTGTTTTGTTATTTGTTTTTTGCTGAGGCAATTGGGGTTAAGAGACTTGCCCAGGGTCACATAGCTCAGAAGTGTTAAAGTGTCTGAGATCAGATTTCAATTTAGGTCCTCCTGACTTCAGGGCTGGTGCTCTATCTACTGCACTATCTAGCTGCCCTAGAATTTTAAAGGTTTGAACAAAATAATATCTTCTCTTCTTTTTCAGAGAATCTCTTATACAGATGATCTTTTGCTCCTTTTGAATGAGTATATTTTTTAAAAATTAGTATATTTTAAAAGATTATGTTACTAAACAGGTGTTTGTGATACTTCCCCTTTGGATTTTAAATGAAAGGATTCTCTATGTTTTTTATCTATGGGTTTTTTCTTCATATCTCATCAGATTAAGTTCTTAAAACAATGACATTTTGCATTTTTACAGAACTTAATGATATGCTTTTTTTATTAAAGTTTTTGTTTTCAAAACAAATGCTTGGATAATTTTCAACATTTGCCCTTGCAAAACCTTGTGTTCCAAAAATTTTCCCTCCCTTTTGCCTAACCCCTCCCCTGGATGGCAAGTAGTCCAATATATGCTTAACGGTATTCTTTTCTTTTTACTTTTCTATAGTTTTTTTTCAAGTACATGTAAAATTAATTTTTACATTTAATTTTAAAAAAAATTTTAAATCCAAATTCTCTCAATCCATCTCTCCCTACCTTTCCCTTTCACTGATAAGGTAAATTGATTTACCTAATATAGGTTATATATGTGCAGTTATGCAAAATGCATTCAATATTAGTCATCATAAAAGAATACACAGATCAACAACAAACAAACAAATCAAGACAAAAAAGAAAGTAAAAAACAAAAAGAAAAAGTAATTTTGATCCAAATTCAGATTCCATCAGCTCTTTCTCTGGAGGTAGATAACATTTTTTATCATAAATTCTTTAGAATTATCTTGGGTGATCATATTAAACAAGAAAGCTAAGTTATTCACAGGTGATCATTTTACAATATTGCTTTTATTTTTTGTACTGTTCTGGTTCTGTTCACTGCACTTTGTATCAATTCAAGTAAGTCTTTCTAAGTTTTTTGAGAGAATCTGCTCTTCATTTCTCATAGCACAATAATATTCCATCACAGTTCAATAATACAATTTGTTCAGCCATTCCTCAAATGGTAAGCATCTTGTCCATTTCTAATTATTTGATATTCAGAGCAACTTTTATTAGTTTGATAGACATTATTATCATTATCTTTCAAATGAGAAGACTAAGACCCAGCACAAAGTAAGATGTGCTTAAAGTCACATAATTAGGAAGTGGAATGAATAAGGATTGAAATGATAGTTGTAGGGTTTTTTCCCTAGTCCAGTGATCTTTCAAATATATATTTATTGAACAAATGTTGTGCATAAGAATCTATGCTAGTTGTTTAGCAGTATGGAACAATATTTGACTATATCACAGGGAGGCTGTGGAGACAAATAGTAGTAGTAAATGTCAGGAAACTGTAAAATGACAGAAACGAAGATGCAGATACCTTTCTTCAATTTTTGTCACTAAACACACACACACACACACACACACACACACACACACACACATAGTACCAGTCAAGACACAGTGGCATTATCTTCTTTTGAGAGCTTACTGATATGAGGAGATTAAGGATTTTCCACAAATACAATTCATATAGTTATGACAAAACAGTCCCAACAAATTTTATTGGCTCAAAGTTCTTGCGACCTTGTTTAAAATATATCAAACCTACAATGTGTGAATATGTGAATATGTGTGAATTCACTTTTTTGCTTGAACCAGTTATTTACAAAGTTATCACAGACTTCCATGGCTCCCCCAAACATTCTATCTACTATAATGAGGTATAATGGAAAGGTCATAGATTGAGAAGTAATAAGAGCCTAATTCTGACTTTTAGTTTTGCCAGTAATCTTAGCCTTCTAGGTCCTCAGTTTCCTGATGTATCAAGAAAGGTTCCATAAAATCATCTCATTCTTTTCAACTCTGAAATTTGAAGAGTTTCTTCCTTTTAAATATAGTAAGGTGTGTGTGTGTGTGTATGTGTGTGTGTGAGAGAGAGAGAGACAGACAGACAGACAGACAGACAGACACAGAGAGAGTGACAGAGAAGGAGAGAGAAAGAGAATGAGAGAGAGAGATCATGGAACTAAGAGGTTGGAAAATATACTTTTGGCTTCCATTCAGAGGAGATCTGGGCCCATTCCACCCACCATTAAAATTCTAGCACTAGTCCAGATCAGTAGAATTCTTAAGCAATGAAAACAAGACATTATAATAAACACACCACAAGATAAACATTAAGCCATGCACATTGAAGACTTTTTTTTTAAAAAAATAGTTAAGAACTGGATTTCTGCCACATTATTAGCATGATTTCCAACTCTACCATATTTTCTCATTCTGCAAGATTTTCATCCATACCTTCCCATATATCTTCCAAGAGAATCTATCCAAGATGCTAGAGGAATCCTAATTATTTTATTGTAATAATAATAATAGCAGATATTTACATATAATCCTTTCAGGTTTCTAAGGTGTTTTATATTGATGATATTGATTATATTGATGATATTATCCTGTGAAGTAAATTATAAGTATTAGTGTGTCCATTTTATAGACTTTTTTTTTCTAAACTGGGACTCAGAAAGATGGAGTTATATGCAAAATGTCACAAAACTATACAGTATCAGAGACTGGATTTGAATCTCTGTCTTTTTATGTTTTATCTCTTAGTTGGTGCTCTTTGATTGTCAAGGATACCATTGTAGTAACTGGGTTATCTTTTGTGTGTGTGTTATTCTCACTACTCTCTTCTGATTTCACATGTTGTTGATAATGTCAGTTTTTTAAATAGGCCATAATCTGTTTATACTTGAAATGTACTTGTCATTTCATTGATTCTTTGATCACCAATGATTGTGATTTCCTAAGATGATTATGGAATTATGATCCAGAATTCAGGCACATGAAATAAAGTGTTCTTATGTTTCATAAATTCCTACTAGGCTTAAAATTATTTCTGTTTTCAGAACCAGGAAAAGATGTTGCTACATATTAGCAAATCAGAGTAATAAGGGTCATGCCAGTGACACTGAGGTTGCATTTTACATTTAAGTGCATTTGCATTTAGATAAATTAATTCAAAGATATGCAATGTGCTACACACTTTTATTTGGATAAGCTTGCTCTATTGCATAATGACATTTCAAATACCACATCAGCTGATATAAAAGAGACTCATTTAAGGAAATGCACCTTGCTTTTAATAAGCTACCCTATATCTTTTTTAAAAGTTTTTTTAAGTCTTTATACATTCCATAGAATGATTTCATATGAGTTTCTAGAATTTGTTGTGTAGATATAATGGGTTGAGAATAGGAAGGAGAGCTAAAAGATAAAAAAAAAAAGCAAGAATAGCCCCACCTTTCCAAGATCCTATGTTTTAAGATATATAATACACATAGAAACACCGACAAGCAATCAAAATGGGGAGGCACACAGTTCTAAGACCCAATGTTTCTTTTTAATGCGTTTTGTAGTCACAGAGCCCTGAAACTTTTTTTTTTCAGTTTCTTCTAGTCCTTTGGGATCTTACTTGATGAGTGACAAAATTGAAAGGCAGTATGCTATAATGGAAACACCACTCAGTTCAGAATCAGTAGAGATGTTCAAAGTCACATAGCTAACAAGCTTGAAAGAATAAGTTGTTTAATTTATCTGAGCCTGAAGTTCTTAATTTATAAAGAAGCTCAACAGCTAATAGGCACAGTGAATAAAGAACTAGACCTAGAGACAAGAAGAACTGAGTTCAAATCCTACCTCAGACCTGGACAGGTTGCTTAACTTCTGATATGTCCCTCAGTTTCCTTATCTATAAAATGATGATAAAAATTGTCTATCTTTGTAAAGTTGTCATGAAATGATATTCTAAAAGCATTTATATATACATAGATATATATATATATGTATATTGAATATGACAGTGTGTGCATTCTAGTTATTATTATTATAAAGTAAGAATGAAAAATAATTCTACTACCTATTTAACAGGATTATTATGAGAAAAATATTTTATTGTGTTGATAATCAGGCTAAAACAGGTTGAGGGTAACCAAAAAGCTTCAAACCTGTCAGTGAGTTAGGAAAATATCTAGGAGGAGAGAGGCAAGCAAAGGGGAGAAACTGAATTTTGATTTTATATTTTTTGTATAAACCATTTTAGCAGATTAAATACTTACTTTGTATAAGACATTGCTACCCCAAAATTATGTCTGAAAAATTGATACAGAATGGTTAAATATTATATATATACATATATATACATACACACTACTTGGTATACAGCATTCAGGAAATCAATTGACTTCTCTGGGCTTCTGTTTTTTTTCATCTGTATAATGGGGTGACCAGCCTATATGATCTGTGAATTTCCTCCTAATTCTAGATCTATGATCCCATGTTTTATAATTAGTAATCTTATACCTTCAACTATATCTCAAAATATACAGAAATCTAGAGCATAAATAACAAAAAAGCACTTAAATTTGAACCAGTATTAAAATCATGTCCCAGAAAAGGATCCAGAAAATGCCTCAAGAAGGAAGACAAGGGACTTGTCACTCAGAGTTCCAAAGGTGTTGTGAAATAAGAAATAAAACTACTCAGCAGCAGCAGTTCAGGCTTTATATTCCCATACTAGAAAAATCAAAGTACCATAACATTAAAGACTTGGAAGATTACTTAGAGATCTGTTCCTTAATTTTACAGGGAGGAGTCTGAATTACAAAATGAATAAATAGTTAACTGAATAACTGAATAGTTAATAGCAGAGCTAAAGATTCTAATTCCAAATTCTGTGGTCCTCCTATTATGACTTGAAGTGAAGTCACTCAGAAAGGTAAAAACTATAACCAGCTAAAGCAAAATGAATACTTTTTTCTTAGAGTTATAAAACTAGGCATGAATAACTCGATTTTGCTAATGAAAAATATTATGTATATTATTAATGTTTTCATTATATCCTAATAATAGCCTTGTGACAATACCATAGGCATCATTATTTCCCTTTTTATAGATGAGGAAACTGAGACAGATTGATATGACTTCACAATGTTCTCATATGTACCATCAGAGATAGTGTTCAAACCCACAAATTCTTCCTAACTCACAGCTGTAATGCTTACCTTTGTTCCATTGGAAGTTTGTAGATCTACTAGGTTTAAGAGTGGTTATGTCCAAAGTGTACTTCCTGAATTAGAAGGCACCTGAAACACTAACAGACTTTGAGAACAAGTCTAATCTTACTCATATGACTTCAGAGTTCTGTGATTTCCTCCAATTCTGGCAGGTTCATAAGAACGGCCAATGTTGTTTTTCCCAGGCCATTATGTTCCTAGTATAAGCAATGTCACTTGTTTTATAAATTGCTGTGTACAGAAATAATAGTCAATAAAAGCTAGGAAAAAAAGCATCAATATCAGAAGGTGTATAGATATTCTATTCAAGCTTTTAGAGGCATAGAGATGCCAGGAAATGTTGTGTTGTGTTATTTTTTTTCTTCCTCCAAATGTCTTTAATTAAATCTCCAAATGGCAAGACAATTTATAGCATCCACAACAATGGCAACAGATCTTCCTTTAAAAAGTTTTTTACATGGTTCTTTTTTCCCCCATTGTAAGCTCTACATCTCTCATTTTGACTTATTGTTTGATTCCTACATTTGTCTGATATCTTTCCAGTCATGGTGATAAGAGATTGTGGTTTTATTTAAGCAATTAGCTATAATCTATATAAACTCTATCTTTATATAACTTCTAATTATAACAACTAGCTTTGCTACTTATTTGAGGCATGAAAAAGCCTGCATTCAAGTAATTAGAGATATTTTCAAATGACTTCCTCTTTCCTTTGAAGCTGAAAAAATATAGATAAAAAGGAAGTTTGGGGAGTTTTTATATGAGAAAAAAAATATGAACACCATGTTAAGATAATTATATCTTTGCTCATTTTTAAGCTCCCAGTTTATCCTTCCTTCAGAACATAACAAACAAAAGTGGATTAATTTACAGACTCACTGCAGAGCCACAGTAGCTGGATACTCTCAGCAAAAATTGATCTAACCATAGCACGTTAGCAGTACAATGATGGATGGAAGCCCTAATAATTTCTTTTATGCAGGTCAAATATTCTCCACCCTAAAACTTCTATGTAGCTAAAGCGGTTTGCAGTTTTCACAGCTTTCTGATCGTCCATTTTTTTTTCCTTCTTTTTTAAACATAAAATTGTTTCCAGGGCCCAACAGCTGGTGCTCGCTGGCTGAAGGAATGAACAGGAAGACAATGTGTTCACAGGATTACAGAACAGGCTGAGAGGGGGAATTTATGCAGAGTTTTATAAGCTTAGTCAGGCAGAAAATAGATTGGGGTTCACAGAGGAAATAATGTGCCATTCAAAGCTAAGCTTACAGACATAAGCTTCCCTAACACAAGAGCAGCCATGGACTGTCCTAGCTATGCTTCCAACTTTAATGGTTACCTCCAAGTTTGGGTCAAATAATAGATAGATATGCCTCCAAGTTCTTAATTGCCCATGATTATTATTTATCCATCAAAACCAATCAAGTTGTGAAACCCTTTCTCTCACAAAATCACACACCAAGCTGGCAAAAGTTCAGGGGTTGCCTAGGAAAGGGAATAAGGGTATTGTTAAATATGTATGTATATGCACATACATATACATATGTTTTTTTTAAAAATACTGTCTTTAAGGAACTCTAGGATAGTCAAAGAGACTCTTCCAATCAACCAAAGCCCTTAGCCTTCTAGAGAGAATTCTGTTCCTAGCCTCTTTCCCAAAGCTCTCATATCTTCTTTTAATGAGCTCCCACATGTAACTTGTCATTCATCCAAGTACCCCCCAAATCTTCTAGTTTAAATAGTACATTCTGTGCTGGGAACTTTTATTGTATTATAACAATGTCTGTTGAGTTAGGTTGAAATGAAAATCATACTCCTAACAGTACATCTGGGCCATGCTTTTTGATAACAATGGCCTCATCTTCTATAACTAAAAAGTTGATTCTTAGTAGTGGTTTTCCAAGGCATTATTGGTGGTATTCTGAAAGGAACCTATAAGAAAGATCAACTAAACTCATTAGTACATTAGAAAATTCCATAGATATTTCTTTTAGTACACAATTATATGTCAGGCACTGTGATAGGTCCACAGAACACAAAAATGGAAGGAAGGAAAGAAAGAGAGAAATAGGGAAGGAGTGAAGGAGCAAAGGAGAGAAGAAAGGAAAGAATAAAGATTGTATTTCTTTCTTTAAAAGATGTGCATTTCGGGCAGCTAGGTGGCGCAGTGGTTAGAGCACCAGCCCTGAAGTCAGGAGGACCTGAGTTCAAATCTGGTCTCAGACACTTAACATTCCCTAGCTGTGTTCCCCTGGGCAAGTCACTTAACCCCAATTGCCTCAGCAAAAAGCAAAAAAAAAAAAAAAAAAAATGTGCGTTTTTCTTTAAACAGCAGTATATGCAATTATTAGCACACATTCAGTTATTTGCATAATACATTTATTATAAATTTTATTAAGTATTGTAGTATAATGGATAGAAAACTAGTTGTGGCTTCAGGAACACTTAAATTCAAGTCCTACCACTGGTACATACTTGATTTGTGTGATCATAGGCAAGTTTCTTAATTCTTTGATAACTAAGAGTCATCTTCTAAAGCTACAGACTTATTGTCTGTACCAAAGAAGTCATATAATACTAGAAGGTAATTAATGATTTTGATTCATCTTTTATTAAGTTCAAATCATAGTTCTAATTTATAAAATAATAGTATGACATTAGTGTATAGATCAGTTTATGAATATTATTACAGAAAAATATTTTCTTTTTCTTTATCCTTACTTATTTTTTAATCTTTTAGTCAAATCTTAGCATAGATCTCAAGGTCACTTGGAACTGTTTAGGACAGGGTTCAGTTTTTTATTGTTTAGATTTAATTAACATTTTATCTTCTGTAAGATAACTTTGAAGACCTTGGGTGGAGCTATCTTTCAATGACTTCACAACTTCTAAGGTGTTTTCAAAGCTTAATGGTAAATATGAATGACAAAGATATTTTGTTCATTTAATATTAAAAATACTAAAAAGTAGCATTCCAGTCCACCAAACTATGACCACATTATTGGGTCATTGGGCACTAGAGGACCAAAGACAAAAACATGAATTAGTTCAAGGTCTGAAATAGGGAGATAGATAAATAGATAGATAGGCAGGCAGATAGTATGGCTATATGTATGTGCATATACATTATTGATATATTGGTAGATAATGGGTAGATGAGTCAATAGATTATAGATACAGACAATAAATGATAAACAGTTATCTGTTTCTTAAGCACTTATGTTAAAAACTGTCAGAGAAGATGTGAATGAAGAAAAGAAAAAATTCTGCTATTAAGCAACTTACATTATTTTAACTATGTTTTTCTTTCTAATATTTTTTTATTTATTTTTAAGTATTTTTCATTTGCATGTAAAATATCTAACAATTTTTTAATAAAAATTCTCTTTTCTTTTGACCCTTCTTGAGAAGGCAAATGATTTTTTAAATTTATTTTTATTTTTATTTGCATAACATATGTATGGGTAGTTCCTCAGCATTGATCTTTACAAAGCTTTCCATTACAAATTTTACCCCCAGTCCCCACCCCTCCCCTAGATGGCAGGATATCCACTACATGATAATTATGTTAAAATACTTGACAAATTGAATATATGTATACATATTTCCATACTTATCATTGTTGTGCAAGAAAAATTGTATCTACAAGAAAGAAAAATCAGATAAAGGAAACACAATGCAAGCAAACATCAATCTAGAGCATGAAAATGTTATGTTGTGGTCCACATTTCATATCCCTCTCTCTGGGTGTATATGGCTTTCTTCAGTGAACAATTAGAAGTGGTTTGAAACATTTCATTGTTGAAGAGAGCCATGTCCCTTAGAACTGATCCTCATATAGTATTGTTGTTGCCGTGTGTAATGATCTCCTGGTTCTGCTCATTTTGCTCAGCATCAGTTCATGCAAGTCTCTCCAGGCCTCTCTGAAATCGTCCTGCTGGTCGTTTCTTACAGAACAATAATATTCCATAATATTCATATACCAGAATTTATTCAGCCATTCTCCAATTAATGGGCATCCCTTCAGTTTCCAGTTTCTAGCCACTACAAAAAGGGCTGCCACAAACATTCTTGCACATGTGGGGCCCTTTCCTTCCTTTATGATTTCTTTGGGATATAAGCCCAATAGAAATGCTGCTGGGTCAAAGGGTATGCACAGTTTGACAACTTTTTGAGCATAGTTCCAAATTGCTCTCCAGAATGGCTGGATCCATTCACAGCTCCACCACAATGCATCAGTGTCCCAGGAAGGCAAATGATTTGATATACATTATTCATGTGAGATCATGAAAAACATATTTTATATTAGTCATGTTGCAAAAGAAAACATACAAAATGAAATAAGAAAAAATGTGTTTAAAGTATGCTTTGATCTAAATTCAGACTCCATCAGTTTTGTTTTGTTTGTGTTTTTCTGGAGGTAGATAGCACTTTTTCATTAATAAGTCCTTTGGGATTATCTGGGATCATTTTATTGAATATCTTTGCCAAGAAAACCCCATGCACAGTATGTCCAAGGGGGTCACAAAGAGTTGGAGACAACTGAATAATAACACTATGTAGGTCCTTTCCATTTTTCTTTGATTCCTTTGGGATATAGACCCAGTCATATTGCTAGGTCAAAGGGTCAATGATTTTATTGCCTTTTGGACATATTTGCAAATTGCTCTCCAGGATTGTTGGATCAGTTCACAACTCCAAAAAGAACTATATTGTCCCAATTTTTCCTCATCCCCTTCAGTATTTGTCATTTTCCTTTTCTATCACATTAGCTAATATGATACATGTAAAGTGGTACCTCAAAGTTATTTTAATTTGTATTTCTCTAATCAGCAATGATTGAATATTTTTTCATATGACTACAAATATATCTTAATTTCTTTTTCTGAAAATTGTTGTTTGTATCATTTTACTATTTAACAATTGGGGAATGGCTCAAACTCTGATAAACTTGACTCAGTTATCTATATATATAAGAAATGAGACCTTTACCAGAGAAATTTGCTATCTTTTTCCAGTTTTCTGACTTTCTTCTAAACTTAAAATTGATTTTGTTTATGCAAAACCTTAAATTTAATATAATAAAAATTATCCCTTTTGCATCCTGTAATATTCTGTATCTCTTAATTGGTCATAAATTCGCTCAGTATCCATAATAGGTAAAATATTCAATTTTATCTTAATTTACTTAAATAATATACTTATTTTGATCTTATTTTAGTACAAAATGTTAAATGTTGGACTATCTAGATTCTCCCCAACTGCTTTCCAATTTTCCCAATGATTTTTTTGTCAGATGATAAGTTCTTGAACCAAAAATTTGGATCTTTGTATTTATTAAACACTAAATTGCTCCAATCCTTTACTACTATGTAGTGTGAACCTAATCTCTTTCAACAATCCATCTCTCTTTTACTTAACCAGTACTAGATTTTTTTGATTATTACCACTTTGTAATACAGTTTAAGATCTGTATAGTTAGTCTATCTTCTCTTCACATTTTTTTTTCATTGATTTCTGCTTTTGCCTTAGTGGTTAGAATGTCAAGTATCTTATATTGTCTGCAATTATTTTAAATGGAATTTCTCTTTCTTTCTCTTCCTACTAAACTTTACTAGCAACATAGAAAAATGTTGATGATTTATGAGAGTTTCCTTTATATCCTACTTCTGAGCTAAAGTTGTTAAGTTACAACTTTTTTTATTTGAGTCTCTAAGATTCTACAAGTGTACTATGATATTGTCTATAAAAAGTTATATTTTTAATTTCTTCATTGCCTATTCTAATTCCTTTAATCCCTTTTTCTTTTCTTATTCTTATAGTTAGCATTTCTAATACAATATTGAATATTTATTGTGATAATGGGCATTTTTCCTTTATGCCTTATCTAATTGAGGTTTCTAGCTTATCCCATTATATAATATTTGCTGGTGATTTTAAACAAATATCACTTATCATTTTAAGGAATGTTCCATTTATCCCTATGCCTTATAATATTTTTTAATTAAGAGGAACAATTTAGTTTGTCAAAAACTTTTTATACATCTATAGAGATAAACATATGATTTTTGTTGTTCTATTGTTGGTATGGTCAGATATACTGATTATTTTCAAAATATTGCACCAGCCCTACATTCCTGGTATAAATGACCACACTTGTTCAAAATGTATGATCTTTATAATATGTTGCCATAATCTCCTTGCTAATGTTTTATTTTAAATTTTTGCATCAATATTTATTAGGGTAATTGGTCTATACTTTCCTTTCTCTGATTTTGTTTTTCTTGGTTTAGATATCAACACCATATTTGTGTTGTAAAAACTCATTCTTGGCCTATTTTTCAAAATAGTCCTTATGGAATTATAATGAACTTTTCTTTAAATGAGGAACTTGCATTCTAATGGGGGACGGTAACATATAAAAGGAGAACTAGAATGGAAAGAGAGTATGGTGAGGAGATGGCAAAGAGGCATTTTACCTGGAAATTTAAGGCAAAAACTCACCTATCATAGTTGGGCTACTCAAATGCAAAGTCCAAGGCCAATGTAGAGACATAAGGGAGGATGAAAAGATGAATAGGCTGTACAGAGATGAGCAGCATGGTACCTAGAAAGTTGTCTGGAGGCCTTTTTTCAAAGCAAGATAAGGTGGAAAATAACCTATCATAGTCAGATTCATAGGGAGCTGTGACCAAGGATGCCACAGATGAGGAAATTAAGTCAAAGAATTGGTGTATCATCAATACCAAAGTAAAATGAAAAGTTGAGCCTAAGATGATAAATTCTAAACATTTTTGAAATAGTATTAAAAACCAATGCAATTTTGTTTTAACTATAACTAGGGAAAATAAAAATATTTTTAAAGAAATAATAAAGTATATATTTGTTTTTAGACTTTTTATAAGTCCATTAGGTTTTAAGTCCATCAGTGTCACTTATTTGAAAGACAATACTCTATAGTTTAGTGGAAAGAATATTGAGATTTGGAGTCCACAGCAATTGAATTAAAATACCATCACTTTTACTTTCTACCTATATGATTTTGGAAAAGCCATTTTCTCTGTCTTGAACTTTTGTTCATCATTTATAAAACCAGGCATTTATATTACAGGATCTATAAGGTCACTTCTATCTCTAAATTCTACTTATCTTATGCAATCAAGCCAATAAAAATTGAAAGATCCAATTCAATTCATTTTTAATTTAACAAGCATTTATTAAATATAAATACAAGGCACTGTTTTGATGGATGTCAAGGAAATAAAAGATGAAAAAGTGTCAGAGCCTATGTCACCCAGGGTTTTTCTTTCAATTATTGGAAGAGAAATATGCTTAGATCAACATTATATAAGATAGAGTGTAAGAAAAAATGTTTTCTGAAAATTTGATGACAAAAAGAAAGATTTCATCTAGAAAGAAAAGGAAAAGAGGTGAAGAAGACAGAGAAGACATGGAAGAAAAGGAACCCACGATAAGCCTCTAAAGCAATGTAAATAGTGAAAGGACTTATGATTTTTTTCTTAAATCTTTTTAGTTGCAAAACATACGTATGGGTAATTTTTCAGCATTGACCCTTGCAAGGCTTTCTGTTACAAATTTTTCCCTTCTAACCCCCCACCCCTCCCCTAGATGGCAGGAAGTCTAATACATGTTAATTATGTTAAAATACCTGACAAATTGAATATGTGTGTACCTATTATACAGTTATCTTGCTGTATAAGAAAAATCAGATCTACAAGAAAAAAATAAGAATAATCCAAGAAAAATAAGATGATTATGAAAAACATGTTAATTATGTTAAAATACTTGACAAATCAAATATGTGTATATATATTTTTACAGTTATCTTGCTGTGCAAGAAAAATAGGATCTACAAGAAAAAAAAATCTGAGAAGGGAAACATAATACAAGCAAACATCAATAGAGAGCATAAAAATGTTATGTTGTATTCCACATTCAGATCCCTCTCTCTGGGTGCATATGGATTTCTTCACTGAATAATTGGAACTAGTTTGAAACATTTCATTGTTGGAGACAGCCACATTCTTTAGAATTGATCATCATATAGTCTTGTTGTTGCCATCTCCTGGTTCTGCTAATTTCACTCAGCATCAGTTCATGCCAGTATCTCCAGGCTTTTTTTGATTTTTTAAAAATTTTACTAGTATATAGAAACCACAGATGAAGAAATTTCCTCTACCAATGAAGGGTGAGATCCTCTTTGCAACTTATAATCTTGGAAGTTGCCTACAACACAGAAAAGTGATTTGCCCAGGATCCCACAGGCATTATGTTTCATAGGCAGGACTAGAATTCAGGTCCTCCTTGTCCAAAGTCAACTATCCATCCACTCTGACATACTGCCTTTCAAACCTAAACCATCAAAGAAGAAAAGAATTTTGATTGATCGAGATGACAGTAATTCATGATAGACATTGATCACTGGCCCTTTCATTCAGAACTCGAAGGAATCTTGGAGGTCATCTAGTCCAGAGGTATCAAACCAGCCACAGGTTACAGAATTAGAATGAAATGTAATTGGAGAATATTTAATACAATAAATATTAATACAATAAAACATAGATAACATTACATTTTAAAATGAAGTCTGCAGAAATATTCATGGACAGCAGAGTGACCCTGTTTCTGTATGATACCATTGCTATAGTCCCATCTGCTCACTTTACAGGTGGGAAAATTTAGGCCAAAAGTTCCAATGACCTTGTGATGAAAAAGGCTATGTACACCCAGAGAGAGGACTGTGGGAACTGAGTGTGGATCACAACATAGCATTTTCACTCTTTTTGTTGTTGTTTGCCTGTATTATATTTTCTTTCTTATTTTTTTCTTTTTGATTTGATTTTTCTTGTGCAGCAAGATAATTGTATAAATAAGTATGCATATATTGTATTTAACATATATATTTCTACCATGTTTAACATATGTTAGATTACTTGCCAACTAGGAGAGGAGGTGGGGGGAGGGGGAAAATTGGAACACAAGGTTTTGCAAGGGTTAATGTTGAAAAAATATCTATATATATGTTTTGAAAATTAAAAAGCTTTAATAAAAAATACAAAAGTAAAGAAAAGAAAATTTAGGCCAAGAGAATTTAAGGCTTTGACCACACAGAAAGTGGTAGAGCCAGGATTCAAAACCATATCCTTGTATAAAATAATCCAAATGGATGCCAGAATAGCTTGTAGTTCAATTTGGTTTGGAAGTGGAGTTCAAGAAGGGAAGTAAGGAGAAATATATCTTGAAAGTGAATTTGGAGCTAGGCTATAGAGGGCACCTTCTTGCTTCCTTTGCTAAGTAGAAACTGATTTGAAGTTCCTAGCACATTTAGTTCATAATGACTTGATAGGGCTCTATGAATTCCTAGTTAAGACTCACTTTCTCAGGGGTATAGTGTTCGTTAAATAGTGTCATTATTATAAGTTAGACAGTCACTCTATTTGGACTTTGCTGGACCCCAGAAGAGACAGAATGCCTAAATGAGTTAGGGTACTCAAAATGAATGAGCAGCAAATGTACCAACTGCTATAATGTTAGGCAGTTGTTGAGAAATAACAGATCACCCCATTTTCCAAGATAGTTTCCTTAACAGCACACAGCTGACAGCATGTTTAAGTATTCATGGCAGGTTAATGCAGGCCATTTTCACCTGGCAACTACATCAATCCTTAGCAACGGGTGTGTATGTGCATGCATCTATACCACTGATGTCATTTCCATTTTCCACAAAAGCAAAGCTAGGCTAGAAGATAGAAGATTCATTCATTCATTCAACCAAGATCAAGTCAGAGGACTCTTCAGTGAGAGCAATAGATACTTTCCAACTTTCCAATGGCATTTTGCCTTAGTCTTGTTTCATTCCCTAGCAACTCTAGCCTAGGCTTTATTTTCCAACTCAAACTGTGATCAAATAGATTTTTTTATACTGTAAAATCTAATTCTTCTTTCCTGCACTTTAAGGTACATTCGAGACTTGGCATGCTAAAATAGCATGAGGAACACATGCACACATACATAGGTCCTTTGATTTCTTCACTGTGGGAAACTCCCAATTTTGAAACTTTCCCTATCAGCACAAGTCACAAGTCTAAAGCTTTGTATTTTAATTTGAGCAAGAACATGAGGCATTTTTCTATATTGATATGTTGAGAAAAGGTGACATAGAAGGATAGTCAGCAAGTCCTTCTCAGTGCTTAGTGCTCTCTTTTTCTCTCTCTCTTTCTCTCTCTCTTTCTCTCTCTCTCTCTCTCTGTTTCTCTCTCTGTTTCTCTCTGTTTCTCTCTCTCTCTCTCTCTCTCTCTCTCTCTCTCTCTCTCTCTGTGTGTCTGTCTCTGTATGTGCATCTCCCTCTGTCTCTGTCTCTTTGTCTCTTTTTTCTCTCTTTATCCCCCTTATTTTTAATTGTCTGATTTATTTTTGTTTATTCTCTTCAAATTTATTCTCTGAATATTTATATACACATTTGTTGTCTCCCCCAATCATAATCGAAGCTTCTTTAAAGTATAATTTTTTTTCATCATTTGTATTCTCTATAGTCCATCATAGTGAGTAACTTATGATAGTAGGAACTTGAAAATGCAAATTGAGTTATTGATAGGTTCATGGAATGCATTTAATATATTCATACGTTGAAGTGAATTGAAATAATAAAAAAAGGATTAGTGAGTTGTCTGAGGCTACTTGAAGTAAAAAGAAATGTCTAAAGTCACATAAAGAATAAATGTAGGAAACTAGATTTGAACTCAGCTCTCCATGCATCTAACTCCAGCAATATGTTACACTACCTCTAGATATCTAACATTGAAGGATAGGGCACAAGAATTTATATAGCGTTTACCATGTCCTAGGCACTATGCTAAGCACTTTGCGATTATTATCTTTTTTTTAATTCTCACAACAGCTCTGGGAAAGAGGTACTTTTTTATCCATTTTTGACAACTGTACAAAATAAATCAGAAGTGAGGTGACTTACCAAGGTTCACACAGCTAGTAAGTATCTGAGGCCAAATTTGAACTCAGACCTTCCTGACTGGAGGCCAAGCTCTCTATCCATTGTACCACTTTGCATTTTAACCAACAATTTTAGTAAAATTAGAGACATTAGGAGAACATTGAAGTATAAATTCAGCCAAAAAATATGTAGATTAAACTTGAAAATTGCCTGGATCATCCTGTTCTTAATATAATGGATACAATAAGCTAAATCATGGTGGAATGGCACCAGGTATTGGCATTAAGCATTTCCTTCTTAAAAATAGGTTCATTCTACTTCCTTATTTTCCTTTTCAGTTTTATAGTGTACCACATTTTAGCTATTCTAGGATTACGTGGCTAAGAGCTAAATTGGCAGTGGTATGGTTACTATCCAATTGTCCCTTCCATTCTGCTCCCACTCAGATCCTTCCCAATGGCATAAGGTGATAGGAATTTCTGACAGCCTATATTAATGGAACTCAAGCTATAGCAAGTACCACTAAGCTAAAACAACTTTGGCAGTAGAGTTTATATTTTCCATCTAAATATCAACCTAATTAAGTTTGGAACAACTCATTACTAATCATCTGGCCATCAGGTGTTGAATTTTTTTTTGTTTGTTTTTGGCCACATCAACTTATTAAACATACAAAGGTGTGGAGGAGTTATAAAACAATGAATTCCTATTCAGATGAAATAAGGTGTCTTTAAGCACTGAAGTATGTATTCATTTCTGCCATGGTTACCCATAGATGGAAGCAATCAAACAGAACTCCAAATCTATGGTCTTAAGGCCAAGGAGATCTTAAAGTCAGGGTACCTCTCTTAATGAGCTCATATAAAAATAAAACCCTCTGAGAACAAAAATGAAAATATTTATCCAAAGCCTTCTTCAGAAGTATAATGGTAATACATTTGGAATCCTTCGCTACAAGTGCTAGGAAATACCATATTATGAATGTATTAAAATAGCTACACTTAATGTAGTGAAAGCTCTTAATCACAATTTCTTGAAAAGGAAAAGCATTAATTAAGCCTCCCAACACTATAAGAAAGTGCCAGAATTCCATCATAAAAGCAGACCCATGAGAAAAGCAAGTTATATGAAGTAACCCAAAGATGTCAATATTATAACATACGTATTTCATTGGATCCATTCATTAACTGTTCTTTTAAGATTAAGGAATCTTTCAATAACATCTCACTTTTTCAAGAGGCTTATGGACTTGACATAAATGTTTATTAAATAGTTAGTAAAACTTTTCTTTTCATTCAATAGGCTTTCATTGGACTCCATTTGAATGCATTACCTGTCTGGATCTGTTCCTATAAAATAAGTACATTGAATTGAATTGTCTTTATTATCTCTTTCAAATCTAAATCTATAATCTTATGATCCTTTCTTTTAAAAATAAAACTGCCCTGAAAAACTAGAGAAACAAACAAATGGAGGAGAAGGGTTAAGTATTTTACCCCAAATCACATAGTTCTTAAGTGTCTAAGGCTAAATTTGAATTCAGGTCTTCCTGATTTCATGTCCAGTGCTTTACCCATAGATATTCTTAGCTGACAAATAAATATTTATGAGTCTGCCATATGCAAAACAGAGTTGTAATGTGAAGAAAATAAATATCATGGGCTTTAGATCTAGAAATGACAGTAATAACTAGAAAAAATATGAGGGATTTACCGTAGGACACAACCGTGATTAAAGCAGCAGACTGCTCTATTTGTTCTCAAGTCAATCCCATGAGGAAACAAGAAAGCTACTTCCTCCATTCCCACTTGTTCCCTTTGCTGTAGATTGCAAACTCCTCTCCTATCTTCTGCCTTTCCTTCCTCTCTATGACCAGTTGGCTCAACCCAAAGGGCATAGCTTGGCTGCTATCATTCATTGTTCCCCAGTGAATTTACTACAGGTACCAAAATTCTGAGCTCTGATTCAGCTGGAAGGAACTTTAAAGTAATTTAGTCCAACCTCTTCATTTAACAGAGAAAAAAGCTATAATCCCAAAGTAATCAAGTGACTTGCTCAGTAGCATCCAAAGTGATCAAGTGAAGTGCCTAATGTTATAAAGTTAATGAGTAGAGGCAGATTTCAAACCTTCACTGAGACCAAATACAGTAATTTCCACCATTCTACTACATCGCTTATCCTTGCTTTCTCTACTCTTTAGAAGAATTTCTTTCAAGTTAGGAAAACAATGAATATGCTTCTACAAGAGCTAGAGAATGACTTCAGAGCACTGTAATATGTACTGTAAGCTTGCAGGTGATACAATGTAAAATAAAAAGGATTTATTATGACAAGGGAAAGTCCTAGCAACTGAGGCCTAAACTGATCCCACAGATACTTATTATTTAACTGTGTTCATATTTTTTCTTCCTAACAAAATGTAATCTTCATAAGGACAAGAATTCTTTTTCATCTTTCCCCACAAATGTCTGAGACAGAGGTGGTATTTAATAGATATTTATGTAATTAATTGAAGAACTATGTCCACATGCTCTTAATTTCTATTTTAGCCTTAAAAACACAAGCAGGAAATTTTCATTGAAATCATTATTTTCTAGGTAATTTTTAAGTTTCAATCAAAAGGTTATACTAAAGAAGCAGGAGCCACAATTTGGCAATATTTTTTATGTTGAAATAAGGTCAAAGAATGGAGGGGAAGGGTTGAATTAACAAGAACAATTAATGCTTTTCAATTTGAAAATGTAAAGTTCCAGTATTCGATTTTTTTTTTAATTTTTCTAACTTTTTCTTCCATTCTTCATCTCTCTTCCCTCCTTCCCAAATTTAATTCCTCTATCTAAATTTCTTTCCTCCATGCCATCTTCCTTTTTTTTTATCTTCCATTCCCTCTTTCCTCCCTCCTTTCTTCCCATCTATACTTCTTGTCCTCTTTTTTTCTTTAAAGAGCCTGGCTTAGAATGGAATCATATAAATCACATGTAAAATTCTGGGTACTTCAATGGATCAATGATTTCATACATGTTGCCATTTCCAGGAAGAAATTATTACTTATCTACAGCTTGCTGAAATTTTCTACTCTACACAAATGTTTAGGATTCATTTTAAATCTCTGTACCTTTAAAATTCATAAGTTTAAGAAAAAATAGCTCATGTCTCTAAAAAGGTTATCCTCCACTGTAAAGAAGATATGTGGTAATATTTTCTTATTTCCAAAAGTTAGATTTTCTTTATCAGATGTTACAGGTAAATGTTTAATTTGAACAGAACAGTTCTCTTCTGTCAGGAGATATCCAAATAATCTCATTGAATTAGTTTAGCCAAAAGAGTTTCTACCTTCACACCCTTTGGGAAATGGACATACCCAGATTTGACAAGCTACTTTCATTTTTCCATTGGTGCCTAAGAAAAGAAATGAAGAAGACATAAATTTTACCAAAGTAACTAAAATGATAATACCTCCAGTAGAAGGTCAAAGGCCTTACACAACATGTTGAGATCAATTATTTGTGGATGTAGTTCCAGACTTCTCATTTTGTTTCTTCTTTTCTCCAGTGTTTCCTTGCCCTATCATTGTTTAATGCTCCTGTGTAACCACTTACTCAAAACTTTTTTTCCCATTTTGCTCAATAGATTTTCCCTGAGAATACATTTTCACAGTTAAACCAATTGCTTTGCTGGACTTCAGTTTTCTTATTTATAAGATATAAGTTTTTATAAGACTAGTTTTTAATGTCTCTTCCAACTTTAAATGTTGAATCTCCAATTCTTAATATGCAAATGTCTCAAATTCTTCAATCATAATAATATATCACTAATTTAGAAGAGCTTAAAGTCTTGTCCTTAAAAGGGAGATTTGTTTTAATAACTTCTAGAAAACTTGACTTTAATTCATATGGTTATTACTGTGAAATTTCAGGCATCAGTCAATAGATGATTTTGTTTTTTACATGTAGGCCTTCCTAACATGCTTGAAATTGAACCATTTCAGAATATGGTCTTGGTGAAGATAACATCACAAAGTTAAAACTAAAAGGGACTTTAGAAATCATCTATTCCAATCCCCACATTTCACAGAATAGAAATCTGACAAGCAGAAAGGGGCAAATGACTGCCATTTACTTCTTAGTGTGAAGGATCTGAGCTATTTTTATAGTTAGTTGGAGGAAAGATCACAGTCCTTATGACTAGTGGATGAGGTTGCAAAGGCTGGAATGGGGCCTGTAGCTTTTAAATTTTAACCCATCTTTCTTTCTACTACATCATCAAGCTGATACTTTACTAAGCCATGTTTTAATTCTCCCTACTCTTATCATGTTTAATTTCATTGAACTATTGTCCATTTACATTATAACAGGAATCTTATAATTCTCTCTAGTAGGTATTAGTGAATGTATCTAATGTCAGGAAATATCCAAAGTGACATGACTAATAAATTGATCTGGGATTTAAATCTAGATCTTTTAACTTCAAATCTAGAGCTCTTTCCATTGTATCTTTCACATAACTGGGTAAAGTTATATTCATTTTACCCATGTGGATTAATCTAAACTTGCTATTATTACTGCTGGGCCATTCTTTAAGGGAAGTTAATCTTAATAGTTGAATCATTAAGACCAAGTTCAATCATACAAACTACTATATGTTTTTTACCCTGATTATTTTCAGTAAAAAACATGTAAATCAAAAGGGAGTAAGGAAAAGTCTGTAATATGGCAAATGACCCAGTATTAGACCCTAAGATATTACTACAGGATTAGACTATTCACTATTAATTGGCCTTTTGAATAGATTTAATATGACATACCATGAGTGATGTCATTGATGACATTATTAGGAAAGAAACTGTGCTATCAAATTTATTTGACAACAATTTTATTTAAATATATTTTTAAAATAACAATTTTATTTTTAAAATCCCAATACAAGCCTACAAACTGCAATAACAAAGCCCAAATATTGACATGTTGTTTAAACCAATTTATCTTTCATTTTCAAGGGTGTTTATATATGTCCCAAATATCCAAACTATAATCAAAGTAACTAGTGACTAAACTTACTGTGTTTCTATGTTCTGTGCAATCATCTCAGCTTCAGTAACTATGATTATCACATATGAAACGGTACTTCACTGAAGACACTTGAATGGCCTTGAATGTTTGGCAGATGAACGAGGATTCAAAATTGTATAATCTGTTTTGTTCTCTCATGTCAAATTTAGTATTTTTTTAATCTTCTGCAACTATTTTACTTCTCACCTCAATTTTCTTTTCATTTCTAAATCGATTCTCTTTTCCCTTTCTGTCTCAGAAGTGATAGCTCTTCCAGCGGGCAATAAAAGATTTATTCCCTATCCATCCATCCATCCATCCATCCATCCATCTATCTATCTTTCTATCTGCCTGCCTATTAATCTTCTATCTACCTTTCAACCATTTTACATAGGCTGTTAGTATTGTCTCCTTGACTCACTAATTCCCTAGTCCATCAATCTTCTTTCTTTTCTAAAATATTAAATATAATATTTAAAAAATAATAAAATATTATATTTATATAGCATTTTAATAGTTGCAAAGAACTTTGCAAATATCATCTCATTTATTCTCCACAATAGCCCTGAATGTTGTTATTCTCATTTCTTATTGCAAGAAACTGAGAGAAAGAGAGTTTTGTGATTTGCTCGGGGTCTCATAGCTACTAAACGCCTTTACAGGATTTAAATTTATGTCTTTCTAAATTCTAAGCTATCTAATGCACTACTTTGATACTCAGCCTCTGATTCCTTTGCTTCTTTAACTGCTACATGGCAAAGAATTAGAAATTGAGTAGGTGCCCATTATTGGGGAATGGCTGAGCAAGTTGTGATATATGAATGTAAAGGAATACTATTGTGTTATAAGAAAATATGAGCAGGCTGGCTTCAAAAAAACCTGGAAAAACTTGTATTAACTGATGCAAAGTGAAATGAGTAGAACCAAGAAAACACTTGGTTCACATAACAGCAATGTTGTATGATGAACAACTGTGAATGATAGCTATTCTCAGCAATTATTCAAGACAATTCCAAAGGAATCATGATGAAAATTACTATCCATCTCCAGAGAAGGAGCTGATGAAGTCTGAAGGCAGATCAAAGCATGCTATTTTCTGCATTTGCACATTCTGTATTTTTTCATGTTCCCCACTTTGAGTCTATGTCTTCTTTCACAACATAATTAATATGGAAATATTTTTGCAACTACACATGTATAATCTGTAACAAGTTGCTTACTGTCTCAAGGATGTGGAAAATGGGGGGGGAGAGAAAACTTGGAAATCAATTTTTAAATAGTATTTTATTTTTCCAAATACATGCAAAGATAGTTTTCAGCATTCACCTTTGCAAAATTTTTGTATCCTAAATTTTTCTCCCTCCCCAAGATAGCAAACAATCTCATATAGATTAAAAATGTACAGTTCTTCTCACCATGTTTCCATATTTGTCATACTACACGCACAAAAAAATCAAGTCAAAATGAAAAAAAAAAAACCAGAAGAAAAAAAAATAAAAAAGGAATTCATTTTTTAAAATACACGAATGTTAAAATGTCGTTAATTGTGGAGAAATAAAGTATTATTAAAAAATTTCTACTACAAAATATATTTTCTTTCAGTACCCTCTGTCAAGGGGCTCCAAACTTTCACATCTGATAAAGCTCTGACATTTGTTTTTAGTGGAAGAAATCACAGAGTAAATATCTATATTTGAAATAAGATTCCAGTGCAGTTCTTCCTGACACCAAATCCTTTGCTCTATCCATTGTGCTACATAACTGCTTCCTGTACCTCATGCATTGTCCAAAAGTGGAATGATTTGAAAGAAAATAGTGGACTACTTATTAGGCTGAATTTAAGTGAAGCCTCATTGAATATATGATAAAGGATTTCTGTCTCTCTTTACAGGTGGACCAGATAATTGCTGAACTTCCTTCCATTTCTATTATTCTGTGATTTTTGTGAATACATCTTCAATGAATAGGATTTTTCTTACAAATTAAAATGATATTTTATATCACAACTAGAAAGGAAGTTCTTTGTTAGGGATTCATCCAGTTGATCATATGACGGAAAATTTCAACTCATAGCTTTACTGATTTGATTGGCATATCTTCCTAAGTTATAAAAATAGTGAAAGCCCATTAGATTGGTGTTGTTTTGGGTAAAACAGAGAAATAGTTAACAGTGTTGGCATTTAAACTACTATCATTGGTCTTCAGAATTCACACCTCCTTTGCTTGAATAAGGGCAATTCACACCTCTCTAGATGCTGCAGTTCCAATCTGCTCAATAGATTCTATTAAACAGCATAGAATTGGGGTTATCTTTTCCTAGCCAGAAAGACCAAGTGGCTTTTATAGCAGATATTCAGATTGAATAAGATTTCAGTAATCTTCTGTGTACAAGAAGCAAAATATATATGCATATATGTATATATATGTATGTATGTATAAACTATAGCTTATTAAATTGAACATAAAATTTTGAAATTAAGCTGTGATAAATTCTAAGGGGTCATTCTTTATGAGACGTCTAATATGAAGGAAAGGATACTGTACTTGAATATCAAGGATTGGACATTCAGACTAAAGTCTTTGCTTGAATCCAAGTTCTGATCCATACTACCTAGGCATTATGTCTCTAGGCCTCAGTTTGATTTTTTTCGTTTGTAAAATAAAGAGGCATTTAATTAGGTAATGTTTTAAGAATATCCCATATTAAATAATATATCAACCCCACCAAGATCAAATATTATTAAGTATAAATATTTCCTTACAACAAACAATATTATGTAAAACAAGTTAGTTAGACCTTTCATGTTGGTGTGGGGTTACTATGGTCCTTAGAAGACCCTCCATTTCCATAAATGCTTTCTGTCAGAATCTAGACAATCTCTACCATCAGTGTTTATTTCCTTATCCCTACATTTAACTTTTATTTACAGAGAACAGGGACTACTTCAACTACCTAAGCAACAAGTGGCAGGATCAGAATTTTAATTCAGGCTGGTTGACTAATATAGCAACTGGTTTACTCCCTCCTTATAATAAGTCCAGAATGTAGTTATCCCTGAAGTTCAAGGTACTTTGTAGTTCAGCACCTAATCAAAAGCAAAGGTCCAGAGTCCATACTAATGTCTTTGGTTTTACCAGTCAGACGATACATTAGTTCAAAACAAAAGACATTTAATCAAATAGAAAATCAAATAAGGTGACAAGAAAATATTCTCCCTAGGTACAAATTCCATATACTCTTGCCATTTACTACACCACCGGTGGAGCAAGACATATGCAGGGAACATGTATGACTAGGGAATGAAAATCATCTTGGAATATGCATGAAAAAGCATACACTAGAACCAATGTAACTAGGAACCATCCATGACCTGGGTGATTTATACCCCCTACTGCTTCAGAGTTAACATTATTCTCTAAAAATGTGATCATCTTTCTTTCTGCTGTTTTTTCCTGTGTTGTATCTGTTCTACTACACTAAAAGTTATCTCTTCTAGTTAGTGCCTTTCTGAGATGGAGGTCATATCTCTTTTTGTGAGGCATTTCATCACTATGTTCCTCTGAGCTTAAGCTCTTCAGGGCTCTTAACTGGGTTCAACTCTTCAGGTTTACCTACTGGCTTTCTATGTGCCCAGATACTATTGTGCAATAGCTAGAAAGCCTCTCTCTGACTAGGGATGCAAGCCCTCTTTAGAGGATAGTTACAGGATTTATAAGCTGTGACATGTATCTGTAAACACAACTGAAAAAAAAGCAAAATATATAGACCTTCAGGCAAAAATAAAATCAGTTATTGCGACTGCCTGTACACGGTGCCTCTTTCATGTCGGTTACCCCATAAGAGTATCTGGAATAAGGTTAGAAAATAGCCTTATTTAGTCCCTTAGTACTAAAAACTCCAGTTAACTATACCAATAGGGGTCCTATGCTTCCAACAGAACTTATCTTCTGAACTCATTCCCATCCCTGACCTCCAAATAATCCCACAGAGATATATTGAGGCTATGAATAGGAAACCTTGTTCAATCTCAATGTCCTTCTCTAATTAATAAGCATATGAAAAATCTATCTGCCGAAAAGAAATTTTTGGTTTATCTGCTGTAGTCAGGCCACAGGAAAAAAAAAACCCACCTCTTTCCCTACATAGAAACTTAAATTGTTTGAATAATGAAATTAATCTTATGTTTATTTCATACTTAATAGTTTTCAGATGCCGAAAATTTTTATAATTATTTCAGGTTCTTATGCACAAAAGGTGTACTGTAGGCAGCTTGAGCCAACTTTCAAGAGTCAATTGTTAAATTTTCATTGTAACCATTATACCTCAAATACAGATAAAGCCTTAAAATCAGAACTTAAGTTATTGTTTTGTTGATTGTCTAGATTTTAGAAACTGATGGATAAAATACTAATAATGCAAGTTAAATTTTGAAATGTGTTGTCAAAACTTTTTTATGGAAAGCTGGTTGTTAAACATTTACCAGCATACCTCTGTATGCATATAATCATCCTAGAAATTATAATAACTAGAATAAGCATTGCTACCATCATTTTACAGAAGAGGAAAGATTGACAAAGTTTAGAAGAAAAAGCTAACGCCAGAGACTTGGAGGATGACAGAACCAGATCTAGGTAAAAACTAAGTCTGAAGACTTCCATTTTAATTGTCCATTTTATGACATATTGATGAGAAATCTCAACATGCATAGGCAGGGACAATTGTAATATTTATAGAATGATAGTTCTGTAAGGGATATTTAAAAAACCCTTGAGATCAATCTTTTCATTTTATACATAATCAAATTTGGACCAGACAGAAGTGACATCTCACATTTCAGATACTAAGTGGAATAGTCATAGAATTTTTTGGAAATGAGATCAGCAACCATTTAATTTAATGTATAGCTCAACAAAATCCCTCTTACAAAATCTCATCAAGAGATCATCAAGCCTCTTGTTAGAAAAACTTTAGGGAGGGATAAATTATTTCCTTCCAAAACACCTCATTTCATTTTTTGGTAGTTTTGATTTTTAGGAAAATTTTCTTGATATCAAGTCTCATTCTGTCATGGCAATTTGCACCCACTCTTCCATGTTCTGCCTCTGAGACCAAACATAACCAAAATTAATCCTCCCACATGACAATTCTTCAAATACTCAAATACAACTATCTTATTTCACCACTTCTCAGCAAATTACCTCTTTTTTTAATCTAAACATTTGCAGTTCATGGCGTAATAGTCTAGACCCATGCTACAAGGGACTTAAGTTCCAATCTTATCATTATCATCAACTTTACCCAACCTTCTTACTTTCTAGGTAGCACAGGGCCAACAGGTAGTAAGGACTAAAGACAAAATCTTGGGATCATACAAACATGAATTTGGAACTAAAAGGATGTGAGATGCCACCTAGTTTGGCTCCCTCATAAGAAGCATTTGACATAGGATCACATTGTACAAATCCCCATATATTGATCTCATTTCTCTTGATCATCTTGGCCTTCATCCTCTGTGGTTATTCTTCAGGTTACTGAATTCTTTTTTAGAATGCAATGCTTAGAACTAAGCACAGTGGTCAGATTTAGTCTTCCTGGGTAGAGAATTCTGGAATTTTTACGTCTAATTGTGAATACTATTATTTTCTTAATCTCCTTTAAGATGCTACTAACATTATTTTTCTGCTCTTAAAACATACTATTGACTCATATTGGATTTATAATCCACTAAATACCCCAAAACTATTTTTCCCAGAAGAATTATTACCTTGTCATCACTTTCATGTCTTATCCTTGTGAAAATGATTTTTTAAACCCACCCCTAAGAATTTATATTCATACTCACTACATATTTTAATTGCGTTTATCCAATGCTCTAAACAGTCAAAGTATTTTGGATTCTAACTTTGTCAT
Organism: Myrmecobius fasciatus; assembly: GCA_023553655.1. NCBI lineage: Eukaryota > Metazoa > Chordata > Mammalia > Dasyuromorphia > Myrmecobiidae > Myrmecobius > Myrmecobius fasciatus. The sequence goes on along the minus strand of JAJPUD010000125.1, from coordinate 447,122 downwards.
CTACCCAGTTAGCTGTCTTCCTAGCTTTGTGACATATGCAAATTACATAGGGATACTACCTCTGTCTTTATCTAATCCCATTGATCTTTCCACTGTGCCATACCTGTCTATAGTGGCTTTTTTCATTTGAGTTTAAATAAAAATTCTATTTTCTTTCTATTCCTGTTGCTAATGAGTAATATTTAGACTCGTTCAGACATTTTTAAAAACTGAGCTTCCTAGAGAATTTTGTACACTACTTACCCTGAATTGGGCCCCATTCTGCAGTTTTTATTCAGGTACAACTAATAGAGTTTTCCCAGAGTGAGGAATGTGTAATCAATCCCATTGTTTGGTTTCAATGGCTTATTACCGGATGGTAGAATTGTTATAGCAAAAGGCAATTTGGACAATCAGGTACAATTGACTTCAGTCAATTTGCATACTGCAGTCCCAACAGTAAAAAGTCATGGTGTTTTATGGCAAAGATAGTGCTGTCATAAAATGAGACCACCTGGGCTCACTAACTAAAACCAAGAGAAGGATTTTTGTTGTTTCTTTCTTTCCTTCTTCTTCTTTTTGTTGTTGTTGTTGTTGTTAATTTCTGGGCAGGGATACTTGGGGTTATTGCCCAACAAAGAAGGGGGGAGGAAATATCTATTAGTTATTCTACTAATTCTCTGGCATCTATTGAAAAGTTATCTAAAATAAAAAAGTATTTTTAAGGAAAACCATAAGATGTATCTATATTCCCAACCTTGGGTATTGAATACATCTATGATCTTTTTTTTTTTTTTGGAAAAGCAATGAAAGTGTCAGTCTTTGATGAGCAGTAGCATGGTCTGTGCTCTAGCACCAACTATTTTACCTACATAATGATGAGGAAATCATGGAATCTCTAACTACTAAGGTTATTCAAAATCAAAATGTTACCTTGGCACATAGTAGATTCCACATTTATGATATTCATTAGGCAGAAGTAGACTGGTCAGGAATGCTATAATGAGAATTTCTTGTTCAGGTAAGTTTAGAGGGATAATTTCTGAGATTCTGGAATTTATTATGCTGAGATTCCATATTTATATGAAAAAAAGTGTTTCTTTAGCATTTACTATTTGCCGGACACTGAGGTAAATTCTAGGAATACAAAATTTAAAAATATCTTCAAGGAGCTTATCTTTTAATATTCTAGAAAGGGCAGAAAACACACATAAGAAAATGATGACCATAGAAGAGAGTTTGATGTCAGGAGTTGTGAGTACAGCCATACAGCAATCAGTTTTCTTGCCCATTCTCTCTTGAGCTAAATCAAAAAGCATTCAAATTCTACTGCACAGAACAGAACTTTGATGGGGTAATTGGGAGTCAAAATGCCAAATGTACATTTACTAAAAAGACTTTTACAGAGAACTTGCATAGTGATCTGAAGAAGCAGTTCAAGTATACTCTCAAGGTCTCTCTAAAGAACTTTGGTATCAAATGGGAACTGCAGATACAGGACTACCCAGCATGGTATGCCCACATAAAAGAAGTTGCTTTATTTTGTGAACAAAACAAATGTGAACAAAGGAAATGTGAGATGCATACATCTAGAGACACTTCCAACCAAACATCCAAATGGGCTATTTGTACTTGACCTGTGATTAAGCCTTCTGAGTTTGTATTAGAGCTGGACACATTCTACCTTGACCCCACCATCACGATAGCATTGGTCCTCCTTGAGTACAAAGAACAAGCAACAACAACCTTTTCAGAACTATTAAGGATATTGATTTGACTACTATACCCTGAACAAGAAAAAAATGGGCTAGAGTGAAGAAGGTTATGAAACATGAAAGACAATTGATAAGATGCCCCAGGTGGATGGATGGATAGGATGTAAAGCATAGTGTTGAGACATTTAAATTTAGTTCATTAGGCACATTTGTACTTTCTTACCAATCAATATACCCCAGACTCAGAATGGAGTTCCAAAAGTGAGTAGACTACCTCTCTAGGGGAGGAGAATGCAGACTCCACAGCTGGTCTAGCCTAGGGGATACAGTATCGGGGTTGGATGGATAGATAGGCTAGAAAAAAGAAATAGAAACTGATGGTCCCTAAGATTCCTGCTCTCTCTAACAGTCTATAACACTATTATCATGCTATGAATTTTTGGGAATGAAATTATTTACTTCAGTTACACTGGCAAATGTTTAATGCTTCATGACCACTAACCATATTCATATCTTCTATCAGGAAACTAATAAGGACATATCATTAGTGGGAAAGAGTGCAATGGAACCTATAAAAGACATCCATCATTGCTATAAGAGCAGTACAAAACATACATACTACTCATAGCAGGTTACTGAGATCATCTTCACATTTGCAAGCAAATGTGCTATATACTATCAAGTGATGTGATCCTGATATCAGTGTCCACATTATTTTCTCATACATTATTCCAGTGAGATTGAAGTGGAAATACTCTGTATATACACAAAGCTTTTATTTCAATGCTATCTAAAGTGCCCTGTGTGCTGTGGGTATGTAAGAAATATTTGTTGAATGAATTAATGCAGTCATATGGTTGAGTATTGTTTTACTATGACTGGGCCTGCTTTTCTAACCCTGACTAAGCTATTTTTTATTATTGTTCTTAGTTATTTCAATTGTGTCCTACTCTCCAAGGACCTATTTGGAGATTTTTTGGCATGATATCCAGAACCTGAAATTTTAAAGTAACAGTCAACCACTTGGCAAATAAACACCAAATTCCATGTTCTAGACATTAGGACTTTTAACTAGCCTCAATTTTGCAAATCTCATTTCCTACTACTGCCCCACCCACAATTACTATGCATTCATCCCCCCAAAAAAATTAGGAAAAAACACTAAATTCTGTCAAACAAAATTAAGTTTGATAAGGAAGCCTATAATCAATTTAATGAATTATCCAATCAACTTTGAGATAAACTAGTCAATGAGAACCAAACATAGTAGTTGCCTCTGTCTTCTTGCAAGGTCACGGGGTTCCACCTCCCTGGAAAGATGCAGAAAAGCATAATATGCATTAATCTCAATAAATTGATAAGAATGAGCAAGGAAAACCTTACTCAGACAAACCACTATAATGTTCTACCACCAAATCTTTATACAAACTGTTCCTCCCACTATCTATCAAGACCTTACAAATTCCCACCTCTCTTAGGTATAATTTCCCTGCTCTATTCTGCAAAAGCTCTCCCTTCTATTCTTCAAAGCTCAACTCTTACATAAAACCTTCCTTCCCACATCCATGATTGATCTCTATAAAATCTACTTATCATTCTCTGTTTGTACTACCCTAGCTACATACAATTACATATACTGTAATAAAAAGATCAAAACTATTGAGGTCAGAAAACCCAGCTTTAAGCCTTTACTTCAATGTTCACTAGTTATATGATCTCTGAAGCAAGAGATCTCTTGCCTCTTTAAACTTCAGTTTCCTCATTTGTGAAATGGAAATCATAAAATCTGTTCAAAGTAGTAGTGGTGAGGGAAGGGAATAGAAAGTACTTTGGTTTAAACAAAAAAAAAAAAAAGCTTTGGCTCTGTTGTCAGAGGACCTGGCCTCAAATACCAACTTCATGACACTGAACATATCAATTCAATTTTTTAGGTCTCAGTATTCTAGCCTATACAATAAAATGATCATCCTAGTTGCCTGTATCTCTAAATCTATCATTCTTACAATCTGGTAGATATAAAGCACTATATAGTAGCTATATCACATCTCATCTCATCTTATCTTGGTCCAAAAGATGTTATTTTATTCTAATTGCCCATTATAAATAAAAACAACTGAAATGTTAAGGACTTGATCAGTATGTTTCATTATTGAACCAGCAGCATGTCTATCAAGGTATGCAATGCAGACATCTTAATATCTATATTGATGAATATAATTCACTTTTTTGTGACAATTGACTCCACTAAATTTTAAGGAAGCACAAATCTCTAAATTATACCCATTTTTCTTTGACTTCTTCCTATGTCAGCATTCTTTTATACTGATCCATTCCAGAGCACCACACAGCGATAGGGAATATTCTCTCTTCTTTTTCCCTTGGGGATCTGATCTGTCTCTTATTTCCACAAAAGTATTTCATTTCAGCTAGTGTCCAAATTGGCTTGTATTTGAAAGACTTTCCATTCTTATAAGTTTTTTTTTTATTATTGGGGATGAAAAATAACTATATTCCAGGGTAGACAACAGAAACTATGTCAGCACCTGGCAGGTAAAGAAGAACCATTGGGATCATAAGATTTTGCAAGCTATTTGTGAGCCTCATTTACCAAAGATCACTTTTAGAATGTGAAGCTGGAAGAGAATGAATATAATCATCATTTTAGTATGAAGGAAGTTGTTGGGATGAGGCAGCTGAGGAATCTCTTCTTTCAGCTCAGCTCAGCTCATAAGGATCCCACAAATACTCATGCAAAACAGGAGGTAGAAATGTCGCTATCCCTAAAATAAAACCCCGTGATGTGACTACATATTGTAAGTCATTTTTGAAGGAAAGCAGTCTTCTTGGAAATTAAATGCTTGAAAGAACTAAAGTATAAGCTTACCAAACTTTGATTTTTTTTTCCCTTTAAAAGCTATAAAATTAATAAATGAAATCTCTAAAGTCAGAAGAAGCCAGGAGCCTTGTACCTTCCTTCTGTACTCAATAAGCCTTTCCACTCACTGTCTAGTAGATGACTTTCTTTTGATCTTCGAAACTTAAACTGGGAAGAATAAAGTGGACCAATTCATTGTTTCCATCAGCACAAATCCAGAACCATTATTTTTTATGCTTTTCTTTAAAACAAAATAAAAATAAGAAAAAACAAAAAAGTAAAAGACAGAAAGGGAAATTTTTTTTTTAAATGTTATATGGCCAGCAGAACATCAGGAAGGAAATAGTATTTAACAATAAATTTCCCTTTCAAGAAAACACATATAATAAATGATGATTCATGACTTTTCATCTTTTCTTTGCTTCCTTGTAGGTTGTAATTCAGAACCATTATGACTGATTCTCCCAGTATGTTATGATCCCAATGAATCTTCATATCCTTCTTTGGAGAATTACAGGGGATTGATTTGAAATATAGTTTTCTATTAAAATTATAATCTCTGTGATTCAGATCAGGTCCAACTACCTTGTGATGAAAAGAGCCATCTACATCCAGAGAGAGGACTGTGGGAACTGAGTATGGATCACAACATAGCATTTTCACTCTTTTTGTTGTTGTTTGCTTGCATCTTATTTTCTTTCTCATTTTTTTCCTTTTTGTTTTGATTCTTCTTGTGCATCAAGATAATTGTATAAATATATTATATTTAACATGTATTTTTACCATGTTTGACATATATTGGATTATTTGCCATCTAGGGAAGGGGGTTTAGGATGGGGGGGAAATTGCAACACAAGGTTTGGCAGTTGTTAATCTTGAAAAATTATCCATCCATATGTTTTGAAAATAAAAAGCTTTAATTTAAAAAAAAGAAAATTATAATCTCTTGTTTAAAAATTTACAAAAAAAAAAAAAAACCTCCAAAATCTTGAACTAGACTTTGGGGATAAAAATAAATATAAAGCACAAAGAATTTTATAGTTTTGTTGGTGAGCTAAAATATCTATCCATGATGTTATCTGTTACATCAGACTTTTTGATTGTGTGGCTGAAGTGCTACCTTCCTCAAACCCCTTTACAAGGAAAGCATGCCAATATGCAATTTATCCAGCGAGGGAGTTTTAGCTGAGTGCAGTTGATAAATTGCCTACCAGGTATTGCTTTCCCAGAGCCTTCAGCCTAGACCTTAACAGTTTCTCTGTTATGTAGGTGAGATAACTCTCTCCTAAAAGACCTTATCCCAGCTAACCTCTAAGGGGCATTCCATCCACAAAAACTAAAAGTTTCTCACGCTACTGCTAAGTCCATGTACAATAGCAGTTGTAATTAATTCTTCCATTACTGATCTAGATTAATCTCAGTGATGAAACAAAACATTTCTTTAAAAAATAAAATGTGAAATTTGATGTTGATATTTAGTTCATAACTACTACACCATAGTAAATTTCACTTTTTTGATTTACTTTTCAGAAATTTCTCAATGAAAACTTGACAATAAACAATAGGCCCTGTTTTAGGCAAAATTGTATAGCAGGGAAAAGTTGACCTTCTATTCACCATTTAATTATCATTTCCTTCTATCCCAATTGTTTCATCTTCTATTTCTATTATGTCTTACATCATAGGGAATTTGAAGAGGCAGAAATGAGAAAGGAGTGCTTCCCACCTATAAGATTGATTATACAAACACAAAAGTGTTTTATAGGTAACAATGCAATCACATGGTCTATCTATATTTCTTTTACATATTCTTCCTGTTTGGGATCATCTGAATATTGAAGAGGGTTTATTTCCATAGACTTTTAGTGGTTAATATCTACCCTTATAACATCCTCCCAATTCATAGTGAATATGTCTAGCCTCCAGCATGGAGATACAGGAGAGAATGGTTACCTATACTTCTCATGCTCCCAGAGGTTTTCAAAAAGAAATTTTTTTTTCCCCTAAAGTGACCCAAACTTAAAACCTTTTTTTTTCTAACATTGGAAGCCTGGATTTTTATGCCTGGTGAATATCCTAGTTTTTAGCACCATATAAGCCATTAGCAAGTATTAAATAAATATTTATTATTGATTGACTGATTAATAGCATGGAAGTAGTTGTATTTTAAGCACAAAGATAGACTTAATACAAAGCGTGAGTAATTTACTACTTAATTTCAATGTGACACTATACCACAGCTCACTCTTTATGATCTTAACTTTATTAAATATTAATACTGCCTCTTATTGCAATATATAATACTTTTTCTTAAGATAGATGGACATATAAAATATTTGAGAGGCAAAAGAAAGATGCATTAGATAGGAAGTCAGATGAAATTAGTGTAACTCTAGCTCATAGCTTTATTTTTTGTGAGAAGTGGTCAGAATATTGATGTCTAGAAAATAGTGAACACAATGTCATTATAGCAAAAATAATTTAGCAAGAGCTTACAAATATTGCCTGATTATCTTATCAATTCAGAGGAATTCTGGGAAACAGTTTTAAAGGATTTAATAAGAGAATGCCTTGAAAAAAATGATTTGATAAGGGGCCTCCAATATCGATTTATGAGAGAGAGGTTTTACAAAATTAACTTGTTGGAGCTTTTAAAATTCTGGCTTATGTTATGTTAGAGAATAGAAAAGGCAATGGATAGTTATGTGGTTAGACATTTAAAGAGCACTTAAAGCAAACACACAAGAAAGATTATTGGATAAAGTAATGAGCCATGGTGAAGAGGTTAAAACAGTTGAATGGATGTAATATTTGCTTCATCACAGGAGATAAAATGATGTTATAAACAATCATTTCATAACATGGAAACTGATGGTCAGCTGGCTAAGTAGAGGTTAGTTTGAAAGCAATGCCTCAATAAAAACTTGACGGTGAAAAAGGCTAATTTCAATATGCCCAACCATTGATAAAACTATGTGACAGGAAATAGTTGCTTTCTGACCTCCAATATAATTATCTTTATTTCTCATGACAATCTTTCTCCTCACCCTGTACCTATTGTGTCCCATCCATAACTTTCTTGGTTGTCAACTTAAGTGTTAATAATTAAATTTAAGATGACCCAAGATGCATTTGATAAAGAATTTTTGAAGATTTAAAATCTTTGTAGGTCAAAAGGAATAAAAAACTACATAATGATACAATGACAAATGGTAGAAAGATATTTAGGCATAGTGCTCCCTGCCAAGCCCTCCTAAATATCAACACATAATACAGACAGCCAACTATTCTCTCTACTTCTAAGGTTGTGCTCAAAGTTCATAATATGCAAAATTCTAGCAATATTTTTTCTATATATATGAAAATCAAATAAGCAATTAGTTCCTTAGTGTATAATAGATTTCACCTCTTTTTGTGATCCAGAGAGGTCTGAGTGACATTTACAGTCACTTGTGTGACTTTTCACAGTTGCTTTTTGATAAAGCCACAATCTATTTGTAGAATCTCTCAATAGAAATGGAAAAATTCTGGTGTCCTAGCCCCGAAACCAATACCCATTCCACTATGTCAACCATATCATGCTAATTGCCATGGCCTCTGAGTTAATGCAATCTCTATTTGGTTCAATAAGTATTTTATCAGAACTGTCTAGCATTTTCCTGTAATACAACATGGTCATGCTGTGTTTTCATTTAATTCAACTGGATAATGGATTTAACCATATTACCTTAGAAAGAGATAGAAACAGAGACAGAGAGTGTCACAGTCAGTCTTTGTTGATCTCTTCAGCATTCCTGGTCTATTGTTTTTTTCTTTGACTTTCTTGAATTTTCTCTTGCTTTATGATGAACAAAGAGCTAAGTATGATCACCTTCCAATAAATTCATACCTATATATGAATGTCCTCCACAAGTATTTTCCCCAATCATCATCAGATTTCTTGCCAATTAAATCGTTGTTTTTCTTTTCTCCAACTTGAGCACAAATACTAGTTACTGTCTTGATTGTAATCCATAGTTTTACTACATGTTATGAAAAATAAATTTTGCATCTAATTGCTGCTAAAATCTACCTGTTCTCTGATAGTCTACTTTATTTTAAAGAGACTTTAGGTTCTTTTCAATTCCAATTACTTAAAAATACTGTATAATATTTTACGGGTAATTTAACACATTCCTTACACACTGATTTTAGAAACTAATTTTGTGGAAAATATGAATCCTTTGGATAATATATACAGCTTACATCTCCAAATCCAAAAATCCCAGTCTAAAACTACAATAGCATAACAACATTGACATACTTTGTAACTTCTTATTGCAAGAATGTTTTTTTTTTCCCTCAGTTTAAAATGGGGCTAATAACTAGATCCAACTGAATATTTAATATAAAAATTGAATAGGAGTGTGAATGTGAAAATGGTCTAACAAGTTAAAAGTAATATAAGTGTAAGAGATTATTATTATTATTATTGCTATATTGTTACAACTTTTCCTAGCATAACCAATACTGTTTTCATGGTTTGGAAAGTTTAAATGAGTAATTTCTAAATAATACATCTAAGTAAAATGTGACATCAGTTAAATGATTCAGCTAAGAGCAGAGATATCACAGACATCATCTGCTTTATAATTTTTACTCTTATTTGAAGAACATTGTGCCTAATTCTCCCTTCTGGCTTCTTATTTTTGCTGCAACTCCATGGAATCATAACTTATAAATCAAATGGCAGGGAAAAAACTCCTTTTGTTATTACATATAAGGGGCAATGAGACAGCTAGGTACTGTGGTGGGTCGGACAATAGGCTTGAAAAAAGGAAGACTTATTTCTCACAAGTTCAAATGTGGTCCTAGCTTTTTACTAACTCTTTGTCCTGGAGAAGACACTTAAACCCTATGTGCCTCAGTTCCTCAACTGTAATATGAGATAAGAGAAGTGAACTATTCTATTATCTTTAACAAGAAAACCCCAAAATGGAAGTATGACATGACCAAAACATAAAATGAGAAACAATAAGCGACTCAAATATATACAATGCTCATTCTTGTCCCCATGCAGCTATTGTCAGCACTTGGAAAGTCACTAGTACCATTTATTAGACTACACAGAGAAGCCTGAGAATTATTTATTTTCATCTAAGAATTTGGTCTAATATGATTATATAATTTTAGGGACTAAAGTAAACATATTCCCCCAGTACAAAGGTGGGAAGAAATTATGAATATAGCACATGTCTTTGAAATAGCATAAACTGGTGAGAATTTTTTGTAGTTTTTTTTAATAAAGACTTTTATTTTCAAAATATATGCATAGATAGTTTTCAATATTCAACCTTGGCAAAACCTTGTGTTTTTTTTTTTATTGTACTAAGTTTATTTATTTTTAATAGAAAAACCATGGGAGATATTCGATTTCTTAAGTATTCTAACATAATTATCATGTAGTGGATATACTGCCATCTAGAGGAGGGGTGGGGAGTAGGGGGGAAAATTTGTAACAGAAAGCTTTGTAAGGGTTAATATTTAGGAATTACCCATACATATGTTTTGCAAATAAAAAGTATTAATTTAAAAAAAAAGAAAAGAAAAACCATGGGAGAAATAAAATAAACAGAAAAAAAGAAGTGGATCATAGCATGTGTTGATTTACATTCAGTCTCCTTAGTTTTTTTCTGGATGCATATAGTTTATTGGAATTGTGTTGGATCACTGAACTATTGAGAACCAAGCCTTTCAAAATTAATCATCACATATTCTTGTTGTTATTGTCTACAATACATTCTTGTTTCTGCTTGTTTTCCTCAGCATCAGTTCATGAAAATCTTTCCAGGCCTTTCTATAATCAGCTTGTTCATCATTTTTTAAAGAACAATAATATTTCATTACTTTCATGTTCCACAACTTATTCAGACATTCTCCAATTGATGGGCATCTACTTCGTTTCCAATTCTTTACTACCATAAAAAGAGCTGCTACAAATATTTTTGCTCATATGGGTCCTTTTCCCTCCTTTATTATTTCCTTCAAATACAGACATAGTAATTGCACTGCTGAGTCAAAGGGTATGTTCAGTATTATAGCCCTTTGGGCATAGTTCCAGATTGCTCTCCAGTTTGGAGTTCTCCATCCTCTCCAGATTCTCTGCAGAATCAGTTCATAACTCCACTTACAATGCCTTAGTGTCCTAGTTTTTCCACATCCCTTCCAACATTTATCATTATCTTTTCTTGTAATTTTAGCCAAACTGAGAGGTATGAGGTAGTATGTCAAAGTTGTTTTAATTTGCCTTTCTCTAATCAGTAGTAATTTAGACATTTTTTTCCACATAGTTATAAATGGCTTTAATTTCATCATCTCAAAATTGTCTGTTCATATACTTTGACCATTTAACAATTGGGGAATTACTTGTATTTTTATAAATTTGACACAGTTCTTTATATATTTTAGAAAAGAAAACTTCATCAGAAATGCTGGCTGTAAAGATTTTTCCCAGCCTTGTATTTCCTTTTTTATCTTGTTTCTGTTGGTTTTGTATGTGCAAAATATTTTTTTAAGTTAATGTAATCAAAGTTGTTTGTTTTGCCTTTCATAATGTTCTCCAGTTCTTCTTTGGTCATAAAATCCTCCCTTCTCCAAAGATCTGATAAATAAATTATCTCTTGTTCTCCTAATTTTTTTATGGTATCATCTTTATGCTCAAATCACATATCCATTTTGACTTTATTTTGGTATGGGTATGAAATGTGGGTCTACACCAAATTTCTGACATATTATTTTTCATTTTCCTCAGCAATTATTTTTTGGTAAAATAGTGAGTTCTTATTCCAGAACCTGGAGTTTGGAGGTTTATCAAATACTAGATTGCTATAGGCCTTGATTATTGTGTCATGTGAATCTTATCTATTCCACTAATTCACCACTCTATTTCCTAGCCAATTTTTTTAAATTTTTTTTTAAATTTTTATAATTGCAGTTTTATACTATAGTTTTAGGTTTGGTACTACTAAGCCACCATCCTTTGAATTTTTTTCCATTAGTTCCATTAATATTCTTAACTTTTTGTTCTTACAAATGAATTTTTTCATTATTTTTTCTAGTTCAATAAAATAATGTTTTGGCAGTTTGGTAAGGCACTGAACAAGTAGACAAGTTTAGACAGAATTCTCATTTTTATTATATTAGCTCAGCCTAGTCTTGAGCAATTGGTATTTTTTCCAATTGTTCAGATTTCATTTTATTTGTCTCAGAAGTATTTTATAATTGTATTCATATAGTTCTTCAGTTTGTCTTGGCAGTTAGACCCCTTAAGTATTTTGTCTATAGTCATTTTAAATGGAATTTCTCTTTCTATCTCTTGCTGATGAACTTTGCCAGTAACATATAGAAATGCTGACAATTTGTGTGGGTTTATTTTATATCCTGCAACTTTGCTAAAGCTGTGAATTGTTTCCAGTAGATTTTTGGATGATTTTCTACAATTCTCTACATACATCATCACATCATCAGCAAAGAGTGATAGTTTTATTTCCTCATTGCCTATTCTAATTCCTTTATTTTTTTTTTCTTTTTTGATTGCAACATTTCTAGTACAATGTTGAATAATAATAGTGATAATGGGCATTCTTGTTTCATTCCAATCTTATTGGGAATGCCTCTCACATCTTCCATTATACATAATGCTTTAACATTTTAAGGAAAGCTCCCTTTATCCCTACGCTCTCTAGTGTTTTTAATAGGAATAGATGTACTTTGTCAAAAGCTTTTTCTGTATCTATTGAAATTATCATGTGATTTGTTTGTTTTGTTATTGATATGGTTTATTATGGTAATAGTTTTCCTGATATTGAACCAACCCTGAATTCCTAATGTGTATCCCACTTGGTCATAGTATATTATCCTGTTGATAAGTTGATAAGTTGATATCTTTGCTAATATTTTATTTAAAAATTTTTGCATCAATATTCATTAGGGAGCTTGGTCTGTAATTTTCTTTTTTGTTTTGGCCCTTCTTGGTTTACGTATCAGTAACATATTTGTTTAATAGAAGGTATTTGGCAGTATTCCTTCTTTACCTATGTTTCAAATAGTTTACATAATATTTTAATGTTTGATAGAATTCACTTGTGAATCTATATGGCCTGGGAGATTTTTTTCTTAAGGAATTCATTAATGACTTGTTCAATTTCTTTTTCTAAAATGAGATTATTTTAATATTTTATTTTCTCTTCTGTTAACCTGGGCAATTTTATGTTTTTTTATAAATATTCATCTATTTTAGTTAGATTGCCAGATCTGTTGCCATGCAGTTGGGAAAATAGCTCCTAATTATGGATTTAATTTCTTTCTCCTTGTTGGTAATTTCACCCCTTTCCTTTTTCATGCAGGTGATTTTTTGTTCTTTCCTTTTTCTAATCAAATTAATCAAAGACTTATCTATTTTGTTAGTTTTTTCATAAAATCAACTCTTAGTTTTATTTATTAGTCCAATAGCTTTCTTGGTTTCCATTTTATTAATCTCTCCTTTGAGTTTCAAAATTTCTTATTTGATATTTAATTGGGAATTTTTAATTTGTTCTTTTTTCTAGCTTTTTTAAGTTACATGCCTAATTCATTGATCTCCTCTTTCTCTTATTTATGTAACTTTTTTAGAGATATAAAATTTCCCCTAAGAATTGTTTTAGAGGCATCCCATAGGTTTTGGTATATTGTCTCATTATTGTTATTTTCTTAGATGAAATTACCGATTGTTTCTATGATTTGTTATTTGACCTACTCATTCTTTAGAACTAGATTATTTAGTTTCCAACTGATTTTTAGTCTATCTTTCCCTTGTCCTTTATTGAATATATTTTTTATTGTATTGTGGTCTGAAAAGGAAGCATTTACTATTTCTGCCTTTTTGCATTTGATTGTGAGGTTTTTATGTTCTAATACATGGTCAGTTTTTGTGTAGGTACCATATACTGCCAAGAAAATAGGTGTATTCCTTTCTGTCCCTATTCAATTTTCTGCAGAGGTTTGTCATGTCTAGGTTTTCTAGGATCATATTAAGCTTCCTAGTTCCTTCTTGTTTATTTTGTGGTTAGATTTGTTTGATTCTGAGAGGGGAAGGTTGAAGTTCCCCACTAGAATAGTTTTGCTGCCTATTTCTTCCTGTAACTGGCTTAAAATCTTCTCTAGAAATTTGCCTGCTCTACCACTTGGCACAAGTATCCTTACTACTTTATTATTTATGGTACCCATTATCAAAATGTACTTTCCCTCCTTATCTTTTTTAATAAAATCTAATTTTACTTTTGCTTTATTTGAAATCAGAATTGCTACTCCTGATTTTTTTACTTAAGCGGAAGCATGATATATTCTATTACAGTCTTTTACCTTTGCTCTGTATGTGTCTATGTCGTGTGTTTCTTGTAAACAAGCATATTATAGGATTCTGTTTTTTAATCCACTTTTCTATTTGCTTCCATTTTATGGGAAAGTTCATCCCATTCACATTACTAGTTATGATCATCAGCTCTGTATTTCCCTCCATCTTATTTTCTCCCCTGTATACACTTTTATTCTCTCTTTCCACCCTGTCCAGTCATGTGTTGTTGTTGGTTTTTTTTACCCACCCCACCCACTACCTTATCTCCTATCACTCCTCTCCCCTTCTTTTTGTAGTTTTTTTTTTAATTCACTCAACCCACTACCTTATCTTCAATCAAACTTTCCCCTTTGTTTTACCTTTTTAACTAGTGTTTCTTCCCTTCCTTCTAATCTTCCCCTCCCTTTTCTTTTCCTCTTTCTCCTCCTGCTTGTTTATAAAGTTACATAAATTTCTGTACCCAACTGAATGAATTTATTCCCTCTTAAAGCCAAAACTGATAAGATCAAGCTTCATCCCCCTCCCTTCTTTCTCTGGATTATAATAGATCTTGTGTTCCTTGTCAAGTGAAGTAATTGTCCCACTATACCTTCCCTTTCCTCTTTTTCCGGTACAGACAATTTCCTATCCCTTAATGTCTTTTTCTTTGATGTCATCACATCAGGGACCATTCATAATCATACTCTCAGTGCATGTGATGCCCCCTCTGTCTGCCCCAGTCACAAATACAGTTTGTAAGAGTTATACATGTTGGTTTTCTATCTCAGGATGTAAAAAATTTTAATCTTTAAATGTGTGTGTGTATGTATGTATTTTCTATCTCAAGAAGTAAAAGTTTTAATCTTTAAATGTATATGTGTGTGTATCTTTTTTATGGTTCTCCTTTTTTTTTCACTTCTTCCCTGAAATATTTTTTTTAAATCAGTTTATTTTTTTTAAATTTTCTACCCCAATTTTCTTTTATTTTTTTATTAAAGCTTTTTAGTTGCAAAACATATTCATGGATAGTATTTCAAATTGCTTGCAGTTGATGCTTGCAAAACCTTGTGTTCCAAATTTTCCCTTACTTCACCCTACCTCCTCCCTAGATGGCATATAACCCAATATATGTTAAATATGTTAAAATATATGTTAAATCCAATATGTGTATACATATTTATACAGTTATCTTGCTGCACAAGAAAAATCTGATCAAGAAGGAAAAAAAAAACTGAGAAAGAAAACAATATGCAAGCAAACAACAGAAAAAGTGAAAATGCTATGTTGTGGTCATGCTCAATTCCCACAGTCCTCTTTCTGGGTGTAGATGGCTCTCTTCACAAGATTATTATAACTGATCTGAATCATCTTATTATTGGAAAGAGACATTTCCATCAGAATTGATCAGCATATAATTTTGTTGTTGCATGTACAATGATGTCCTGGTTCTACTCATTACACTTAGCATGAGTTTATGTAAATCTCCTCAGGCTTCTTTAAAATCATCCTGCTGATCATTTATTATAGAATAATAATATTCCATCACATTCATATACCATAACTTATTCAGCCATTCTCCAACTAATGGGCCTCCACTCAGTTTCCAGTTTCTTGTCACTACAAAAAGGGCTGCTACAAACATTTTTGCACATGTGGATCCCTTTCCTTCCTTTAAGATCTCTTTGGGATATAGGTCCAATAGAAACACTGCTGGACCAAAGGGTATGCACAGTTTGATAATGTTTTGAGCATAGTTCCAAATTGCTCTCCAGAACGGATGGATCCATTCACAACTCCACCAACAATGTATTAAGTGTCCTAATTTTCCCACATCTCCTCCAACTTTCATCATTATCTTTTCCTGTCATTTTAGCCAATCTGAGAAGTGTACAAAGGTATCTTAGAGTTTTCTTAATTTGCATTTCTCTGATCAATAGTGATTTAGAGTCCCTTTTCATATGATTAGAAATGGTTTTAATTTCTTCATATGAAAATTATCTGTTCACATCCTTTGACAATTTATCAAATGGAGAATGGCTTGAATTCTTATAAATTTAAGTCAATTCTCTATATATTTTAGAAATGAGGTCTTTATCATAATTCTTAAATTAAAAATGTTTTCCCAATTTATTTCTTCCCTTCTAATCTTGTCTGTATTAATTTTGTTGGTAGAAAAAACTTTGTTGGTAGAATTTGGATGCTATCCCACTTAGTACAATATGTTTAGTATTGATATTACTTCATTATCTCTGAAACTTTTTAACAAAATGTAGTTCCCTTCCTTATCTCTTTTACTTAGATCTAATTTTGCTTCTGCTTGATCTGAGATCAGGATCACTACCCCTGCTTTTTTTATTTCAAATAAAGCATCATACATTCTGTTCTAGCCTTTTACTTTTACTCTCTCTATGTGTCAAATTTGCTTTAAATTTGTTTCTTGTAAACAACATATTGTAGGATTCTGACTTTTAATCCAGTCTGCTATCTGCTTCCATTTTATGGAAGAGTTCATCCCATTCATGTTCAGAGTTAAAATTACTAACTCTTCATTTCCCTTAGTCTTGTTTATTTATTGCTGAGGCAGTTGAAGCAAGTGACTTGCCCAGGGTCACACAGCTAGGAAGTGTTAAGTGTTTAAGGCCAGCTCCTACCAGCTTCAGGACTGGTGTGCTATCCACTGCACCACTTAGCTGGCCCCTCCCCTCGGTTTTATTTTAATAAAGTTAGACTTTTCACTTTCCTTTCCCCCTTTCCCTCTTCCCCTGTGTTTTTCTTCTGACCACCACCTCCCTTCATCAGTCCTCCCACTTTACAGTCCCTCCCTTTTTTTCTTATCAATTTCCCTTTCTTCTTCAGTTTTCCCTTCTATTACCCTTTCCCTTTGCTTTCCCTTTCCTCCTCCTACTTCCATAGAGGATGAGATAAGTTTCTCTATCAAGCTAAATATGTCTAATATTCTCTCTTTGGGCCAAATCTGATGAAATCAAGATTCAAGCAATGTTCCTCTTCCTCCCTTGCTTCCTTGCTATATTCAATTATAATAGGTCTTTTTTGCCTCATTATGTGACTTTTTTTTTTACCCCATTTTACCTCTCCTTTCCTCTTCTTCCAGTAGAATTCCTTTT
This sequence comes from Myrmecobius fasciatus, assembly GCA_023553655.1. Lineage (NCBI taxonomy): Eukaryota > Metazoa > Chordata > Mammalia > Dasyuromorphia > Myrmecobiidae > Myrmecobius > Myrmecobius fasciatus. The sequence goes on along the minus strand of JAJPUD010000125.1, from coordinate 430,079 downwards.
CCACCTCTGATTTATTTTTTATATCATCACAATAAAGTCAAATTATTCCTATACCCTCTACATATACTCCTAACAGAGATATGGTTTTCAAGAGTTAAACATATAATCTTCCTATATAGATATAAATTTTTTAACTTTTAAAAGAAACAAAGATTTTTTTTCTTTCCTTTTTACTTTTTTATTCTTCTCTTGAGTTCTCTATTTTAAGATCAAAATTTCTGTTCAGCTTAGTCTTTTCATCAAAAATAAATGGAATTCACCTATTTCATTGAATGTCCTTTTTTTCCCCTGAAACATGATGCTTATTTCTGCTGGATAGTTGATTCTTTTCGGCAATCCAAGCTCCTTTGTTTTTGCAATATCATATTACAGGTCCTTCAACCCTTTAAAATGGAAGTTGCTAGGTCTTGGGTAATCCTGATTGTGATTCCTCAATATTTGAATAGTTTCTTTCTGGAAGCCTGCAATATTTTATCCTTGATCTGATCATTCTGAAAGTTAGTTACTATTTTCCTTGAGTTTTCATTTTTAGGTCTCTTTTAGGAGGCAATCAATGAATTCATTCAATGGCTATTTTACCATCTGGTTTTTGGACATCAGAGTAGTTTTCCTTTATGATTTTTGAAAGATGGTATCTAGGCCCTTTTTTTCAATCATGATTTTCAGGTAGTCCAATAATTCTTAGATTGTCTCTCTTGGATCTGCTGTCCACATCAGTTATTTTTCAAATGAAGTATTTTACATTTTTTTCCATTTTTTCTTTTTTTTTCTTTTTGTTTGACTGATTCTTAAGTTTCATTGACTCATTCATTTCCATTTGTTCAATTATAATTTTAATGAATTATTTTCTTCAGTTAGTTTTTTTAATCTCTTTTTCCACTCGACAACTGCACTTTTAAATGAGTTTTTTTGTTCGTTGGATTTTTTTTTTCATTTCACCAATCTATTTTCTACATGTGTTCTCTTTTTCCATGTTGTCAGTTTCAAGGAGTTGTTTTCTTTTTCCATTGTGTCTAATCTATTTTTAAGTAGTTATATTTTTCCCATTTCTTCCAATTTTATGGTTAAGGAGTTTCCTACACATAATTTCTTTGTTTCCTTTTCCAAATTCTCCTGCAAAGCTTTCATTTCCTTTCCCCATTTTTCTTTAACTATCTTTTAAGATCCTTTTTGAATTTTTTTAAGATAGCCTTTTGAATTGTAGACCAACTTATATCATCCTTTGTGGCTTCATGTGGAGATGTTTTGCCTTTAGTCTCCTCAGGGTTTGAGATCTGTTCTTTCCTACCTCCATAATAGCTATCTGTGGCAGATATTTTTACTTTTTTATTGATTTTTAAAGGTTGAGGTCTGCTGTAAGGGCAAAGGCTAGATTGTCCCAAGCTTCCTCTGCAGGATACAGTGTCTTCATGCTGCCCTGGGATGAGCTCCTGTCTCCCTTCCTATGCTGGGTGGGTGTGGTGAAATCCCATGTTAAGAGGGTTTAATGTGCTCACTCTTTGCTTTCTGTAGTTGCATTAAAGGTCTCACAGCTACTATCCTATCCACTGGCTTCTGAATCAGGACAGAATAGCCAATGATGCTATATTTTGGCTAAAAGCCTCCTACTTACTTATCCTGGCATGCTGAGGCTCCTCTCTCATGGGTCCCTGTGCTGTTCCTGTACTGGACCATCTATCCCCTGCCTGATTAAGACCTTTCCTGAAGTTCTTCCAAAATATCTTCTGCTAGAAATTTGTTCAACTCCAAGTGTTTGTGGGTGCTGTCACTCCAAAATCCATTGAGAGGCTTGCTCTGATGTTGATCTGATGGAAGCCAGGAAGAGCTCAGACAAAAAGCTGACTGGTCTCTGCCACCTTGGCTCTGCTCCCAATGTGCATACATTAAACTACTAATGTAAAGCATAAGGGAAATAGAAAAGTAGTAGGAGAGTAGATTATGAAGAGTTTTGAAAGCTAAATAGTGTTTTGTATTTGATCCTGGATGTGATAAGTTGATACTGGTTTTAGTAAAGATAGGGTGAGATGGTCAAACTTGTGCTTCAGGAAAATCACTTTGGCAACTGAATGGAAGATGGACTAGAGTGGAGAGAAATTATGTTAGATAGACCAGGCTGCAAGTTATTGCACTAGACAAGGCATGAGGGGATGAAAGCCTACACCACAATAATTGCAAGGTCAGAGTACAGAAGCACTTTTAAAGAGCTCTAGAAAAGGTGAAAACAAAAGGCATTGGCAACAGATTGAATATAGAAGATGAGAGATAGCGGTCATTGATGTCGACAAGATTGGGAGCCTGAGGAACCATGAATGTGATGACCCTTGAACAGCGATAAGAAATTTATGAATAAGGGTAGATTTAGAGAGAAAGATGAGTCCAGTTTTGAACATGATGAATTTCAGATGTCTACTACAAATGCATTACAAGATATCTGAAAGCCAGTTAAAGATGTGAAACTAGAGCTCAGCACAGAGATTAAGACTAGATAGATTTATTGAGAATCATAAGCATAGATTTGATAATTAAATTCATAGAAGCTAATGAGATTACTAAGTAAAGTAGTACTCTGTGTGTGTATTTGTGTGTGAAAGAGAAAGAGACAGATTCAGAGAGAGAATATACATGAATAGAGGCAGAATGAAAAAGTGGATACAGTGCCAAACAGTGTTGGAAAGACATGTGTTCAAATGTCAGACACAGACATTAATTGTGTCTCTCTTGTCAAGACATTTATCATAGCTTGCTTTCAATTTTTTTATCAGTAAAATGAGGGGGTTGGACTTCATATCCTCTAATGCCCTGTGAGTAATGATTCTCTGACTCTGATGGAGCACATTGTGCCCCAGTAATTATGAAAATGCATCAGATTTCCATATCCATCAATGTAAAGTCTTGAATTCTTTAATATATGTAAACCAAACAACATTCGGGAAAACATTTAATGGGAAATGAGACACTATACATTTTATTTCCCTATCAACTTATTGTATTTGAGATGTGAAGAGTTCTAGACTTTATCACAATAATCAGAAAAAGTGTGAAAAAAGTTAAATGAATTAAACACATACAGCCAATGAAGAATATACTTTCTCTTTGTATAAAACCAAATCATTTAACTTTCTACCAAAACTTAGAATAGTAAAACACTAGATGATTTAGGAAAGGGACTTTAGATCAGATATATTGATCAAGAGCTATCTGTAAATATATGTATATATGTATCTACATACATATGTGTATATGTACACACACACTCACACAATACTGGAATTTGGAATTCATATCTGGCTTGTTCACATCTCTTTTCTACAGGCAGTTAATAGATTATATATAAATAACTGCCAGAACAAGAATAGTTCCTACAAATCAAATTGCATATAGTACATATAGTATCTAGCATTGTTTTCATAAAATAACCATTTAACAAATTCCCACTGGTGACAAGTTGAAGATGAAAGTGAAATTATTTTCCACTAGTTCATTGAATGAACTAATACTTTTGGCTTTTCTATTTACATTATACATTTTAAATAAATAAACCTAGAAAGTGAATAGGAAGGAAGGGGGTAAAAAAGATTGAAATTAACAGTCACTCTAATGCCTCTTCCTGATGCCCCACCCCCAAAAAAAATAAAAGTTAGGGGATCGTCAATTAACCATTACAGCAAACAAAGAGAAATTACATGATTTTGTCTAAAAAAATTAGGGGACAAGAAATTTTTAAATTTCTCAGAATCAGATCTTAAAGGGACTTTGCATGTCATCTAGATCAATCCTTTATTATTTTATAGATAAGAAAAAAAATTTCCCAGAATAGTGAAATGGGATGGATACCCCAGGTTATAAGCCTTGTAACTAGTACCATCTCCAAAAAGCTAAGTCCATAAAGTATAGACAGCAGCCATTCACTGATAAAAACAGGATATACCACACTGAGGGTAACTGATAGGCCTCAAACCCATCAGTGAGTTTCTCAAATGTCTAATCCATGCATGTAGAGACTACTACAAAATGGGAAGAAAAGCTCAATATGTTCCAATAAACATAAAGGCACCTAGAGCAGACCTTTTGGAGAGCTTACAATTGCATCAGACATCAAAGAGAACAAGTCATTCACTATATTCTAGGTCATTTCCAATCATCTTGTTATTTTGCCTTGTCGTTGAACTTCAGTGACTCTGGAAGAACTCTGTCTCACTTAAATCCAATTCACATCCAAGGGAAGCCATTAATCTGTGATATAATTGATCCTCTTCAAAAATAAAGGATGAATAATATTAGTACCGTGAGGATTTGATTCCTGGTCCTATGACTTCAAATCCATTGCCCTTTCAATTTCAAAACAATGTCTTTTCTAAATCACTTTATTTTTAAAAACCTGTTATGTACCTCATATCTATTGAAACATTATTTTTTAAAATTTCTTATACCATAATAGTATTCCATCATAATCACATACCAAATTTTGTTTAGTCATTCCCCAATTGATAGGCATCCCCTCAATTTCCAATACTTTATCCCTAGAAAAGAACTGCTATAAATACTTTTGTACATATAGGTCCTTTGCTTTTTTTGTTTGCTTGTTTTTTATATCTTTTGGGACAAAGACATAGAAGTAGTATTGCTAGGTCAAAAGGGATATATGGTTTTATAGTCCTTTGTGCATAATTCCAAATTGCTCTACAGAATGGTTGAGTCAGTTAACAACTCTACAAATAATGCATTAATGAATGCACTCCAATATTTGCCATTTTCATTTTCTCTCATATTAGTCAATCTAGTAGGTATGAGGGAATACCTTAGAATTATTTTAATTTGTATTTCTCCAATCAATAGTGAGTCAGAGCATTTTTCATTTGACTATAAATAGCTTTGATTACTTCATCTGAAAACTCTTCATATCTTTTATCAATTATTTTTATTAATTTAATTCAGTTCTCTATGTACTTGAGAAATAAGGCTTTTATCACAGAAACTTCCTTCATTTTTTTGTTATTTTTGCTAACCATATTTCCCTTCATCCTATTTCTTTTCCCTTTTTTATCCTATTCTTTCTCTCCTTTCTCCTCAAAATTGTTTTGTTTTATGCAGTGGATAGAGCACCAGCCCTGAAGTCAGGAGGACCTAAGTTCAAATCTGATCTCAGACAATTAAATTTTACTAGTTGTGTGACCCTGGGCAAGTCACTTAATCCCAATTGCCTCAGCCAAAAAAAAAAAAGTGTTTTGCTTCTTGCTATACCCTTCCCTAATCTTCCCTCCCTTCTATTACTATCCCTTCTCTTATCTTTTTCCCCTCCTACTTCTTGGAAGGGTAAGATAGATTTCTATACCCAACTGAGTGTGTATGTTAAATTGACTCTCAGCTAATTTTGACGATAGTAAAGTTCATTCACTTCCCCATAATTTCCCTTTCCCCCCTCCACTGTGAAAGCTTTTTCTTTGCCTTTTTACATGAGATGATTTACCCCCATTCTACTTCTCCTTTTCCCTTTCTCCAGTATATTCATCTCTCATCCCGTAATTTTATTTTTTAAGATATTATCCCTTCATATTTAGCTCATACCTTACCCTCTGTCATATACTTCTTTTAACTGCTCTAATAATGAGAAAGTTATTATGAGTTATAAGTACACTATTTAGCCTCATTAAGTCCCTATGATTTCCTTTTTCTGTTTACCCTTTTATGTTTCTCTTACATCTCGTATTTGACAGTCAAATTTTCTATTAAACTCTGGACTTTTCATCAAGATTGATTGGACATCTTCTATTTCATTGAAGGATCATCCTCAGTTTTGCTGGATAGGAGTTTCTTGGTTGTAATCCTAGCTCCTTTGCCTTCTAGAATATAATTTTCCAAAGCCCTCTGATCCTTTAACATAGAAGCTGCTAAATCTTGTGTTATCTTGACTGTGGCTTTAAGATACTTGGATTGTTTCTTTCTGTTTGCTTGCAATATTTTCTTCTTTAACCTTGGAGCTCTGGAATTTGGTTATAATATTCCTGGGAGTTTTCAATTGGGGATCTCTTTCGATTTCTAATTTTCTTTTTGGTTCCTGAATATCACCACAATTTTGCTTTATATTTTGTTTCTTTTTTTGATCATAGCTTTCAGGTAGTCCAATAATTGTTTAAATTATCTTTTTTGGATCTATTTTCCAGGTTGGTTGTTTTTACAAGAAAATATTTTGCATGGTGTTCTATTTTTTTCATTCCTTTGATTTTGTTTTACTGCTTCTTGATCTTTTTATACAGTTATTAGCTTCCATTTTCTCAATTCTAATTTTTAAAGAATTATTTTCTTCAGTAAGTTTTGAACTTTCTTTTTCATTTGACCAATTGTAGTTTCTAATGACTTTTTTTCCAGTGAATTTTTGTGCCTCTCTTTCCATTTAGCCAGTTCTGATTTTTAAGGTGTTCTTATCCTCAATGGCTTTTTGTTATCTCCTTTACCATTTGATCTACTCTGTTTTTTAAGATGTTATTTTCTTTAGGGTTTTTTTTTGTGTGTCTCTTTTACCAAGATGTTGCTAAGGTGGGATTCTGCCTCCAGGGTGGAGGGTACACTTTCAAAGTGATACAATCTAAAGTGAGTTGTTTACTATTCTTCATATTTATTCTCTGGTTTGTGAGTGACCACAAGCATTTTTTTGCACTTTGGAACTGCAAGGAAGGTTTCTGTTCCACTGTGACTACAAGTTCTGGTGTTTTAGTGTTCTTCCTTAACCCTGTTCCTGTTACCCAGAACTATAATCTATATTCAAGTATAGACAAAGCACCAGAGCCATGCCTCACTACTAGTTTTAATCTCCTCCCACCAGTTTAACTTCATTACCATGTACTGGCTGAGAGCTTTGGAAGCAGCTGCTGGCATTGTTGATTTATTCACTCCCAAAGCCTGTTCCTGGTTTGCTGAAGCCAGAGATATACTGGCATGGTCTCTGCTGGACTGGGGTCCACTCTTACTCAGGTATGACAGATGTTGAGTTTGACATCTGTGATCTGAGAGGTCTGGAAGCTGTCACTGCTGCCACTGATTTAGTTACTCTAAGGCCAGCTCTTGGTTTACTGGGGCCCATTGTATGCTGAACTATGCTCCACTTTCACCTTAGTGCAATGGCCATTTATTGACAATGCTCTAAGTTGCCTTGGCCTGGAAAAAAATGTTTCACTATGCTTTTCTGTGGGTTCTGACACTCCTTACCTTTACTCATCAATAATGGCTCTGTCTCTAACAAAGTTTTTTTTTCTGTTTTTTTTCTTTTTCTAGACCTTTTTTCACTTTAATTTTAATTATAGTTATTTTCCAGCTGTAACCAATTGAATTATAATAACCTTTCATAAAATTCTCATACATATACAGAACAATTCAATTCAACAAACATTTATTAAGCTTTACCCTATGCCAGATATCATATAAGGTGCTCAGTTTACAAAAATAAAAATTTTAAAAAGCCCACAATGTGCTTATACTCTAATTATCTATAATTTAATTTAGAGCTGATTAAGGAAAAAACTTTGCTTCACCATAAATTTCATTATCTTTTGCTTTTTATCATAGTATAAAGAATATTTAAAACAAATATTTGACAGTGGAAATTCACAAAATTGCAAAAATGTAATTGATTTCCTTTCCCTAAACACTTTTTTCCATGCCACAACCTTAAGCAGAATAGTATTTTAAGCAGTAGCATTTTCACACTCTTTTAATCATTATCACATTTTCTTTTTGTTTAGGTGAGAAGTCCAGTGAGCACCATTGGGATCTGAGGAGCAAGTAAGAATTGAGATTTTACTCTGCCTTTTTTCTCTTTTAAAAGAAAAATCCTGTTTTTTGAAAAATGTCTTTGTTATTCTGGCTTATGTTTGGTTATAAAAAATGTTAGTGATTTGTTACAAAATTTGAGGCATGAAGATGAGTTTTTATGTGCTGCTGTTGGAGCTGTCAGACTTGGTCAACTTTAAAAATATTATGTGAAGAATGGTAACTGCAAAATTCTTTAGATTGAAGGCAAAAATATCACACTTAAAAATAACTATTGAAGTAAAATTTCATGCAAAAGAATTCCTGAAGTTTAGTGTGATATTATTCAGATTCTCCTTGCATTAAGGGTCAAGAATATATCTAATTCCCTAAGATAGTTTCTCTTATGAATTGTTGGAAATGGAAAATAACAAAAAGGGTCTTTGTCTTTCTAAATCTGTTTGTAGGTCAGGGTTGTGATGGGTTTCCTTTATTAACTTCTGCCCTTTGTTATACCAGTCATTATCCTCAGATTAGGAGAATGAATAAAGAAATCCATTAAAAAAAATACTGTCATTGCAACATCAGCAACATTGCTGCCCACCTGGTTTGGAACCTGATTTGGGATCTCCCCATCACTACTAACTTTTTATACTGGTAGAGGCAAGGTTGGTTAGTCCGTAAGATAATTTGTGCTGGTATAAGAGAAGTGAAAAATGATGGCAGAAATAGGATAATTGGTTTGAATGAAGAAGGAAAGAGGGGGAAGAAAGGAAAGTTGTCAGAATAATAAAGGTGACAAGGAAAAAATAAGCAATGTTAGTTCTTATTGGGGGTGGTACAGAATAGCACTATAAAAAGAATGGAAGACAAAAAGCATAAAATACTTTAGTGAACAGAATGATAAGAGAAAAATTGGTAGGGGGTAGAGAGAGGGCTTCATGAGGCAGTTAGGGGGAAAAAAGATGAGAAGGTGGGAACAAGAACAGAGAAGAAAATGTGATAAACTGTAACCATAGGTCTTCGTTAGTAAAAAAAAAAAAAAAAAAGTTTAGCTAAAGCCATAACTTTAGTAGAGATAGAAAAATTTTTTATCAGTTTCCTTGGAAAAGAATCTAGAATTACATGATGAAATACTATTTCTGGGATTGTGGCAATATACTAAATTGAAACTTTGATTAAATGAAATTTTAAAAATGTTTTTCATGATTTTCCCCCAGTTCATCCAAAATTCTAGTACCTATAAACATACAGTCCAGTGTTTGAATTCTTTTTTAAAAAATGAAAATCACGCCTTTGGAGAGGTGGAATAAGTTATTCAAAATTTATTTATGGTTGCAGACAGCATATGTGAACCAATTCAAATTTACTGTCTGAGATCTTCAAATTACCCTGGCATTCAAAAACACAAAGGCCTGGAATTACCCTGTAGTTGTTCTCCAATTATAATGTGCTGGCAAAAGAAAGGTTAACTGCATTGTTGATTTCTAAACAGTTAAGGACATATTTGTCAAAAAAAAACCTTTTCTCAATTTGCCTGTTATTTAAATCCCAAAATATGTTAGCCATTAAAATAAAAACTACAGTGTGCTCTTCATTTTCATTGGCATACACTTTTAAAATAATTCTTTTCAGAGGGTCATGAGTTTATGTATCTATTATTTATTATGGATTTTTATGAGTTAACCAATATTTTAGTTTAATAGAATTTTTTGTTTCTTTGTAACATCATTTTATTTTCAAAAATAAGAATGCTATTGTCACTTAGGAAAAACTGTTGTGTCCTTTGTGTAAAAAGATGCTGCTGATCAATACCAGCAGGGCATGAGCTTTGAGTCATTTTTTCTAATGGAGAAGATATATTTGCATTGATTCATCCATATGCTCTCTCCTGGTTTCCTATGGGCATTTTCAAGATAGATGGCCAAAGTTGAAGGTATATTCCATGGTCACAAAAAAGAACAAAGTTTAATGGTCTATACACAGACCCACAACCTTGACCTCATTAGCATCATTCTATATGAGCTCATCCTTTCTCAGCTACAGACTTGAGGTGGGAAGAAATCTGGTTCCTAATTCTGATATCTTACCTCCTGAACGTCAAAATAAGCGCTAACATATGGTGAAAATTAGATTGATAGAGAATAACAAGAATTTACATTTACTTAACATTTTATGGTTTGGGAATTCATAGATTTACAGCTGGGTTTACAAAGTAGTCTCTACCCAACCTTTGAGTCAGATAATAGAGACAGTATGGTATGTCAGATGTGGTACAGTAGAAAGCCTATTACATTGGAACCAAAGGACCTGTGTTCAAATTGTAGCTTGACTACTTATTTTTCATAAGGCTTTGAGCAAGTAATTGAACATCAGTAAGCCCAAATTTCCTTATCTGTGTGAATGAATAGTAATTAAAAAAAGAAATATCAAGTATTTACTGTATGATAGGCATCTATCTTATTCAGAGTTACTGACAAGTAAAAAAAGGGCTCTGAATGATTCACAATAATTATTTTTAAACTGGCAAGAGTCAAACTAATTTTACTGGTTAAACTTTGCTTCAATTAGTTTGAGCGGATTCAAAAAGTTTGGTGAGAATGTTTGTGGCAGCCCTTTTTGTAGTGTCTAGAAACTGGAAACTGAATGGATGCCCATCAATTGGAGAGTAGCTGAATAAATTATGGTATATGAATGTTATGGAATATTATTGTTCTGTAAGAAACAACCAGCAGGATGATTTCAGAGAGGCCTGGAGAGACTTTCATGGACTGATGCTGAGTGAAATGAGCAGAACCAGGAGATCATTATACATGGCAACAAGAAGACTATATGACGATCTATTCTGATGGACATGGCTCTCTTCAACAATGAAATGTTTCAAACCAGTTTCAATTGTTCAGTGAAGAAAGCCATATACACCCAGAGAGAGGGATGTGAAATGTGGATCACAACATAACATTTTCATGCTCTCTATTGATGTTTGCTTGCATTGAGTTTCCTTTCTCAGATTTTTTTTCTTGTAGATACGATTTTTCTTGCACAGCAAGATAAGTGTGGAAATATGTATACATATATTTGATTTGTCAAGTATTTTAACAGGATTAACATGTAGTGGACTTCCTGCCATCTAGGGGAGGGAAGGGGACTAGAGGGGAAAAATGTAACAGAAAGCTTTGTAAGGGTCAATGTTGGAAAATTACCCTTACATATGTTTTGCAAATAAAAAGCTTTAATTAAAAAAAAAGTTTGGTGAAGTGAAAAGGGCCCTGGATTTTAGATCAGACATTATCAGTTCACTCAACAGCTCTGCAATTTACTAAGTCTGTGGGAATGATATAAGTTTTCTGGACCTCAGTTTTCTCATATGTAAAGTGATAGAGTTGGACTCCTTAACTTCTTTTTATTTATTTATTTTTTAATACACATTGCTTTATGAATCATGTTGGGAGAGAAAAATCAGAAGAAAAGGGAAAAAGCCATTGGAGAGAAACAAAAGAAAGAAGAAGTAACCAAAGCATATTTTGATTTGCATTCAATGTCCATAGTTTTTGTTTTGTTTTTTTGTTTTGTTTTTTCTGAATGTAGATGGCATTTTCTGTCCAAAGCCTATTTGGATTGCCTTGGATCTTTGAACCACTGAGATGAACCAAATCTTTTACGGTGGATCATCAAATAATCTTGCTGTTACTGTCTACAGTGTACTCCTGGTTCTGTTTGTTCATGTAAATCTTTCCAGGCCTTTCTTGTTCCATTTTTTATAGAACAATAAAATTCCATTACCTTTATATACCACAACTAATTTGACCATTCCCTAATTGATGAGGATCTATTCATTTTTCAATTTTTTTTGCTACCACAAAAACTGCTGCTACAAATATTTTTGTACATGTGGGTCATTTCCCCTTCTTTACTATTTCCTTGGGATACAGACCCAGTGGCACTGCTGGATCAAAGGGTATGCACAATTTTATAGCCCTTTGGGCATAGTTCCAGGTTGCTTTCCAGAATGGTTGGATCATTCACAATTTCACCAATAATGTATTAGTGTCCCAGTTTTCTCATATCCCCTGCAACATTTATCATTATCTTTTCCTGACATCTTAGCCAATCTGAGAGGTGTGAAGTGGTACTTCAGAGTTGTTTTAATTTGCATTTCTCTAATGTGATTTAGAGCATTTTTATATGGCTATAGATTGCTTTAATTTCATCATCTGATAATTTTCTGTTCAGATACTTTGACCATTTATCAATTGGGAAATGACTTGTCTTCTCATAAAGTTGACACAGTTCTTTATATATTTTAGAAATGAGACCATTATCAGAATGACAGGCTATAAAATTTTTTCCCCAACTTTGTACTTCCCTTTTCAATCTTGTTTCTGTTGGTTTTGTTTGTGCAAAACCTGTTTAATTTAATTAATCAAAGTTGTCCATTTTGCCTTTCATAATGTTCTCTAGTTCTTTTTTGGTCATAAATTCTTACATTCTTCAAACATCTGATATGTAAATTATCTCTTGCTCTCCTAATTTGCTTATGGTATCATCTTATTTTAATTATGCCCAAATCATGTACTTATTTTGACCTTATTTTAGTATGTGGTGTGAGATGTAAGTCTATGCTGTTTCCTTAACTTCTTAAGGTCCTTTCAGCTCCAAATCTATTAGTCCTATGAAACCTTTAAAAAAAATACAAATTCTGGCTGGTTCTTGAATACCAGAAACCAGTTTTTAAGTTAAGTTCTGGTCAATTTTGATCACTGTTGTAGCAATTCATCTGGTTTCAACATTTTCTGAATGGTTCTCATTACTTTTCAACAGATATTATTGGATCAAAGTGGATTTTATTGGTTCTTACTTGTTCAAATAGGTTTTTTTTTTAAACTGATATTGACTAATTCTTACAATTGCCAGTCAGTTCTGACTTTTCTAAACTAGTTCCCACAAGTTCTGTGAAATCTACCAAGAGACATAAATAAAATGACTGTGTTTGATCTTATCAAAGGTTGCATTAATTAATCAAGAGTTCAAAGTTATTTAGGGAGAAATACTTGGAAACGCTTTAGAAAAATAACATAAGTAATGGGAAAATTGAATAATACCTTATGTGCAATCCAATGATCTCGAAGATTGTGTTTTTAAAAATCAGCTAGTAGATTCAGCAGAATCTACCTTATTTCCTATATATCTTGAAAAAAAAATGAACTGCTTTGTTTCAGAGGCAGTGAGGCAAGAAGTACTTTGAACCTGTAGTTTTTTTTTGTTGTTTGTTTGTTTGCTTTTTTAATTTTAACATATTTATATCCTAGACATATTTTTTTTCTTTTACACTTGGAAGTTTAAACAAAAATTGTCCTCATTTAATTTGATATTCTTCCTCAGTCATATGTGAAGATAGAAAAAGAGATTAAATAGGATACCAATAAAAAAATAAGTTAAGTAGATTTTTTTCAAGAAATAATGCTAAAATATAATTAGCTAACCCTAGATATGTCATTATCAGAAGTTGTAGCTTAATTTTGAGATGTAATTACATTTCATAGTGCTGATTTTCTTTTTGAAATTTGGTCAAGTCAGATCTTTAGAAACCAGCTCCACTCATCTCTGCATATAAATTGAGATAATTTACAGGAATATACCTAAGCTATAAAAAAACTCCATTTTATGTCCCTAAAAATGTCTTTTGAAATATTTTCTTTTCTAAACTAGAAAATAAAAAAAACAACGTGCTGCACTATATAGAGCTGAATTCGAATCCAGGAAGAACAAAGTACTCTGAAACAAAGCAGTTCATTTTTTTTTTCAAGATATATAGGCAAAGTACCTTGCTGTACTCCAGAGTACTGCAGGAATCAGATTAAAAGTAATTGGAGCATGTTTACAAAATAAATGAACATAGAATAAAACATAAATCATGTTAAGGTGTGATTTTCTAAGTCAATATGTACTCATAGGGATCCTTATATTCACTTTAGTGCCCTGATTATATTTGAGTTTTTGACACCATAGACCCTCTAAGCTACAGAAAAAGATGCCATTCTGCAATTGGAAAGAGAATTTCCTTACTGGCAAGTTTCCCAATACCAAATAAATTTATTTCTATTTCCTATATGTAAGTAGAGAACAACAACAGTGAGGAAAGGTGGTATCCATACCTAATATTACCTTTCTATTGTTGTTCTAGACTCAGAGAATATTTAACATTCAAGTCCATAGTTTCTCTTGAGCATATTTTTTAAAAGCATATTTCTTGGTTTTGAAAGTGCTACTGTTTATTGCATTTTTATTCTTTTTAATTACCCTGGTCTTTCAGGTCTGAACATAAATAGTGGTGCCAGAAAGCAGCAAAAGCAAAATGGCTTCCAACACAAGTAAAATTATTTAGTTATCATTAGCTATCTCAGAGGATTATTGTCTGTGTTTGCCTAGTAGGTTTCCTTAGTGGGACTGCATGGGAATAAATTTTGGGGTTAAGTGAGAAGTCCATTGTGCCAGACAGCACATTGCTTCTGAATAGAAAATATCCCATAAACCATAAGCAGCTAACAAAAAGTCCAAAAGACTAGTTAATACAAAAGATATCCCTGAGGAGAAAGCTCTTCTCTTGTCCACATCCACACGTTTTTGTTACTAATACAACAATAAGGAAGAACCAGTCAGATAATTTTCTCTGCAATCATGTCTGTGCTCATGGGGAAAGAGCTAAACATGTTTGTATATGTATGTATATTTGTCTTTCAATATCATTCTATGTTTCCATGGGAGTCTTTTTTTCTTTTTTCCAAAAAAGGGAGCAAGCTGATGGAATAAAAGGGAATGTCAAATTGTGACAGAAGACAATGACTGTCTATTTATGAATCCAGTCATAACCTGTAATTTGTAATTGCCAGAAATATAATTAGTGTTAACAATATGAAAGTCTTATGGGCTTAATGCCATTATAATACCAAGAGTTAGAAGGATTTCATGTAAGATTCTAAGCATCACATTCACTCATTCACTATAAATGTCTTCCTTTTTCCTGCCACATGAAAAATTTGTCCTTTATTCCTACAACTCATTTACATGTTCTTTTATCACAAAGGAATCTTAAAAATATTTTAAAAATAATTATATAATTTTACTTATTCATAAAATCTGATTAAATGTTTGATAGTAGTATCTGTTTAATTTGTGTGTCTGTGTATGTGTATGTAATATATGTTAGAGTTTAATTTCTTTGAACTCTCATTTAGAAGTAAAAAAAAAAAAGATGAGTTTTAGGCTCAAGGCAAATCTCATAATTGTATTGTACAGAGAAAGAAACTTTCCACTGGGAAAGTAATTTCTTTCTTATTTTATCCTATATTTATTATCATTCTATTTAATTCTGTTTTGCCTTCTACATTCATTCATTTCTGCAGTTGCTAACACATATACATTATTGCCAATAAAGTATTCTGATTAATTTAGACTTGAGTGAGACTGTATCTATTCTTGGTTCAAACCTTCTCTTAATAAGGTATTTATGGCCCAAAACATAACATCAAGAAGATAATAAAAATTTTAAACACAAAAGCATATATCTCTTACTCTTGAATTCTTCCCTTAAAATCTTACTTTTGGGAAATAAATGGTTTAAACATTGTCTATCTCATGTCAAAATATAGCCACAAAGAATGTGGGGGGTAAAAAAAAGAAAAAAATGAATAGTTGTAGAAGGCAAAACAATATAAAAAAGAACAATAATTTTTAAAATGAAATGGAAAAAATAAAATAAAATAATAAAGAAATTACTTTCCCATTCCTTTAATTCTCTCTCTCTCTCTCTCTCTCTCTCTCTCTCTCTCTCTTTCTCTCTCTCTCTCTCTCTCTCTCTCTCTCTCTCTCTCTCTCTCTTTTGGTCTGGAGAAGAGAGTTGCTTTGATTATTTTTTGGGCATTCTCCTTTTTTTCCCCTTTCTAGTAGTCTTCTTGCTTTTCTGGTCCCTCTCTAAAGTTCATATAGGATCTACATATAGAGGAGGAAGATACTTGAAAAGTCATTAAGTTCAAGCCCATTTTTTTTCAAATATATTTTTGTATTCGTGTCAAGGAGCAGTGTTGTTAGGTCAAAGGATATGCATGAATTTATAGCCCTTTGGACACAGATCATATATTTTAATCATTTATCAATTGAGGCATAACTTATTTTTTTTTATAAATTTGAATCAGTTCCCTTTATGCTTGAGAAATGAGGCCTCAAAGAAACTTGGTTCAAAGTTTCTTTTAAAATTACTTTTGCTAATTGTATTTCCCTCGTTTATTCTCTTTCTCCTTTCATCCTGTTCTTCCTCAAAAGTGTTTTAGTACTGACCATTCCCTCTTCCAATATGCTCTCTCTTTTATTACTTTCCCATCTTTGTATATCCCATTCCCCTCCTATTTTCCTTCAGGATAAGTTAGATTACTATATCCCTAATTAGTATGTATATTATTTCCTCTTTGAGCCAGTTCTGATGAGAGTAAGGTTTTTTTCTTTCTTTTCTCGCTTCTTTTTTAATGGCAGATAATTGGCACCATTCCATTTCTCCCTTTCTCTTTCTTCCACTACATTTAAGAGAGGAATGTAGAGAACTTCCTAGAAATCAGAGCTGTCCAAATTAGATTGGACTGTCTTTGGGTGTACTTTAGATCTCCATTCAATTACCTATTGCATAACTATTAATTTTGGATGCTAGAGAGGAAATAATTAATCAGATATATTAGCAAGAATATAGTCAAATATGTTGAATTAGATGATCTTTGTGAAGCCAAACACAAAACTTAAAAGGACAATAAATTCTAAATATTGGTAAGTTTTAAAGTCATGGATCCTTTTATATACAGTGTCACATGAAGAATTTTTCAAATTAAGTCACAAGTTATTGCTGAAAGAAAGAATAAATATTAGGAACTTCAAATTCTAATTGCTTCCCACATTTTTTCTGAATGTACTATTATCTATAGTAAAAGGGAAATCTCAAGTATCCATAAAGATTATGAAATTTGGATAGATAGAAACTAAATTCTTATGTATCCTACCTTTCTCGAAATTAGAGTTAAAATGTCAGGAAAATGGCATTATTGCATATACTCATTTTGATCATTAGGAAATCTAAAATGAGAACTTATAACCCAGCAAGAAATCATATGTAAAATTATAGAATCCTTGAATCCTAGTGATTTTCTGAATAAATCTGTTCTATGAAATTGGGTTTGCAAAGATAATATTTAGCCTTTTGTAATTTTCTAAACCTACTTAAAAAATGAGTTGTTCGTGAACTGTGGACCACAACATAACATTTTCATGTTCTCTATTGAGGTTTGCTTGCATTGTATTTCCTTTATCGGATTATTATTTCTTGTAGATACGATTTCTCCTGCACAAAAAATGATGTGTGGCAAGAACTATACATATATTCGATTTCTTAAGTATTCTAACATAATTATCATGTAGTGGATATCCTGCCATCTAGGGGAGGGGTGGGGAGTAAGGGGGAAAAATTTGTAACAGAAAGCTTTGTAAGGGTTAATGTTTAGGAATTACCCATACATATGTTTTGCAAATAAAAAGTATTAATAAAAAAATTTTAAAAATGAGTTGTTCATTTTTAAAAGAGAGAAAGAGATTCTAAATAAAAATCTTACTTCTCTATATTTTTGCTGTCATCTGACTGTCCTCCCATCAAAGTTTTTCCATATTTGATACCACTTTATTTGCTATGACTGTATTTGAAACAGCATCTCTCCTTTGATACAGAAAATCCTTAAACACTCTTTAACTCTTTCCTAACAGCAAAAATTGTCATGCTTCACATAGATTACATTTGCATGTATTCCATTTATCTCTCCTTTTCTTTTAACTAGGCCATATCACCTCATACCCAATACTTGTTTAAGTGAATTGAATTTCAGATCATTTACTTAGTTCTTTAAGTGTGTGGAAATATGGAGGGAGGTAACATTTTATATTAGAAAAAAAGGTCCTACACTGTAAGTCAGGAGTCAACATTCAATCTCATCTCTAATTATTGTATTATTATGTGTAAGTAACTTGACTCTGAAATCTAGATTTCTTTATCAATAACAAAATCTATGGGAGGTCAGACTGATATGTTGCTGAGGCAATGTGTCCCAAAGATTACTAACTTATTCAACCTTCCATTATACTATTTGCATGTCATAGAGGACTATGATATGGTTTGAACAAAAGTTTGAACATAATAATATCATTCAGCAACTTTTCCTAGCAGGAAAACACTATATAAAAATTGCAAATAATTTCTAATCATAAGTTATATGATAGTTGAATTTATGGATCCAGTAGAAAATTAGAGAATATTATAGTAAAAGTTCAAAGAGGAATCAAACAAAGGACTTCTAAGAAAAGCCAAAGAACAGATATGGCCACTCTTACTTTATAGTTTAGCTTGTCTGAGGAAGAAAATTTTATAACTATTGGCCAAAAGGCCTTACTGAAGAAAGCTGTAGACATACTCAGCAGGGCAGAGGCTTGCTAATCACAGCAGTTCCAATAGATGAAGGACACAGTAGTAGGATGTACTAAAGATAGCATTTCAATTGAGAACTATCTATGGTTGAGTCAAAGAAGGTGAATAAAAAAAAAAAAACAGGTAAAAAATGTAGATCTCTTTGCATGAGACAAGCTTTCTAGCTACGGCATCCTTAGTGGATGCTGGACAAGGATGCAGTGTCCTTGAATATAGCTGAATCATAACATTATAGGATAGCTGAAATCTCCACTAAGCAGAGACTTTATGTACAGAATGGAGCAACAGAAACTCCAGAAGCCAGTAGGGAGAAATAGAGATGCCAAGCAGAAATCAGCTGGCGTTCAATGCCTAGTGATGGGTCCTGCAGTTTAAAGACATGATGAGGTGATATTGATAGATTTTAAGTTTCAGTCATTCCCTTCATTCTTATTTCCAGTGTGTGAACTTCTCTAGACTGGCAATGTAGCCACATGTATTCCTAATATGTATATTTCCATAAGTAACTCCTAAAAAGAGTCATTATCCATGATTTATGAAGGAAATGTTAGAGTACTAATTTTTTTTTCTTGAAATTTTTTCCTTTCAAAGCATATGCAAGGATAATTTTTCACCATAGACCTTGCAAAACCTTGTGTTCTGATTTCCCCTCCTCTCCATCCCCTCCCCTAGATAGCAAGTAATCTAATATGTGAAAAAAATGATAAAAATATTTGTAAATCCAATATAGGCATATATATTTATACAATTATCTTGCTGCACAAGAAAAATCAGCTCAAAAAGGAAAAAAAATAAGAAAGAAAATAAAATTCAAGCAAACAACAATAAAAAAGTGAAAATCCTATGTTGTGAACCTCACTCCGTTCCCACAGACGTTTCTCTGGGTATAGATGGCTTTCATCACCATAAGATCATTGGAACTTGCCTGACTCATTGCACTGTTGAGAAGAGTCACACCCATCAGAATTGATCATCATATAGTCTTGTTATTGCCATGTACAATGAACTCCTGGTGCTGCTCATTTCACTTAGCATCAGATCATGTAAGTCTCTCAGGGCCTCTCTGAAATCATCAGAGTGCCAATTTCTGATCCAAAGAAGTTAACTGAATGCCTCTGTTGTGATTTAAGTGTGTCTTCATGACTAAATAATAAGAGTAAAAACTTTTGTAGAGCCCTGTGAATTGTTTTGGAGAGGATTCTAAGCCACAGAGAACTTTACAATCTAAGGTAGACTGGGGGTCTTAGATTGAAAAGAAGACAAGTATTCATCTGTAAAATAAAAGGTTTTGATTAGATGATCTCTAAAATATTTTCTACCATAATGAGTAATTAGATGGCTTTACAAAAAAAAAAGTTATTTTATCTAATGAAAATTCATTCCTTCCAATATCCAGTATAGAAAATTCTAGAATTTTTTGTTTTTCAGATTTTTCTTTCTTCCTTCTGGATTTTGTACTAAAGAAGAAAACAAAGTTTAGTTAAGCTAGATATGTTACATGTGGTTGCCCAGCTGCTTAGCAAAGGGAGATCAGAGATTTATTTTCTGAAAATAGCTGCCTCTGAGTTGGAATCTTGATTAACTAGTCTGAGAAGCCTAAGGTTCTCTCACTTAAGAAAGGCTTGACTGGGGCCCATAGAGCTGTCTGAAATGTATTAGATTGTAATAAAGTGAACTTTATTAAACAGCACCCCTGGGAGTAATTCCATCATAGGCCACAGCAGAGGGCAGCCTAGATGTGTCTACCAGCCCTTTTATTCTTGCCACAATTCCTTTCTAACACTAAGGAGGGTATATTTTT
The DNA here is from genome assembly GCA_023553655.1 of Myrmecobius fasciatus. Taxonomy (NCBI): domain Eukaryota; kingdom Metazoa; phylum Chordata; class Mammalia; order Dasyuromorphia; family Myrmecobiidae; genus Myrmecobius; species Myrmecobius fasciatus. The sequence continues at coordinate 410,025 of JAJPUD010000125.1, read as the reverse complement.
ATTAAAAAGATTAAGGAGAAAAAATCAGAGCCACCTTTTGAAATGATCTGTATCACACAATTTAGTACTTATTTATATGGAGTCGGGCATTACTCATTGTTTCAGAACATGTATTCATCTTGCCTCTCTAACTAAGCTTTATAAGTTTAGGAACCATGTAATATTCTTTTTCTGTGAGCTACCTAAGGGGAATACAATGTGCTACATACTTTGCTTGTTTGGTTCCGTAACTGATTTACTCAATGAGTACATCCACTAATGCAACTTAGCAACTTGTTTATAACTTATAGTCTTAGCAAGATGCCTGGAGGATAAAGAGGTTAAGTGACTGACCCCCCCCCTTATAGTTAATTAAATCAGAATCTGGACATGAACTCTGGTTTTCTTAACTCTTAAGACAGGTTTCGATCCACTAAAGCCACACTACTTCTCTGTATTCTAACTGTAGTCATCTGATTGATCGATTGGTTGTCAGTGTCTAAATGAAAGCTAAGATGGTTACTTTTTATGTTTGCTTCTTGTCTGATAGAAACATATGGTACTTCCATCAAAACTACCTGGGATCTTTCTCCCTAAATATCCACTCTTAGATAATTCACTGAATATTAAAAAAACAGGAAAATCAAAAAACAAAAAAACAAAAAAAAAACCCAAGGTGGGGGGAAACATGGTTAATGAAGGAAAGGACTGTTTTAGCAAATGATGCTATGATCTGGGATGTTTAATACCTGGTAAATAGTTCAAATGCCTTTGAAAATTAATTTATTTTGCTTTCACTATTCCTTGTTCAGCAGAATAATCTTGCATTGAAAAGAAGTCCAAGGCTTTTCTGCATACACATATATACATACACACATATGTGTTTTGAATCTGAGCTATTACTTTTGCAGAGCAATACACTTATTCAAGGAGAAGAATTCCATTAACTTTCCTTGTGCTACAACCTTTCCCTCCCCATTCTCCCCCCTCCTCCACTAAAAAGATGAGCTGTTACTGAGCTCAAGTGAAAGTTAGATTTTCAGCTCCATCCCCTAGACACAAGCATTTTTGCCCCCATTATGCAATGTAGTTATTAGTCTTCCAAACATAAATTGCTTTCCTCTCTGGGACTTTTTCACCTTTAGATAATGGGGAATGTTCCATATGGCTGAGGAATGTCAAGAAGGGGAACATTTGGGAGGAATTATAGGGGATACAGTAATTCTAAATCTCAATCTTCTTAACCAAACAGGGCCAATTAAAAGAACAGTCACAGTGTGTGTGGAGGGGAGGGGGTTAGAGGGATGCTTTTGCCAAAACATTCAAATCAGATACTGTTAGGAGTAAATAATGAGGTAATTTAAAATTACCATGGCCACATGTATTCAACTTGACAGTTTTAAGGGATAGAGGGGTGTAGGGAATATAAAGTTTACTTTTGGGGGGATCATGGTGACATGCTAATAAAAATGTGGGGCCTTTGGGCATTTCAGATCAATTTTGTATATATGTGGTCACTTTTTCATGTGAATAATTTCACATGAGAGAGCCAGGTTAGTTCAGCAGAAGGAATCCTACAGTTCTAATCAGGAAGAACTAGGCTGCAAACTTTTAACACTAATAACTCCATGGCCACAGGCAATTCTCCAAATCTCCCTTTTCTCCCATATAAAATAAGAATAACATCTGGAGTATCTCCTCTGTAAAATTTCTGTAAGGTTAAAATCAGATAATGTATGTAAAGTAGTGTGCAAACCCTACAGCTCTATATGAATAGTAGTTATTATAATTCTTTCAATTCTAAAGTAATGGTGAAATTGCTTTATTAAGTCATATAATTTCTGATGGTGATGAAAGCCAAGTATGGATCATTTGTCTGTTTTTCTTTTACTCAGATCATAAAATACATACTAAATCTATTCCTTGAGCATAAGATTGTTAAGAAAGTAAGGGGGGCATAAACATTTTCTTGCAGTTTTAAGCTTAAATAGAATAAACTACACTAAGGTTTTCAGAATATTCTGAAAAAGATTTCAAGGGGAGGAAAAAAAATGGATATCTATGATTAGCTAATTGTGGTTGTTCATTCATCCGTTCATTTTGACCCCTCATGACTCTGTGAACCATAGTGTCCATGCATGGTTTTCTTGACAAAGATATTAGAAAGGTTTATTTCATTCTTCAGTGAATTAAAAAAAAAGAAAAGAAAAGAAAAAATGAAGAAGAAAAAGAAAAAGAAACAAAGAAAAGGTAAATGACTTGCCCAGGGTTATATAGGTAGTAAGTATCTGATGCCAATTTTGAACTCAGGTTTTCTTGACTCCAGGCTTAGCTTTCTATCCACAGAAAAATCTAGCTGCCCTTCTACATTTGATTAATATGGAGCTGTAAATACCAAAAATTACAGGGGAATAGTTGCCTGGTCCCAGAACAGAAGAGAAAGGGCTGCTTCAAAATGTTTGGCCACAGAGACAAAAAATTATTAGAAGTCCACCTGTTAAACAGTCATTGGAAATATCATAAATTTTGACTGGCCCTTTGTTTACCTTCTAGTACAGCTCTGCCCACATCAACTACTATGGGAAAACCAGGCCTTTTTTTTTCAAAGTTATAAAACTGACAAGGGAAATTAAGTCAGGAGTAATAACTAAACCAAAACAGTTAACATCAAAACTGGTAACTGGTTCTCTAAAAAGTCAATTTATACCTTGCTGAAACACTTATGTTGGGAGGTGGGGAAGATTGATCTATATATGGCATTATTAAAGAGGTACTGAAACAAAAAAAAAATTTCAGAAACATGAATTTATAACCAATATTGTGAACTGTCCCCAAAAGACCCGAATTAAGATGAACATGTCTGATCTGGTAGCAAATCTTTTATCCTTTTCCCTGAACACATGAGCAAAGATGAGTTAATCAGATTACATGCTTGACAGTTTGGAACCTGAGGGGACACAACAGAAGGCAGGTTAGTTTCAATGGAAGTGATCCAGACCAACAATGGAAAAGATAGGTTTTAAAGGGCCAGTTAGAAGGATCCAAACAGAATAATTGGTTTTGAAAGAAAGTTTGGTAGAAACAAACTTTTTCCAAGTCTTCATTTTGGCTAAAGTTGGTCTTGCTTAAAATTTCCTTATGTCTATGTGACCTGGGCAAGTCACTTAACCCAATTGCCTCAGGGGAAAAAAATTCCTTGTGTCTTTCAGTATCTAGACAAATAAAAGAATATATATGACTGCTTACTTCAACACAGGGATGTAACTATTTGAGAATACCTATGTTCCTTTCAGGGCAGTTTGGTGGCACAGTGGATTGAATGTTGGACTTGGAATGCCTAAAGCTCAACTTCTTATATTCAAATCTAATCTGACACTTACTAGCTGTGTGACCCTGGGCAAGTAACTTAATCCTTGTTTGCCTCAGTATTCTCATCTGTAAAAAGAGCTAGAATAGGAAATGACAAACCACTTTAATATCTTTACCAAGAAAACCCCAAATGGAGTCACAAAGAGTTGGACACAATTGAAAATAACTGAGCAAAATTTCTTTTCAACTTTTTTGGGACATTTAGTTATTTCCTATAGTTCAATTTGAGAAGAACCTCATATGGGAAACTACTGGATATGGAATTAGAAGATCTCAATTCAAATCCCAGTCCTGCCATTTCTTATCTATGCAATCATGGACTAGTTCCTTCATCCCTTGTGGTTTTAGTTTCCTTATCTTCTAGGTTTTAAAGTCTCTTCTGGCTTTAATATTCTAAGATTTCTCCTAGCTAGCTACACCATTCTGTGATCATCATATTTGCCCATAGAGGGTCTTTGTAGTTTATGAGTTCATTTCTAATTTGACATAGCTGATAGGCATTGTATAATGTTTCTGCTTAGCAAGGTCTAATTCAGAGAGTGATGACTGTCTGAATATTCAGCAAGCAGACTTGCATAATAGCCACTGAAGGTAGAATTCATTAATTATGCTGAAATGTTTGTTTTTAAAATGTCAGGTGTCCAGATGGCATCATGGCAATAGGGGCCATTAGAAATGCTTAGGCACACAGACGGTCCTAATAAAGAAAAGGTTCACCCTGGTGGGAGAGGTCCAAAGTGGATCAGCAAATAAAATCAAAACCTGCTAATAGATTGCATATTTAGATAATGGAGCTGAAATAAGCATCTCAAATCAGAGAACCATGTGAATTGGCCCATTGCTACTTTTCCAATTTATGATTCACCTTATGACCCCCATCCTATGTGCTCCTTTCAAAGTCACATAAGAAACTGAATCCATGTTAATAAAGGAAAGTAATGGTGCTGTTGCAATTGGGAGGAGGGGTTCTCTTGAATCACATCTTGGATTAGCAAGCAGGATTTCTATTTTAAATTCATATACATCCAGTATGAATAAGGAGATAATTATATACAAAGAAAACTTCAGTATTCAATGTGTACATGGCAATGCATATATTCTCAACTTCATTTGATATACATTCTTTAATAATGTCATGATCATGCATCTTCTTTCATTGTTTCTAATGTTGTTCAGTTGTATTGTATTCTTTGTAACCCTATTTGGGCTTTTCTTGGCAGAAAGCCTGGAATGGTTTGTCATTTCCTTTTCCAGATCATTTTACAAATGAGGAAAATGAGGCAAATAGGGTTAAGTGATTTGCCCATGTTCACTTACCTAGTAATTGTCTGAGACTGGATTTGAACTAAGATCTTCCTAACTTCAGACCTCTATCCACTGCTCCTCCTGACTGCCTTCTGGATCTTATAGCCTTATTTAAAAAAAATATCTTTTAAAGTAGAATTTTACCAGTGTGAAAATTAAGCTTTTACTGTGGGGTATTATATTCATTATACATTGGATATTATATTCAGAGTCAGAGAATCAAAGAAGTGCTGAGTTGGATTGTATTTCACTGGCCAACTTAAATTTTAAGAAAAATTAAAGTTTCTTACTTACATTATATTTACAGTCACCCAATCCTTATCTAAAGATCTCAAATGAGAGAAAACCTACTTCCCAGGGCAGTCCATTCAATTTTTAAATAGTTTTAATTTTTATGAAGTTTTCTATCTTGTTCTGTTGTTTTTTTTCCCCTGACATCAAGCCCGAAGTTTTTTTTCCAAATTCTTCACACTGATCCTGTTTCTGCTTTCTGGGGCCAAATAGAATAAATCTATTTTTTTTTTGCCACTTCACAGCCTTTGAAGGACTTGTCTACTCTTCTTCCCCCAAACTTTCACTTCTCCAGGATAAACATGACCCTTTGTTAATAAACATCAGACAAAGCATAAAACAGAAAGATTTATGTTTACTAAATGACTTAGCCACTGTGGTGGAGAAGGTCCAACAAGGAGTCCAATGGAAGAAGAATCTCTGGTGATAGTGCAGTCACCCAAATGATTCTGTTTGTGGATGATGTACTAATTATAGCAAGCCCTAGGATACTGAAGAACTTGTAAAAATTTTATAATCCCTCAAAGCAGCCTGTTCATTCACTGAGGACCAACTATATGAATGATACCTATTGTCCAGATTTCAACATGCATTGGAATAGATGCCCTAATTTCTTTAACTGTATATGTGTCTTTGACAAACAGGTCTTTTATTGTCCCCAAGCTTTTCATTAAAGCAAGGGGCCATTATTTGCTATTAATATCTTAACAATGCTGCTATGCTAATGAGATATAAAGGAATACTGTCTCTAAAGAAGATGAGGCAACTGAGCGAAGAAGTTCATGACTTAGATTCAGAAAGAACTGAGTTTGAGTTCTGTTTCAGACATATACTAGCAGTGTTGCCCTGGGTGTCACTTAACTTCTCTCACCTTCAGTTTCCTCTTCTATAAAATAAGGATAATAATAACACTACCTCCAAGATCATCTATATGCAGAAGTCTACTTGAGTTAATATATGTAATGTAGTCTGCACACCTCATATCAATATTAGAAATAGATCTTTATGGGTTGCATATTGACTTTTAAAAAACCTCACAAATTGATATTGTCTATGTTGTAATGCATTTTTAAAATTTTTGTTAAACATATGTCATTACATTTTGAATGGGTTAGGGTACAAGGCCACTTGTAGACATTTTGATACCTCTGCCTTGAAAGCACCATATAAATGATTATTCTCGATCCTTCATTCTTGAGAAGGGCCAATGATATCAGAAGGATGATGTCTTGACTTATAAGTGAATTTGGATTTAAGTGTGAGAAAGTCTGTGCAAAGTTGTCAGCCTCACTTTGTCCTCCAGAGTCATCAGAGTCCCGTGACAAGACATAGGTCAAAATAATTGTCAGTGGCTCCAGATGCAGTACCTTGGTCTTTTTAAGCTAAGATCTTTCCCCAGTTTCAGTTTGTCTGAGGCAACACTCATTCAATTACTCAAGAATGGGTAAGAATTGAGGCAAAAATGGTCTAGTTTGCTTTCATAAAAGTGTCAGTCTAGGAAATGAAAACCTTCAGAGTGTAGCTATAAGGAGGAGGAACAAAAGTATCCTATAGAGTAGGGATTCTTAAACATTTTCTACTTTTCTGCTTTGCATCCAAGAAATTTTTATGTGACCCCAAGTATATTGACATATAATTTACTGGCAGGAAATTATAATATCATGACCCTCACATTCAATTACATGTCTTCATATGGGATGATAACCAATAGTTTAAGAAGCTTTGCCATAGAGGTCAATGGAGAGGTACATGGTAGGTATGAGTGGGCCAATAAACCAATAAAGAACTCTCTAGAAGACAAGGAGATAAGGATATCATCAAGGCACTTTATGATAGGTAGATAAAATGAACTGGTCAAGGGTAAGAGTAAGGGATGACATATCATTTAGAACATTCCATTAACTATCTTCCAGATGGCAAGAGAAAAGCAAAGAAAAGCCTTTGGAATTTTTGAGTTAGATGAGTGATAAACTTTAGGGAAAACAAAAACACAGAATATGCAAACAAGGAAGGGTTATGATCTGCCTCATCAAAGGACCTCCCACATAGATGAAATCACAAATCCATTTAGGTACTGAAATTATGCCCACCACTTAGTGCAATGCTTTGTCATAGAAGACACAATAAATTTTGGTTGGATTGATGTTAATTGCATTTAGCTAAAAGGCAGTCATTTGAGGCTTTTGACTTTCACAATCACATTTTTCTCCCAAATAATTAGTATGTATCTAAAGAATATTTGGATCCATTCTCCAAGATTATTTTTCATTGTGTAAAAAAAGCAATATCTGATAATCATTATTTATTTCTATTTTTCTAATCTTTTTTGTTCTTTTACAATATTTTCCAGGTAAATATTTGTAGAATAATCTATTATGTCAACTTTCTATATCTCCAACGTTTAGTATCTAACCCTACTATTGTCTGTATTTATTTATTGTGTTGACTAAGTGAGTGAATATTTAGTCATTTATAATCAGTTTCTTCAGTATTCCCATACACTAATATGTTTTTTTCTTTGTATAATTCTTGCTTTACAAAATCCACCAGGAATATTTGATGAGCAGAATATTAATACTAATTATTGGAGAGTGTCAAAATATTACACAGTTACATTAATACATCAGTAAGAAGTATAATTTTGTTGATCATTTGCTTTCAGGCACAAGTTTAGCCTTTCCATGTGTGGAAAAAGTCATTTCATACAACAAATGGAATCTACTTTATTTCTCTTAGAGAATGGAAGGAGCATTTAAAACAGAATATAAAATATAGGTCACTAAATCAACCCTTTACTTACAGACCTCCTGAAATCAACATTAAAATATAATACTGTCCATTGTAAGCCAAATTTTAATATCCTATTGACCATGAATGACCCAAATTGGCTTTTGAGCAGAGAGTTAAATTTTCAGTGTGGGCACTTACACCTTGGTAACAGTAATCATTACAAGATCAGGACTTTGGGGTATTTTATTATTGTTTTTATGGCCTAAAATTAAGAAATTATTAACAATTAGATATTTAACATTTAACATATTAAACATTTTTCACTCATAACCCCTTTTTACCCAAGATAATTTGCATTTAGAAAACTTTTTTTAAATCCCAGCTCTAAAATTCTTAAAATCATATATCAAAGTTAACAAGGATGATAGAGGTTATCAAGTCTAAACTTTTCATTTTTACAAATTAAAAAAACTTACCTGACTTCAAGTCCAGTGCTCTATCCATTATATCTTGCTACTTTGTGCTAGCCACTATACTTTTCAGGGACTCGTCTCTTCATGTGTAGAATAGGAAAGAGAGAGTTACTAGATCAGGGATTCTTAACCACTTTGTGTCATAGATTCTATTGGCATTCTAGTAAAGTTTATGGATCACTCATAAGACTAGTGTTTGAAAATGCTTAAGATAAAATATATGGTATCACTAAGGAAATCAATTATTTTGAAATCTTTCCCCTTTAATTTGAACTCCCTGAAATATATCAATATGCCCAAAGTCTAAGGATTCTAGTAAATAATCACAACATTCCTTTTACCTACCACTTTAACCAAACTGATCTCCACATTGTCTTTTTTCTTGGTTTTATATTGTTATGTTTTCTCTTACCATTTATATCCACCAGGTCTAGTGAGAAAGTAAAGCAAATCTGCAATTGAAACTCCTTTCACTTCCTGTAGCACTCTTCACTTCTGTTTATCTCCCTCAATTTAATTCAATTCAGTTTATTTCAATACTATTCATTGAGTACCTACTTAGTAATTTCACTTTCCTATTTCCATCAAAACAATCATTGCCAGAAAAGTCAGAAAACATAAAAAGGATGAAAAGAAGGATCTTATTAAGTACTCACTATGTACCAGAGTTTGTGTTTAGGGATTTATGAAGAATATAATCTGATAAACTAATTCATATCAGTAATTCATTCGTCTTTCCTTCTCAAATGAGCCTCTACTGGATGAGGCATTGAGACAAAATGAAATACAGGATTTAAAGAAGTGGTAGAATGGTATTGTGGAGATGGAACTTTCCCAGTCACTTCTCTTTTAGGCTACCATCTGCATTTTTTAGCCCTGCTCTCCACCTATCCAAATCCTAAAAAACAGACTTCAAATCCATCCTGGAATATCATAGTAATTGGAATGGAAGACCATGTAATCCATCCCCATCATTTTGCATAGAAGAAAATTGAAGTCCAGAGTATGGGATATACTAGAGATCACACAGCTAATGAGTAGCCAGATTATCTAACTTGAAATGCTATGTTTTCTGCATCATACTCTGATTCCTTCCTCTAACCAACTTTTTGACACTGTGCCTTTCTCATAATTTTGTTGTCGATGTTCAGTGGTTTCAATCACATTTGACTCTGTGACTCAATTTGAAATTTTCTTGTCATAGGCACTAGAGTGGTTTACAATTTCCTTCTCCATTTCATTTCACAAATGAGGAAACTGAGGCAAACAGGGTTAAGTAACTTCCCAAGGTGATTCAGCTAGTAAGAGACTGAGGCCAAATTTGAACTCAGATCTTTCTGACTCTAGGCCTGGCATTCGATTTACTAAGCCACCTAGCTGGCCCTTTGTCATAATAATCTGATAATAAACATTTGTTTAAAAATGAATGACTTTGGTGGCTTTTGTCATTCTGAGAATGATTATGCCACAGCAATTTCTCCTTCTCTTGAAGCCCTGTGCACTTGTTGTCTCTATTATACAGTGTACTCTGTAGGCCATACATTAAAATTCTGTCTCAGATGTTTACTGAATGTGTGACTGACTTATATAGCTTCCTTGTGCTAAAATTTCCTCATCCCTAAAATGAAGGCGATAGACTCAATGGTCTCTTCTAACTCTAAATCTGGTATCCTGTTAGCATATCACTTGGAATTTAATTAAGTTCTAAGTTTCATTGTGATTTCACTTTTCTAGAGCATCTTCCCAGATGGAATATAAGCTCTTCCCAAAAACAAAATGGGTTTTATTCATCTCTGTACCTTCCATGGTGCTCAGAATAGTTAATCATTCTTGTGAGTCAATAAATATATATTGAAAAAATAAATGAGTGAATAAATTAATAAATTAGTGAATGGGGAAAAACAAAACAATAACTAGATAAAATCAGAGTGGACTCAGGAATTCTTCTTTAGATCTAGTCAATAATAAACCTGCTTCAAGGAATGGTTAAATAGAGCAGCAAGTGCAAATCCGAGGTAAATAGGATTGTGCTCTGGTAGAGCAAAATACCTAGATCAATTATATTTATGCACACCTCTGCTGAATTTTTTGTCCCATACTAAAAGGCATTTTAATCTGAACTAGACATTGCAACTGAAACTTATGTTGAACATTTGGCTTTGAAGTCAAAATTACAACTACTTCTGTCTTTCTATGACCTATGACACACATAAAACAAATAGAGCTAAGCATTGTAGAATAGTCTAGTTAATGAGAAGGAATATAATAAAATGAGAAGAATCTTACATAAAAAGACACATTCTTTTTTAGCCCCATAATTTAATAATAGTGTGATTCTGGATAAGTCTCTCTCTATGCCTGTTTCTATATAACTAAAACCAGTTTCATATTATTAGTCCTTTCCTTCCTTACTGGGATTTCATCAGAATCTAATAAAAAAAAAATGGAGCCAGCAGAAGGGATTTGAACTCCTCCAAAGAAAGGCTCTTTATGCATTCAAGATGCTTTTATCAGCATAATAACTTTTGACATTTTAGATTGCTTTCTAACTGGAATCTGGGCTAAAGATTTGATTCTTTTTTGTATTAGATGTAAAATAGGGATAATAATAACATTTCTGAAGCCTTTGTAAAACTTTAAAGCCCTGCCTAGACTTAGGTTGTTTGCTATTTTGACCCCAAGCTCAGGTCTTTTATGATATATCAGGGGCTTTCCCTGTGACTATTAAATCATAGAATATTTGCTATATTTGTTGTATCCTAAAAACAAAACAAAACAAAACAAAAAAACAGTTCTGCTTAGAGAAAAGATATGTTAAGAGATGATAAAACTATTTGTTTTATTCATTCTATCTAATTAATACATAAGAAGTGGATAACTGGCTAATAAATCTAGACATGAGGAAATGACCTTATAATGATTGAGTCCATTCAGTACTCTTATTTTACAGATTAAGAAACTGACACATAGAAGTTGGGGTGGCCTGGGGTAATGCAAGCTTGTAAAACCCAGAGGTAAATTTGAACTTAAGTCTTTCTCTTTACTTATTATAATTGGCTGAACTACCCCAATTCTTTCTCAGCCACTGAGGCCAATTAGGATTTATTTAGCACTTGCTATGGACTAAATATTGTGCTAAACCCTCAGAATACAAGTTAAAATAGAATTCAGACCCTGCCCTCAAATAACATACTTTTGAATGGAGGTGGACAATACATCAAAAGGAAGATGAAAAGAGATGGGGGCGGGGAAGGAGACTGCTAGGAAATGGTCAAGGAAATTACAGAATGCCTTCCTTAAATGGAATATCTGGGAATGACATCCAATCTAAGAAGTCTCAGGTATAAAGGATTTTTCCAATGTTTTAATGTTCTAGAATGAGTGAAAAATAGCATTTTTTTCCTTTTCTATCCAGAAATTTAAGGGTGTTTCCCCCCCCAGATAATTTTTTTTGAGTAGGCAAAAGAGGTCATTTTCTGTCTTATTTCTTACTTAGCCTTAATCACTGAATGGGTGTTGTCTCATACAAATTGAAACTTGGGAAAGACCTTAATTTAGAAAGACACTTTGTGTTGCAGCTGTATTCCTAGACTTCTGGAGGAGAGAGTGAAAATTTTTCCTACCTCAAGACAGCTTGATTACAGGGAAGAGATACTATTAAACAACAGGTTCATGTAACACTGCCAATAACATGTTTCACCAAAAAGTAAAATTAATATTTTTAATAGAAGTCAGAAAAAAATCCCACAAATACTTGTTTGTGAATTGTCTTCTGTGAAATAAGAAAATGCTGAACCTGTGGGAAGAGTGTATAGCTTCATTATAGGTTCCTGAGGTTTCTCTGTGTTCATAACATCAGCAGAAGAAAGACAATATTTACCATTTCTATATCATTTGACCTAGCTTTGAAGGTAAGAAATAATTGATGACCATGTTCAGTACCTCAACTTGGAAAAAATTCATTTTTCTTTTAGGAATTATACACAGTTCCTTCATATTATTTTCCCCCAATTTCATTTACTTTTTTTCCACAATAAATCTCTTACAGAAGACTGAGTTAACTATAATATTTGCCTGGAGCTGTTCTTTGAAGTTAAGCTCTGGGGTAAGCATTGGATATGTTTACAAAATCTTTATTAGTGACCAGGGAAATTTCTGATTAGCTGTTTTAAAATTTGATAAGTGAAATGGGACAAATGTTTTCTAAGGAAAAAATGTATTATAAGAAAGTCATTGTACATAGCATTCAAAACATGAGTTTAAAATAATAATTTACTACTTAAGCAATGTCAGTAAAAATAAATGTGTAAGCTACTCACTCCAGCTGTGTTATCCCAGTAAGGTGTAAATGTCAAAGGAAAAAAGTGTAGGCAGAATAGTCTAGGACCTAAGGAGAGTTCAACCAAACTGGAGACATCTAGTAAGAACAAAAGGAAGAGCCAGGTGAAAATTCAAAGACAGAGATGTTACATAAATGAGGAAGAGCACAAGCACACAAACAGGGTCCCAAGTCAAGGGACCAAGAGGTCACTTAAGGAAAGGTGGACCAAATGGTATGGAAAATATAGGTAGGTAGGTAGAGAGCCCAGGGAGAACCCAGGAAGCCAACTAAATTAGGGAGGAGGTGGCACACAAGTAGGGTCCAAAATGAAGGAAGAGAAATGGTCCTAGGCATCAAATCTTAGAGTAGACCCTACTTATTCTCTCTTTACTATTTGTGCTCTCTAGGGAATAAGGACAATCTTATATCCAATAGGAGTTAATCATAATCAGAAGACAACCAAATTCTGTACATGATAAAGAAGAGGCAGAAATATTAGGATTGTTATTTTCTCTCAGAGAAGAAAATATTAAACTTTTATAACATTGACTCTTTTGACAGTCTGGTAAAGTCCATGCACCCTTATAAGAACAATGTTTTTATATCAATCAATTAAAATATATAAGATTAGAAAATAAATCAATTATATTGAAATATAGTTATCAAAATATTTTTAAAATACCTGTAAGCCAAGTTAAGAACTTTATCTTCAAAGAAGTATTATCAGAGTAGAATGGACAATTCCAAAAACAACATGACCATAAATATGCAAAAGAAGACAAGGGCAAAAACTATAGAGACTCCTGAATTTATGGAAATATGCTAAACCTTGAATCTTTGAATTCTCCACCCTAATAGTTTTGGTGGTATTTTTCTGCCCTCATAGGTAGGATTAGAATAGTGCATCCAAATTGATATCCTCCACCTTTAAAACAGAAGTCCCTGGAAAGTACTTTAACCTTTGGCATACATTAATGTTCAATTAATGTTAACTAACCAAAATGAGAATGAAATAAAAAGTGATGGGATATGCAATAACTTATGCATTTCCAAGGTTAGAAATGGCACAGCTAGCCCTTTCCATGTGACACCTGATTATCAAGATTATGACTCTCAGCTACTGAGTATCTCCCAGGAATCTATAATAAAGTAAACTTGCAATTTGACATACTAGGTGAGTAAAATGGAAGTTGGTTGTTTAATTGACTCTTTAAAATTGTTTTCATTTACATTGCATCATGTTTCCATTATAATAAAACCTCACTAATTGGGGTCAGTCTGAATGAGTCAGAGTCTAAATGTTAGTTTATTTTAAAGAAATGCAGGGTTATTACTTCCAATTTTATATAGCTGAAAAACAAATCAATAAAATGCCACCCAAATAGCAATCTTTGGGGGATCTCATTTGCTTTATAATGCTTAAAAATTCTTGAAAATGTGTCTCTTAAATTGTGTCTATCCTGTTAAATTTGTTTAGCAAATACTTTTTTTCAAGATAATTTGGAGATAGATTTCAGACCAAATATTGTACAATAAATAACAGCATCTGAATTCTTTAGATAAGAATTCATTTTTTTTTCAGAAAACAGAGTGGTAAAACAGAAACTATGTAGAATTAAGGGTCAGAAGAGCTCAGTTCTGATCTTAGTTCTAAGATTTCTTCTTTGTGTGACTGACATGACAGCCACTAATCCTCTTTGAGTTTCAGGTTTGTTTTTTGTTTGTTTGTTTTTTGTAAAATGGGAATGAAAATATTTGTGATCACATGATTGCCTGTTTGCTTCCATCATAGGGTTCTTGCAAGGAAAATACTTTGGAAACCACAAAACCCTATGCAAATTGAGCTATTAGTATTCATGTAGTTCATTTTTCTATAAATTAATTTCATTTTACTCATTATATATTGATGCTTCTAAGGTTTTTTAATAAAATTTAAAATAAATTCATACTGGCAATTAAATTCTTTTAAATCTAATAGAGCTTCTAATTTTTCTAACAGCTCTTATTAGTAGCAGGGTTTCCATGCCTTTCTGGAATTAAGCCTCTTACACTCTAGGGAGTACTTCATCTGTCTGGCAAGCAAAAAAAAAAAAAAAAAACCTGCTTACACTCTAAGGGTGATTCAATACTAATCTCCACAAAAGGGTTATCTCTTTTTTTTTAACCACTTGAGATTTCATTCATATCATTTTACTGCCTTTAAAATCAGGGATTTTTTTTTTAATTGTAAGAAGTTTAGAGGTCAACTCATTTTGCGAATCAGGAAACTGAGTCTAGAAAAGAAAAATGATATGACTAAATTCCTAAGGCTAGTTAATAGTGTAGCCTAGATTAGATGTTAATTTTCTTGGCTCCCAGCACAGCACCATTTCCAGTGAATTACTGCTATAGAATCACATAGAATCAATTTCTTGGGGTAGCTGATTTCTCTAATTTGAAAGAAGGAAGGAAGGACAGAAGGTAGGAAAGAAGGAAAAGGGAGGGAGGGAAAGAAAGAAAGGAAAGAAGAGAAAAGAAAAGAAAAAAATTGTGTCTTATCTTCAACAGAGTTGCTTTAATTTTCCTATATTGTCCTCATATATCCTGTACTTGAAAGATGTACTGTATTTCATCTAGAATACTAAATTAGCAAGAAACTCTTAAAAAGTCTATATGTGTATAATTCACAATTTTCCAAATATAGGGACAATTTTCTTTATCCTTTCATTTCTCTGCATTCCAACTTGCTTCTCCTATATTCTGCTCAAGGTTCTCTGTAGTATTTGACACTTTCCTTGAAATCCTATCTTTGGTTCTCAAGGTATATTATCATCATGGTTGTCTACCAATTTTTCTAATCTTCTCTTCTCTTCTCTTTCTCCTTGACTGATTCTTCCTCCTCCTCCTATCCTTAACTGCAAGCTTTTCTCAAGGCTCAAGTCTAAGTTGTACTACATTTGAATTTTTCTTTGGAGAGCTCATCCACATCAAATGATCACTCTATGCTGACAATTTTTAAATCTCCCCCCTTGACCTTTTATTCAAGAAATGATATATTTTCTACTACCAATAAGACATTTCTGCTTGAATTATCAACTGTAACTTAACTTATCCTAACCTCTAAATCTATCCTAACCTCTAAAATCAGGTTACCCTCTGAACTTCCTTATTCACATGCTTGGAATCACCACTTTGTTTTTTTTTGTTTGTTTGTTTGTTTGTGTTTGTTTTTGTTTTGTTTTGTTTTTCTATATTTGTTCATTCTACTTTCAAAAAACTTTTTATAATCATCTCTTCCACTTCTACTCTAGTTCAAGTCCATATCACATCAAATCTAGATTATGACAATCATCAACTAGAAGAATTTTCTAATAGGCATTTTTATATAGTGCCTTAAG
The DNA here is from genome assembly GCA_023553655.1 of Myrmecobius fasciatus. Lineage (NCBI taxonomy): Eukaryota > Metazoa > Chordata > Mammalia > Dasyuromorphia > Myrmecobiidae > Myrmecobius > Myrmecobius fasciatus. The sequence goes on along the minus strand of JAJPUD010000125.1, from coordinate 394,180 downwards.
ATTTGTAAAGTGCTATCTCTCTATCGCTATAGTTGTCTATTTATCTAACTGAATATCTGTTTATCTATCTATCTATCCTTATTTCATCTTCAAAATAGCATTGTAAGGTACATGCTATAATTGTCCCCATTTTCAGACAAGCAATGGGCAAAGTGGCATAAGATCTGAAATCAGGAAGTTTGAATCATCTCTCCAATATTTACTCCCAAATTTATTTACTTGGGCAAGTCATTTAACCTTTCAATGCTTCAGTTTCTTTATCTGCAAAATGGGAATGATGTTATTGCACATCTGTCACCAAGTTGTTGCGAGGATCAAATGAGTTAATCAATCTTAACATGCTATATAAATTCCAGCTATTATCATTATTATTTTATTTTATTATTTTATGAGGTAACTGAGGCACAAAGAAAGGTTGGTTGACTTATTTAGGACTGCAAAACTATAACTAATATCCAAGGCAAGATGTGAATTTGGTTTTTCTGACTCCAAGTCCAGAATTCTATTCATAGCATCACCTAGCTTTCCAACTCTAGCCACTTTTTCCCACTATTCTAGTTTAACCTGTAAATCTGTGTATCACTGTCAAACTAATCTCGTTTTAATATAATTGGAATAACTTTGAAAGGAAGTTCCTTCAGGACAGGGACATTCTCATTTTTATCTTTATATCTTCAGAGTCTAATATAGTAGATATTTTTGAAATGCTTGCTGGTTGATTTATTCATTGATTGATCTTATCATTTCTTCATTAAAAATCCTGTGGTCTGACTTTTTTCTGACATTATCAGATCTAATGTTCTCTCTCTCTCTCTCTCTCTCTCTCTCTCTCTCTCTCTCTCTCTCTTTTTTTTTTTTTTTACTTTTTTGCTGAGGCAATTGAGATTAAGTGACTTGCCCAGGGTCACACAGCTAGGGAATGTTAAGTGTCTGAGACCAGATTTGAACTCAGGTCCTCCTGACTTCAGGGCTGGTGCTCTATCCAGTGTGCCACCTAGCTGCCCCTAATGTTCTCTTTCTAATAAAAAATGGCAATGGCAATAAAATACTGCAAATAATTGATATATACATAATCCATGAGGTTTACATGGATTAAGCCCCATAATTATCCTCTAAAATAGGTATCAGAAATGCAGGAGTATGGTCAACTCTTGACTGAATTGACGACATAGCAGAAAAGACATGGAGGAAGTATATGTGTGTTTGTGACAGAAAGAAAACCTGTGAGAAAAAGACTTTGGATCTGATACAGAGCAATTATGTGTATTTTTGACAGTCTACATATGTGTTTATGTGACAGATACTATATTTCAATGTGTATCTACATATGTGTTTATGTGACAGATACTATGTTTCAATATGTGAGGTATCATTTTACAATTGATAGCAAAGCTTGGAGAAACAGTGGTGATTCATGAAGGGATTTTACATATTCTTCAATTATTTTAAAAATAATGTTCTGGAAAGGAATTCTTAAGTTTCACTAGACTGCCAAAGAAATACATGATGTAGAAAGTAGTTTAAGAAATTCTCCTATAAAGTTGGGTTTTAAAGAAACCTCTCTTCCCAATACATAATATTGAAGAGAAGACACTAAAATCACCTAGTGCATTTGGGGCAAGGTGTGAGAAGAGTGGAAGGGAACTGAAGGGAAAAAAAGGAAAGAAAAAATACAAAAAAAATTGTTTTATTCTAAGATATACCATTGAATGGGGCAAATAGACAGATGAGAGAGAAAAAGAAGCAGAAACAGAGGGAGAGAGAATATATCTGTGTGCATACATATGCATATAAATGCTTCTATCTATCTACCTATCTATCTATCTATTTATTTCTCTATTGGTCTGTCTATCTACGTATCTAAAGATGTGTGTGTGTTTGTGTGTGTGTGTGTGTGTGTGTGTGTGTGTATGTAATTACTATGGATTAAGCTTTGTGACTGTATGTGTAAATACAGCAGTGGTACAATGGCTAATGTCAGTCCTGGAGTCAGGAAGATTCATCTTCCAGAATTCAAATCTGGCCGCAGGCATTTACTAGCTGGGTGACCCTGGACAAGTCATTCAAAATAAACTGAAGAAGGAAATTACAAATCACTCCAGTGTCTTTGATAAGAAAACCCCAACTAGGATCACATAGCTGAAGCAATTCAATAACAGTTTTTAATTTATATAGAGATATATGCTATATTAGATGCCATATTCTTTCAAATACAAAACAGGGTTCTTTGTTTTCTCCTTCCTTTCATTTGCTTCCATTCTTTTTCTCCACTTTCCTTGAAAATTAGGCCAAATTTACAAAATAGTTTCTTCAACAGTATATATTGGAAGAGGGGTCTCTTTAGAACTTGATTTTAGCAAATTGCCCTTATAATAAAGATTAAGGTCTGGTGAAACCTAAAAACTCCTTTTTCAGAATATTTTTAAAAATAATTGAAGAATATCATCAATTTTAATTAAAGATGGAAAACAAACATATTCTTTTTCTATCTAAGTCCTTAGACCTCCTAAAATATGTATTTGCATATCTATATATATATATATATATAATACACATATTTTATATCATCCTGTATGTGTGAGTACAAGTATATATTACCTGTATACATGCTTTGTATATATGCATATATGTGTATATATCTTTTGTGTATATAAATATATGTATATATGCTTTGTGTAAAGGAGTATACATGCATATATTCTTTGTATATATATATATATATGTTTGTATATTTTGTGTATATACATGTTTATATGCTCTTTGTACATTTATATGTGCATATATGCTTTGTTTATATAAAATATGCTTTGTGTATATGGGTATATCTGTATATGTGCTTTATGTATGTATATATATATATTACACAGATACATACAAATATATAATTTTGTATATGAATGAATATGTATATATATTTTAGGTATATGTGAATATATATGCTTTGTATATTTAAGTATAGATGTATATGTGCTTTGTGTGTTTGAGTATATGCTTTGTGTATATGTGTGTGTGTGTGTGTGTGTGTACATGGATATGCTTTGTATATATGAGTGAATGTATATATGTATATATATATATGCCTTGTGTATATAAGTGTATGTGTACATATGCTTTGTATACATATATATAAGTGTATTATATATATATATGTTTTGTGTTTATACATATATATGTATATTGCTTTGTCTAATTATATATGTGTATATGTCTATGTGTATAAACACATATATACATATACTTACACACACATATACACACACACACATATACACACACACACACATAAACATACCTACTGATATACAAATATACACTAAGGCTTAAAGTTTTGTGTCCCTCGCCAACTCACTATCTCCCTATTTGATTCAGTCATGTCCCCTGGCAAGACAGTGTGGTATAGCACATAAAGGGCTGGATTTGGGAGTCAAGAAGACCAGACTTCATATCTAACTTATGGTACTTATTCTGTGATCCTTTACAAGTCTCTTAATATCTGTACTTCTGTCTCTTCATCTCTAAAATGAAGAAGTTGGCCCCAATGGCCTTTCTTTTCTTGTTACTCTAAATCTATGATCTTATAATCTTTCTGTGTCATGACTGTATTGCTCTCTGTACTGATGGAGGGAGATCCTCATGATGATTCAGTAATAGATCCTTCTAGTATTCATATATGGCCTAAAGCTAATTCTAGCTGTCCTACCTCCCTCCCAAAAAAAAAAAAATTTCAAGGTTGGATCCTGGTCTAAGGAGATCCAAATTAAGGGGCATAGATATGATAAAATAAAAATACAGTTTCAATTCAGAAAACATTCAATCACGCTAAGTCTCTTGCTACATGTTTATTTCATATACTCTTGTCCAAGGATTAGAATTGACATGAAGATGTGAGCCATGTATCGGACAAAGAATCTCACAAATTTTACACAAATTTTTCATCAATTCATTGTATAGTAGTCTAGATACCATAGGAAAATAACAAGGAATATGAAAGTGTTTGCTTGTGTAAACATTGTTTTGGAGTCCAAATATAATACCTCATTCCCAGATGAGTAAGTGTGTCTAAATAATGGGCAAAGAAAAAAAATGTATACAATGTAACTCTATGTCAAAGAAACTTCAATTTTGAATTCACTACTGAAGCACGACAAAAAATTATTATGAGTTCGTCATTCTTTACTTTGGCCACCATAATAACAATACCACCACCAACAACAACAACAACAACAAAACTGGCTGGACAAGAAAAATAAAAACAGAACTTTCCATGTTTCCGACTTTTTTTTAAGTGTCTAGACTTTAGGGAGTCATATTTAATTTCTTATCCCAGTCAATTTAAAAAAGAAGGAAGGAAGGAAGAGAGAAAGGGATGGAAAGAGGGAGGGAGAGAAGAAGGGAAGGAGAGAAAGAGGGAGGGAGGAAAGGAAAGAAGAACTTATCAAATGCCTACTATGTCTCAGGCAGTTTGCTAAGTACTTTAAAAATACTACCTCATTTTATCCTTGAACAATCTTGGAACGTGAGTGGTATCATTGTCCCCATTTTAATAGCTGAAGAAAGTGAGGCAGAGGAAAACTGATATGCCCAGTGTCACATAATTAGTAGTATTTGTAAACTACTTTGCAAATGCCAAATAAATACTAGCTATTATTGTTGCTGCTACTCTTATAGAATATCTCCATTTCTTTCTACTCATATTAACATGGCAAAATCTCAAAGCTTTCATCAGCCTGGCCACCTCTTCTACATAATCTCAGATTACAAGTTTCTTTCCTATGACTACTAAATTGAACAACATGCTCTGGAGGTAATCAAATTAGTCCAGAATGCAAAAATACTCTCGTCTCATTATTATTGTGCTACGTATAATACCTAAGGCCAGCTGGATCTCACCTCTTTCTCCTGAGCTTCAGTGCACATCCAGACACACCCAGAGTGTTTACCCCAAAAGAGAGTCACAAGCCAGAGGAAGATGAAATAAAGTAGTCCTTTATTCAGCTCCTCCCCTACAACCCGCCTGCCTTATTATATCTTCTCTCTTCTCTTAGCCCCCCCTCCTAGCTTAGCCCCTCCTCCTAGTTTAGCCTCTCCTCTTAGCCTTACCCCTCCTCCTTGCCTGACCCCTCCTCCTTGCCTCCTTCCTTCCCCCACTCTCTGTGGTCATGCTTTTTATCCACTAGCCCACACATCATTAGCAGTTAAGTTTGTATTGAAAGGAGCAATTCAGCAAGAAGGTGGAGTTTTAATCTTGATAACAGAGAGCGCCTCAAGGCAAGTCGTCGTTCTAAATCACTATGAATAGCCTTTTATTTGAGCCATCATCAGCAATCTCCATCAAGTCTCAGGGTCTCATGTTCTCAAGAGAAATACACACCACACCCTCTGATCCTCAATTCAAAGACAAACTTCTCATCAGGGTCCCCAACTTCCTGGACCCTAACAATTACTGCATACAATGTCTATCTTAATGCAGCTTAAAATCAAATTACCTTTTATCATTGTAAGATCCCACTATTGTCAAACATTGTGTTTGAATTCTATCAATAAACCTTTTTTTTTTTCAGGTGAACTGCTCTATCACCATATGTAATCAAAATAATATTCAGCATGAAGTCTTATCAGATGCAGTCCAGTATTCTAGAATATTGACAACTTTTTGAATCCTAACTGGCATCCAGTGTCTTCATTATCTTTTGTAACTTTGTACCATCTGCCAACTTGATCAGCATGTTGTCCATATCTTCATCTAAGTCATTGATCATGATGTTAAATATCATAAGGCCAACTAAACCTAGGTGAAATATACACTCTCCTACAGACATTCTTTTGAATTGAATTGGAGCCAATAATGACTACCTTTTGGGACCAGCTGTTGTAACTGGTTCCAAATCAACTTAATTCTCTGACCATCTAGTTTATCTCTTTACATCTTATCTGCAAAAATAACATTAAAAACAACTTTGTCAGATGTTTTGCTAAAATACAGGTATACTCTAACAACAGAATACTTCTGAGCAAATAATCCTAGAATTATTTTTTAAAAAAAGGAAATTATGTCTAGCATGACATGTTCTTGATAAAAGCATGGTATCTCATTTAAATACTGTTTCTTTAATCCAGGATGACTAAACACTCCTTTAGTAAACCAATCTAGAATTTTTAAGTGGATTCAAAGGTTAAGATCAAAAGTTTGCTGTTTGGAGATTTCATTCTCTTCCCTTTTGTAAAAACTGGGACTTCTTAAATCCCTATTATCTTTCACATTTTTTCAGGATCTTTAAAAGATCACTGACAAAAGGTGTGCAGTTATTGAAATAGTTTTCTCCCTTGATCCCCCCTCTCTCCCTGATATTGTTCTTTTAAAATGACCCTTTTCTTATATTAAGAATTCATCTCCCAATTCATATCTATCTGACCTTGGACATTCCTAATATTATAGAACTGTGTCATGCTTTTGCATTTGTCTCACTCATGCTTGAATTTTTTTTATTTCTTTTAAAAATGTAATCTGACACATACGTATCCTATAAAACTACATCTTTAGACTGCCAACCATTTCTTGTTTTTCTTTTTGCCTTCAAAATTTCATTCTGGAGTTTTTTGTTACTCCTGGGATGAATTTTCTTGCAGAATTTCTCTTTGACCCTGTCTATTCTTTCTTAGTACATTTTGAAATCTTCTCCCTCAAAATCTAAGGTATATTTCAGACTCTTCCTCATTTTTCTCTCTTTTAACACAAATTCTGAAATGGAACAGTCATTTTAACTCTCTGCCCCACAATATTCCTCTCATTTTTACTTTAGTTCTTCCCCTGTTTGAGAGAATCATGTCCAAAATATTTGATTGTCTCATTCAATACTTTGCCTTTTGAAGAATGAAATTATCAAAACAAGTTAAAAAAATCATTACATGCTCTAATTTTGTGAAAGAGGGCTCTGTCCAAGGCCTGTAAAGTGTTTCCTCCATTCATCTATTTCATTTTTCTTTAGTATACTTTGATGACAATGTAACTTCTTTTTTTACAGCCTTGATTGACCTTCATTAACCCCTATTGTCCACACTTATTCTCCTGGTTGCTAGATTTTCTAACATTAATAAGCCTTAATTTTATTTTAGTACACTTCTCATTATTACCCATTGTGTTTCTTTTTAATAAGAGCATTAATTTTCCAGAGTCATATTCTAGTCAGAGCTCCTAACCTTCCAAGTTTTAGTGATGAGTAACATAAATTTGATTCCTTGAATTAGGATTTCTCATTTACTTTATTTACTTGTATTTTCAGTGTTTGCATATTGTGCTTGAGACTTTGGATTTTATTGAGAAATCCTCTTGTAAATTTATTTTTCCTCCTTTAAATTTCTGGGTGTTATTACTGCCATTCTTTTTCTACACTGCAGTTTGATAGATATTCACAAGCAATTTCTCCATTTCTTTTCTCCTCCTTTAGCCCTTCTTCAGTTTTGTCCCTAAATGGTAATAACTTCTATTACATTTTTTATCTAATTACAAATGAAATATCCTTCTGACCCTTCCAGATACCCTCTTAAGTTCCTTCCTATTCTAATGTATGATCCTAGGGCCAGGAACCTGATTTTCTAACCTTCATATTTTCTTCTGAAAGTCTAATGTTATAAAATATAATTATAATAGAGAATGTGGGCAGGGGAATGGAAAGAAATGGAAACATAATAAAAATTTCTTCTAAAAACCACATTATGATTTTTAGGCTGATATCAATGTTTAAATCAATTCCAAAGTTACAAAGAAAGACAAGATACAGAATTCTAATGCCATGTTTTGAAATATACCAAATTACAAAAGTAGCAATATTCTTCCTATCATAATAATTAAGTCCTGGTTTTGACACCAACTCTATGGTCTTGATCAAGTCACAAAACTTCTCAAATGTCAAGTAGAATAAAAAATCATCATATAAGCTAATGGGTACATCTTAAGGAACGTGTTTGGTAAATTGTGAGATTAGCAACAGAAACATGGCATAGTCAATAAACTGCTGGCCTTAGAGAAACAAAGATCACTTCAAGGTCCATTTTGGATGCAGGTTTTCTGTGACCTTTAAAAAGTGAGTTCCCTTCCCCATGCTTCAAACAACTCTCTTATAATAAAGGACAAAATAAAAGGGTTAACTTGCATTGACAGGAGAGACATAAAATTATAAACCTAGTCCCTATTCCCATAATTTAGTAAGCTTGTTATATAATTTTCAATTTCATGTAGAAAAATCTCTATGTAAGTAACTTCACTTATATTCTTATTATAATTAAAAAGAATGACATTTTCATGTTTCTCAGAAGAATCTGGCCCTGTTTTACCCATCACAACTAATTTGGGAAATTGGAACAAAAGAGTAAACATAACAAAAGAAACTATGGGAAACTGTTCCCCTTTGCTTAGCTACAAGAGCAATACTTAAGCAAAGAAAATTGACTTTTCTAATATGAGTTATTTACATGAACTTTGTTTTAACTAAATATTTTTGAATTTTTTGTGAGTCAAGAAGCACTTATAAATTAACATATGGTAACATTTATACTATTCCAATACATCTTCATAATTGAAAAAACTACACACTAAATTATTCAACCAAAAAAAAGACTTAGTTGACATTATTTTGATGTTGTATATACATAGCATAAAATAATCAAGAATATTTTTCAGATAACAGTATGATATACACAGATATACAATCCATATTCCTTTGGTTAGAAAATTATAAGGTCAAAAGAGATGAGAGCAACAATCTAGTACAATTCTCATTTTGCAAAAGAAAAGCAGAGGCCCAAGAAAATGAAATTATAGCACTTAAATTCAAATCTTCATGTCTGGCTTCTATATAGGCCACTTTTCTCCCTGAAAACTGCAAAAGATAAGAATCTGTTGAGTTTGGTAGAATATATACTTTTGCCATGAAAGGCTATTTACCAATGTAAGAAATATCTTCAATAATTATATACTAGCATATTTTTATATTTTAAAAATATTTTTCTACTGTCCTATTTCTTTTCAAATATTTTAGCCAATCTCATTTGAAATTATTGACTTCCCAGATAAATTCCTTGACTTTTAAAAATATTTACCATTTTATATCTCCAGTTGCAACATAAAATCACAACCTGTACTATGTAAGAAAACATGGTCTTATACCATGGCCTTTTTTTTTTTTCTGAGGCATGGGGGCTAAGTGACTGCCCAGGGTCACACAACTAGGAAGTGTTAAGTGTCTGAGGTCAAATTTGAACTCAGGTCCTCCTAACTTTAGAGCTGGTGCTCTATTCACTGCGCCTCCTAGCTGTCCATTGTCTTTTTTTTTTAATAATGAAATATATAAATAGTCTCAAAAACTGACCTATGTAGCAAAGAACAGAATGAAATGGATTCAAAACATTTTTTTCTGGTGAAGCTGGTCATTTCCAAAACCAAATAAAAAACTCATGGACAAATAATATTAAAAATTGCAAGCACATCAAATGAGTGACTTGATGTACCCTACAGGAGAAAAATAACCCATGTTAAAAGAATTAATGTTGATTTATTTAATCTGTGGTACAACAAGGACTACATAAAATGGTTTTTAGAGACATTTGAGTCATAGATAAATTCTCTCTGTGGTATTATAAATACAGACCCCTCCCTATAAAACCAAGGAGAAAGAAAACAGTTAAACTCAAGGCCACAGATGGCCTTGTGACAGTAGTGAGAGGTTAAGTTGCCACTCAATTGGATTTATTTCTATAATTAGCCTAATCCATCAAAGGAAGATGGATTTTTATCATTGCTTTCTTACATGAGATTTTCTAGGATTACTCATCCCAAAGAATTTACTGTATGTTCCTGTTATTATAATTTAAATTTCCATTTTTATCTGTAAAATGTTTTATCATTTTGACTTAAAGTTAAAATAATCTAAATATTTGAGGTTTTATTGAAAGTTCATGGCATTCTATTAAACCACAATTTTAAGAGCCTTCTCCATATACCCTTATCCCCCCAAAAATAGATTCTTATCATATTTCCTTTTATAAACAGATATAGCAAAGCTGTTATCTTTCCTTCACTTCCCCCTTTCTCATATTCTAAAAATTTATTTTTATTAATATACATTGAGTATATAATCCTGTAGTAAGAAGATCCTGTTTTTAACTAAAGTGTAAAATAGAGGGAGGGGAGATCACTTTATAGGATTAATTAAACCAAAAGTTTTCCTTTTAGTGCCAGCCATTGTGTCACTTTAAGATGGATAGCTTATTAAAATGGGCCTTTTCCAAATAGGCTCATTCAAATGCCACCATGCATTAAATAAAGCTTTTAAGTACAACATTTATAGAATTATACATTATTACAATATTATGTACAGGTTACCATCCATTCTTAAAACACTTTACATGTCACCCAAATGTCAGGCATCCTCTTCGCCCAGTTGTCTCTAATCACATCATGTCCATTAATCACATGTAGTTAGTTTTTCCACTCATTTTGTCAGTACCAAAAGAAGAGTGAAGATTAATCTAAGACTAATAAATAGTACCACTAGGGGAAAATGGGCAACTCAGAAAGGGAACTGGAAATGACCTCATATAAAGATCTAAAGGAAATGGTGATGATTTAATCTGCAAAAAGAAGACTTACTAGAGAAGATCATAATAACTATTTCCAAAGATTTCAAAGATTTCCTGAAAAGAGACTTCTAAGCTGGCTTGATTTTTTTTTAAATTCCCAAAACATGAACAATTTTACTAATACAATACAGACATTTTTTTCTCCCCAAAGCAAATATTATTTGGGGGAGATAGAAAATTGATATATGATTGAGTTTTGGGGCTCATGAACTTCATTGAGTTGATATATACAAAGGTACCTGTATTAAATACACTAACTACCCTCAAATATTTGAACCTGGACAAGTTACTTAACCCTTTTTTGCCCCGGTTTCTTCATCTATAAAATGAGATGGAGATTAAAATAGTGAACCACTCCAGTATTTTTGCCAAGATAATCCTAAATGGGGTCATGAATAGTCATATATAACTGAAAAAATGATTAAATAAAAACAATTACATCATTAGATGTAAAAAAACAAATTTTTGGTATATAAGAACTTGTTATATATAACATATATATAATTACATATATATGTGTGTTTTTATATACATATATACATCTATTTTATATACACACACACACACACACACACACACACACATATATATATATATATATATATATATATATATATATATATATATAACACATAAGAATGTTATAGAACTTACTACCTGGGGAAATTACCTTGTCTCTTCAGTTTCTTCCTCTGTAAAATGAGAAGGTTGGAGTATAAGGCTGTTGGAGCCTCTCTAGTTGTAAATTGAGGACCTATGAGATGTTTGGATGAATGAATAACAGGAAGGAAGGAAGGAAGGAAGGAAGGAAGGAAGGAAGGAAGGAAGGAAGGAAGGAAGAAGGATAGGGAGGGACGGAGGGGAAGGAGAATAAAAGAAGCAAGAGAAACAGAGAGAGGTCTCAAAGGTTTTTTTGTTTTTGTTTTTGCTTTTTTTTTGTTTTTAACTCTGGAAAATGAAGATCAAATTTTGATCTCTAGTTGGCTAAATTAAGTAGAATTTGTCAAAATGATACCTGCTTAGGATGAAACATGGTTTTATTTGGGAAGTAAGAGGGGAAAGAACTTCAGCCAGAGTTCTGTCTTTGGAGTATAAGCAAATAAGTAGATAGATAGATAGATAGATAGATAGATAGATAGATAGATAGATAGATAGATAGAACATTTTGTACTTCTGCTGCTTTAACCCCAAGATGCTAATACATGGGGATCTGGAATAATCCTAAAAGTACTATGAGAAAATATATTATTTTAATATATTCAGTGAAATCCATTCATCAGAAGCCATATAAAAGCCTATACAAACACACATATACAACCACAAACATATACACATACCACATAAACACACACACAAAAATCAAATCACATATGCAATTTAATAAGTGCATCCAAGTGGATTTCCTCTTTTAATCTCTTGCATGCTATATGCAAAACTATATTTTTGTAGTATTCATTTATATTGTAAAATATTTCCTTTTCCTCTTGCTTACTATTAAATATGTATATTTTCTTTGTGACTAACTTTCACTTATTATTAATTTTACTTTATCTAGTGATATTTTTAATATGTGAAATTGAATGAAATTATTCCAGGAATTCTTATGATGATCAAGAAGTATGCATTTAGTTAATTTTAAATTGAGAAGTTTTTAAACATGAAGAATAGAAGCTCAATATTCAATTTTTTCAAATAAGAGGGTATTGTTTTTCAAAAATTTTAAAACATTGAGAAGGATGTACATTCATTGATGGTCTTTAGTTTTTCTATCTTTTCCAACACCTTATTAACGGTAAATTATCTTGTCAATGAAAAAGTCACCGAGCTACCTAACACTATTGCTTATGGTATTTTCAAGATATTCATTCCAGAAAACTAATGGTGTTCCTGAGAAGAATAAACCTTTCATCTATCCAAGAATTGGCTTTGCAAAGATTAGACCAAAAACAGAACAGCTGGGTAAATGGAGTATATTTTAAGTTTAAATAAGCCTTAGAAATTGTCTGTGATCTTGAACATTAAGATCTGTAAATTAAAGACTTTTCCAATGTCAAAAAATTATTGTTAGCAACTATGAGAGTGACAGTTAAGAGGCATCCTTGTGTTGAGTTCTTAATTGGAAGTCATAAAGATGAATACAAATTCTGCTTCTAACATTTTCTATTATTAACTTTTTATTATGTCATATATATGCTATATATGTATATGTGTGTATATGTATATGTGCTTATACGTTTCTACATTTATTTATGTACGTATGTATCACCAGTCAATATCATAGTGCTTGAAACATAGTAGAAATTTAATAAATGCTCATTCATTCATTAATGAGGGGAAAGAGGGGAAAGAATCTATTCTGTTAGAGAAAATTGTACTTACTAGAAATAAAATGGCCTTAATGTATTGACATGTTAATGATATAAATATATTTGCATAATAAATAACTCATAGTAGTATTAAATTCGAGTCGAGTCATTAGGTTTGCACTTAATGAAAAATGAACGTATGGGAAAAGGACATTTCCTCAAAATAGTATAGTAGAGAGGTATAATTCAGTATGGTCTCTCAAAGATTATGTGGGAGTTTTCTAAGACTTCTGAGTCATTTCTTTATAATGCTGAGTTGGAAATCAATGTCATCTTTATAACCACTATCTTCATATAGATCTAGACAATAGAATTTGGCCTGCAGAAAGCATATGCTATCAGTTTGCAGCCTATTTTATTTCCTGTTTGGGCCAACCCTTTGCCCTATATGATTCATAAATCTACACCATGGGTCCCTTGAGCGTAAGCATGAAAAATTGCTATCAGCTCACTATTCACTTTAAGAGATTTCTTGCCTTTTTGTTATTTTTTTTGTATTCAGTATAGGGATTTGGGGCTGCACATATTTAAAAAAGATGTTGTTTCAGGCCCTTCTTAATAGCATGCCAGAGCTAATAGAAAAAAAAATCTCTTGTTTAGTAAAACATAACTCTAAACTTTTTCCTCAGGGAATTTCCTCAAGTAAATTTTAATATCCCATAGAATGTAATTAAAATTTGTAGAATCCTGTTTTTTTCAGATATATTTAGATACTATTATATGATTATCTGTTATATTTATTCTCAAATCCTTTAGGAATGTTACAAAGAAAATCCAAACATATCTGAGTGATTTCATTAACAGGAAAAGATTATAGTAATAATCTAAAACTAATTTTGAAAACAAACAAATAAACAAGTTTCACAAATATTAGAGGATATTACTTTTGTCCCCATTGTGACTTTTCACTAGCACTGGACTTGACTTTTAACCTTCAATTCAATTCAACAAACATTTATTGAGCACCTGCTATATGTAAATTACTGTTCCAGCCAGGCAAAGATAGATATAATAGAAACTTCACTACTGAGGTACTTACTATATCATATGAAAGGATAAACATATAAATATATTTACCTCCCAAAAAAGTATTAAAATTATCAGACAGATATCAGACTATACAGAATGGACTGAGAAGGGAGCTAAAAAAATATGTGAATGTAAATAGAATATGTGGCCCAAACAATGTAATCCATTCGAGCCCATTAATGATATAGGTATGGGCTGATTACTGTCCTCCAACTCAGAGTGTTGTAGTAAAGGCAAATGTTGGGATGGACCAAGTCATTGGATAAGATTTAGAATTGTGACATTGAAGTATATGAGTATAATATAATATAATATAATTGGATTATATTATACTCATATAATCCAAATATCCCATTTAACAGGTGAGAAAATGACCTAGAGAGGTCCACAGTCACATAATAAGTGGCAGAGAAAGTATTTTAATGTATTTCTTCCTCCCCTTCTGAAGAATCATTCCTCATAAAAAGGCAAAAAAAAGTGGGGAAAGTTCTACAATAGTAGTCAACACATCAAAAAAAAAGTCTGACATTGTATACAGTTTTCGCACTGTCTTCCATTACAATAAAGTGTATACTATAATAAAATCAATCATATAATTTATTTCCCAGGGCATATCATAGTTATGTTTATACTACATTCTTGTCTATTATGTATATTAGTATTGTATAAAAATCTTAAAAAAAACAAACTAATAACTTTATTGCTAAAAAATGCTAACCATCATTTAAGTCATCTTTTTTCTGGTGGAAGATCTTGCCTCTGTGTTGTTGACTGCTAACTGACCATGGTGGTAGTTGCTGAAGGTTGGGATATCTGTGTTAATTTCTTAAAAATAAAAGAACATTGAATTTTGCCATATTGATACTGCTTTTTACTTGAACACTTGGAGGTGATTGTAGGCTTATTTATTGGCCTAATTTCAAATATTGCTATTTCTTGGAATAGGGAGGTCCTAGGAGAGGGAGAGAGAAGAGTTTCTTGGTAGAACAGTCAGAAGATAGACATTTATTGATTGACTTTGCTATCTTACATGTGAGTCGTTTATAGTGTCCCAAAACAATTACAATAGTGTCATTAAAGTTCACTGATTATTGATCGCCATAACAGATATTATAATAATGGGGGAAAGTTTTATTGTGAGAATTACTAAAATATGACACAGAAACTGGATGCACATACACAATGTTGGAAAAAATAGCTCCAATAGCTCTATACAAGATTGCTACAAAACTTCAATTTGTGTTGAAAACCATAGTCTCTGTGAAGTGCAGTAAAATAGTATATGTCGATATACTTGAGCACATTCTCACTGTAGTCTATGGAAGCAGGTTTGAGCTTTATAATTTTGGAGCATTCATTTCCCCTCCCCCACCCCCGCTGAGGCAATTGAGGTTAAGTGACTTGCCCAAGGTCACACATATAGGAAGTGTGAAGTGTTTGAGGTCACATTTGAACTCAGGTCCTCCTGACTTCAAGGTTGATGCTCTATCCATTGCACCACCTAGCTGCCCCAGGAGCATTCATTTTTTAAAATTTTCTTAAATAGTATTTTCCTCAGTTACATGTCAAAAAAAACTTTAGCATTAATTTTTATACATTTTGCAAAATTTTAAATTCCATTTTTTTCTTTCTTTATTTCCTTCCTTCCTCTCTTCTGAAAATGGTAGGCAGTTTCATATAGTTTATACACATGCTATCATGTAAAACATTATTTCCATATTAATTATAGTTGATAAAGAAGAAACATCAAAAGGAAAAAAAAAGATATAAGAAAAAAATAAAATAATTGAAAAAACATGCTTTAATCTGCATTCACAGCCCATAAATTCTCTATCTGGTTATGCTATTGATAACCACAATCTAGATATGAATAAAATTTTCCTTGATAATTATGTTGCTGAGAAGAGTGAAGTCATCCATAGTTAATCATCAAACAATATTTATCACTTTCTTTTTTGTCATTTTGGTCAATCTGATAGGTATGAGGTGGTATTTCAGAGTTGTCTTAATTTGTATCTCTCTAAAACGGTTATTTAGAGCACTTCTTCATATGCCTATAAACATCTTTGGTTTCTTCATCTGAAAATTATCTGTTCATATCCTTTCACTATTTCTCAATTACAAAATAGTTTGTATTCTTATAAATTTGACTCAATTTTCTATATATTTGAAAAATGAGAACTTTATCAGAGACATTTGATGTAAAGATTGTTTCCCAGATTTCATAATGCTCTATATCACTTGTTTGGTTATGAATTTTTCCTTTTCCCATAGATATGACAGGAAAATCATCCATTGCTCTTCTAATTTTTTATGGTATTTAATATTCTATTTACTTCCTTAGTTTCTTTCTTGTTTATTCTTTGGTTGCATTTATCTCTGACATTCCCCACAAGTTTAGTTTTGCTATCTATTTTTCTGTAATTCATTTAACTTCTCTTTTAAGAATCTGGATGCTATATTATTTGGTACACATAAATTTAGTACTGATATTGCTTCATTGTCTATGGTACCTTTTAGCAAGAAGCAGTTTCTTTCCTTATCTCTTTTATTTAAATCTATTTTTGCTTTTACTTTGAGGTCAGGATTGCTACTCATTTTTTTTTTTACTTCAGCTGAAGCATATTAAATTCTGCTTCAGCCCCTTACCTTTACTGTGTGCATGGCTGTCTGCTTCTAGTGTATTTCTTGTAAACAACATATTGCAGGATTTTGGTATTTCATCCATTCTGCTATGTGCTGAAAGAATTTCTTAAGGACCATGCCTAAGTGTGAAACCCAGAAAGCCTATAAAGGGTACCTGTTAAACTACCATTAAGGGGTGGTCGGTTCTCCAAAAGCCCCCACAACTGTAAATCATAACACACTTTTAAGGAATTGCAAAACAGCCTTTACTGATGCAGATGTTGCTTGTGAATTGGGAATGAAATAGATCACAGGTAAGAGAGAAGAGAAGTCAGAGAATGCAACTGCCTCTCAGTCTCCTTGTATCATTATCATCTTCTCACATGAAGGGATCTATTCTGATGGTCAGAATTAGATCCCCAGCAGCCACTAGTAGGTGGCTCCCATAACAAGAATTCATCATATTCACATTCACAGTTATGAATACCATCTGTATAATTCCCTCCATTCTATTCTTTCTCCTGTTTGTCCTCTCTTCTTCCATACTTTCTTTTTGCTTCTGTCTACCACTTCCCCTGATCTGCCCTGCCTTCTGTCAGTCTCCCACTTCTTAATTAATCTCCTCTTCTCCTACATTCCTATCAGGTAAGATAGGTTTCTATATTCAATTGCTTGTGTATATTATTCCCTTTTTAAGCCAATAATGATGACAGTAAGGGTGAAGCAATACTCATCACCCACCTTACCATCTTCCCTACATTGTAATAAGTCTTTAACACCTCTTCATTTGAAATAATGTATATTATTCTACTTCTTTCTTCTGTACCCAGAGTACTTCTTTTTCTCATTCTTTAATTTTTACATCATTCCCTCAAATTAATCTTATACTCAAAGCCTCTGGGTATATTTCTTCACCTATATTATTAGTGATACAATTTTTAAGAATTCCAATTATCATTTTTCAATGTATAGATGTAAACAGTTTAGCTCTATTGAATTTCTTATGTTTTCTTTTACCTTATTACCTGTTTATGTTTCTTTGGAGTCTTGATATTACAGATCAAAATTTTGGTTTACTTCTGGTTTTCTCCTTAAGAAAGCTTGAAGTTCTTCTATTTCATTGAATGACCATTTTTTCCCTTGATATATTCTGCTTAATTTTTCTGGGTATGTGATCCTTGGTTGTAGTCCTAACTCCTTTGCCTTCTGAAATATCAAATTCTATGACCTCTGATCCTTTTAAATTGTAGTTTTCAATTCCTCTATAATCCTAATTGCAATCCTCTGATATTTCCCTCAATCTTATAGTTCTGAAATTTTGCTATAATGTTTCTTAGAGTTTTAATTTGAAAACCTCTTTCCTGAGGTAAACAGTGATTCTTTCAATACTTATTTTGTTTCCTGGTTTTAGTATATCAGTACAGTTTTCCAATATAATTTCTTGAAAGATGTTGTCCAGGTCCTCTTTTTAATTATGGCTTTCAAGTAGGCTAGTAATTCTAACATTGTCTTTTCTGGATCTATTTTCCAGGTCAGTTGTTTTTTTCTATGAAGTTTTTTTTTTCATTTGGGGGGATTTGGTTAATTAATTCTTGTTATTTCATAGTCATTAGCTTCCACATGCCCAGTTCTAACTCTTAAGGTGTTGTTTTCCTCAATTAACTTTTGTATGTTTTCTTCCATTTGGCCAATTCTGCTTTATAAGTAGGTGTTTTCTTCTGTGGACTTTTATATCTTTTTTCCACTTGGCCAATTCTGCTTTTTAAGCAGTTTTCCAAGCTATTGACTTTTTTTTTCATAATTCGCTTACATCACTCTCATTTCTTTCCCCAATTTTTATGTCATATATATGTATATGTATGTGTGTGTGTGTGTGTGTGTGTGTGTGTTCTTTCTGGAGACCACTTCCTATTTTTCTTTTAGGGTTTGCCCATAAGTATTTTGGCATTATCATCCTCTTCAGAGTTTGTGTCTTGTTCTTCCCTACCACCATAATAACTTCCTATGGTCAGATTTGTTATTATTGTTGCTTTGTTTATCTTTCTTTGGGTTGCTTTTTCTATTATTTTAAATTTGAGCTCTGTTCCCAAGGTTGGGGGAGTACTGTCTCAGATTTCTCAGGCTGTAGGGCCTGGCTATTTATCTCATGCTGTATTGGGATTGTCCTGACACCCATGGAGCACCCTCATGTCTGGTGCTGGGCTGAGCAGTTGGGGTGGTGGTGGCTGGCACTGCTTTAGTCACTGTGAATCTGGCATTTATCTGGTACTAAGCTGAAGTCCTAGTAGGAGTGACTGATGTATACTGAGACCTGGAGGGGTGTTTCTATGTTTCCTTGAGGCTACATTGAAGCATGTGATGGTTCCTGAATCTGGAGTCCATTGGCTCCCTTGGCTATGCCAAGGCACATGGCTGTTGGAGAGAAGTCCTAGTGTTGGAATTCTCCTTTTCCACTACCGTGGGGTTCAGGATCTCCTGCTGGTTTTCTGAGAAAGGGCTTACTGCTAGCTGGATGGAAAGATTCCTGTCTTAGACTTTTCTCCCTCCTATGCAAGTGAGATGGACCCCTCCTGTTAATCCTCTAAATTTTTTCAGCTAACAGATATTTTCATCCCCTCTTCTTCCTGGTTCCACTGCCCCAGGACATGTCTTATGGTGCTATTTTTGTGGTTGCCTGGAGGTGAATATTGGAGAATTACAGCAATTCATTGCTTCCTCTGCTGTCTTGGCTTCCAGGACTGGGGATGTGAAGCATTCCATTTTGATCACTGGAATGATCTGCCTAACATACTCTCTAACTATGTGTGTGCCTCAGGATTCTGTCTTGGGCTCTTTTCTCTTCTTCCTCTATGCTACTTCAGTTAGTGATTTCATCAGCTCCCGGGTATTAAAATTCTCTATGCTAATAAAATCTATCTTTCATACCCCAAACTTTGCTGACTTCAAGTTCCTCATCTTCAGCTGCCATTCAGACAGCTTAAATTCAATTGTGTCCAAAACGGAACTCATTATCTTACTTTCTAAACCCTCCCTCACCACCTTCCACATTATTATACAAGGTAACATCATATTTCCAGTCCTTAAGACTCACCAGCTAGGCATCCTTCTGGATTTCTTAGTATATTTCACATCTCTATATGCAAGCTGTTATCAAGACCTCTTGATTTCCCCTTTGCCACTTCTCTTTTCTTCTATGCTATTGCCATGACTGTTGCAGGTTCTCATCATCTCATGTCTGGATAATTGCAATAGTCTGCTGATGGATCTGCTTGTCTAAAGTTTCTCTCCTCTCTACTCCAGTTTCTATTCAGCCATCAAAGTAATTTCCTTAAAGCACACATCCAGTCATGTTAATCATGTCATTCCCCTATTCAATAAACTCCAGGGGTTTACTATTGCCTCCAAGAACAAATTTAGAATTCTCTGTTTGCCATGTAAAGATCTTAATAACCTAGTTCCCTTTCCAGTTTTCTCCACTGGGGGCATTATCTGTGGTCATCACCCATACTTGGAATGCTCTCTCTTTTCTACTTTTACTGATGACCTTCCTGGCCTCTTTTACGTCCCAGCTAAAATATCACTTTCTACAGGAAGTCTTCCTCAACTCCCCTTAATTCCTATGCCTTCCCTCTTTTAATTATTTCCTATTTATTCTATATTTTGTAGCTCTGTATTTTTGTTCTTATTCTTTACATGGTTCCGAGAAGATTGTAAGCTTCTTGAGGCAAGGACCATTTTTGCTTCTTTCTATATCTATGATATTTGGTACAGTGCCTGGAATGTAGTATTGATTAATTATTTTAAACTTTGTTATTTTTTCTATCTTATGGAAGTAATTGTGAATGTTTTCTTTGGGTAGCCAAGAAGAATTCCATTCAAGTCACACCAGAGACAGATACAGAAAGAGAGAGAGTGTGTCAGAATCAAAGAGAAAGGGAGAAGAGTGCAGGGGTGGGGAGAGGAAGAAGAATAGGGAAAGAGAGAGCAAATGAATTTAATAATAGAATTCTTCCAAAGAAACCCCATAAGAATTATGTGTATTTTGTGTTCTTTCTTTTTTCTCTTTCCACAAGATACTTTATGCAAATAAAAGGAAAGGAGAAAAAAGAAGGAAAATTCCTAGACATCTCTAGCTGTACATCTGAATCCTTTGTTCCAAGTTCCTCCCTTTCCTAAGTCTAAGTAGTTGGTAAATAGCTCCCATTGCTTTGCTTCACTATACATATGCTAAGTGCAAAGCATTACTAAGCACTAAAAATACAAAAATAAATATAACATTTACTGCTTTCAAAGAACTTACAGTACAAGAGAGTGAGACAGGAACAACAAAAATTGTGATAAGAGGTAGGATAGGAAAAGTATAAAGGAATTGCCCTGGTGCAATCTGAAAAAAAGAATCATCAGTTCTAACTATAAGGGTCCATTTGACCTTGAAGAAAAGAATCAAAGGATTGCATAATTTAGAACTAAGATAGGGCTAGATCCTAAAGTGGAAAGGCAGAAGGAAGTAAGGAAGAAGCTGTGAAAACATAATGTTAGATCATCATGTAATTGCTACTGTGTTTTATTTATTAAAACATTTCATAAAATATGCTATTAATTACTGTAACCTACATAATGCTTTATAACTTATCAATAGCATTGAAAGATAACATTTATGGGTTCATTATTAGTGTTGATTCTCTTGATCATTCATCTTTTAACCCAATTTAGTTATTTCTTCATTAACCATTCTGATAATTTCTTTTAAAAATGGAATATAAAACTAAATTTTGTGGAGGAGTGTTTCATCAATAAGAGAATTGTTACTATCCTCAAAAAGCTTACAATTCTTTGGTGGCAATGGTTTCTATCTTGCAATACCTTTATTATAATCTATGTTTATTCCAGGGTCTCATATTTTTTGCCAGTCAGCAAGCTTTCATTGAGTATCTAATAGGCATAAGGAACTGTGTGAAGTATTGGGAATATAAATGCAACTAAAAAGAGTCCCAGCCCTCAATGGGTTTACATCCCAATGGGGGGACAATAGTAATTGTAATTAATATTAATTTAATATTTATATAATACTTTGTTTTACCAAAGATTATCTCAGTTTTTCATAACAATCCAAATAGATATGTGGCATTATTATCCCCATTTTTTTACAAATGAGGAAACTGAGTCAGACAAAGACCAAGTGATTTATCTAGAATCACAAATCTAGTATCTAAGGTTAATTTGAATTTAGTTCTTTCTGACTCCAGATCCAGTGCTCAATCTTTTTTATGACCTAGGTATCGTAGGTCTGAAAGAAGCCAAAAAATGGTAGAAGGAGGTGAAGGTACCCAGTCGTGGAGCATGGTACAAGAAGCATGCCATTCTTCCTTCAGAGGAATCATACATTGATGATGTGTGTGAACTCTTTGAATTCTAGTAGGAGTCTTCCAAACAGAAAGAGGCTACAGGGACAAAGGGAATTCCCAACATGTGAATTCCAAGGCTGTAGTGAGGTTTCTCAGTGAAGATTCAGGGAATGATAGAGGTCCAAATTACTACTGAAGTTCAAATTTGGCACCTAAGAGAGAGTGCATCATTTTTCTGTAAGTTGGTAAGTAGCCTTAATCCAAATCAATCTTATTAGAATTAGGATTGATGACTGCACTGATAAGAGTTCTCAAGTTCCTCCAAGTTGCTTCTCTCTACAATGATGCTACTACATTATCTAAGTCTTCACTTACTATAGCCCTCTGAAGCATAATTAGGTAATGTGGTACATGGAAACATTGGATCAAGACCTCACACACCTCTTGTGTGATCCCCTACAAGTCACAACCTCAATCAATATCAGTTTCCTTATCTGTAAAATGAAGATAATAATAGCCTATTCTACCTAAAATTGTTGTGAGTAAAATAATGTGCTTTGTAAACCTTAAAGCATTATATAATTACTAGCTACTATTATTATAATTATTAGTCTCCCTAGTTTTTAAATTTCAGTCATCAGGTCTGTACTAGGCCGTGAATTTATCAGTATGTTAAAAATCTCAGTGTTGAAACACCCTCCTCTGATGGAAAAATGGCAACTTATTCATATTTTATAAATAAGAACACATGCTAAGAGTGGTTAAATGATTAATACATAACAGAAGCAGGATTCAGATGCAATACTTATGGCTCTTAAATCTAATACTCTTTTCATGCCACTACCCATTCCATTAAACACTAACAACTGTGGAGGACTAGAAAAAGCTTTAATAAACATTTGCATGAATTCTACCTTTATGATCCCTCTTTAGAAAACCAACAGAATTACAAATCCTTTCAAAGTACAGATTTTCCTAGAAGTACAAATACTGTACCATGAGTTTAGAAAAACAGAGCCAAAGAGTATTCTAGAGATCCAGTTGAAGAACTCGATTATTTAAATTCATTTGCAAATTGACTTTCATAAAAAAAAAATTTTATACAAAGTACAAATTAGATACGCCATAAAAGAAAACACTGTTACACAATATAGCAAAATATATATATTTTCAAATTTCTATGATTTAGGATTTCTAAAATTGAACTTCATTGGTTTTCAAGCGATATTTAAATAGGAACTCAGGGACTTCATTATAGAGGATACAGGTTTTATTTAAGTTCAACCATAAATCATTTGTCTGCAAGAAACATTTGTGCACCAGTAGGCATTCTGGAATGAGAGGATTTTCTTTCAACAGATAGTGAATTGAGATCAAAGATCACAGTTTTTATATATCAGTCCCCTGCTCAAGAATTGTCAGTGGTCCCTTATTGTCTGGACAACAAAATACAAGCTCCTCATCTGGGCATTAAAAAAATCTTGCTTATCTGAAACCATGACATTTTACAATCCTTCGTACACTCTACTTTCCAGCCAAACTGACATGCTTTGTATGGCTTGAATATCTTCTGTGTTCTTTCCTTACACATAAGCAATATCCCTCTATATCTCTTGAAATCTTTAGATAGCTTCCTTCAGAGCTGCTAAGCTCATAGACTACCTCCTAGTTCTTGATGCTCTTATTATTTTTCTTTCTCATATGTATATATACACATATGTACATATGTATATGTATACATACATATATATATATATATATATATATACACATATCTTTTCATGTGTTGTAACTCCCAGTAGAATATAAATTCCTTGAGTAATGGAACTGGAGTCTTTTAGTTTGTTTGCTATTTATATCTGTAGCTCATGATTTTGCACGTAACAGGTGCTTAATAAATAGTTATTAGATTAAATTATATTGGAGTTACAGTGGACATAAATATGACTCCAATATAGTCTAATCCAATAAGACTATTTTGTTCAAAGTCATAAGAGCTACTTCATTTAAATGTGATGGTGCAAAATCTCTACTGGAGGCTCTGAATGAATAGGTTCCCATTGGCCTGCGATTTGATCCTTCAGGAGACTCAGATGTTTATTTACTGGATGAGAACATCCTTCATTGCATAATTATACTATATTCCATTGACCACTGGATATAGCTTAGTATTTACAGTGCAATTTTATTATTAATATGTCCATTATTATTGTTAGCTCAAATGTAACTGAATAAAAGGAAATATGGCATACTAGATGATGAGCTGGACTAGGAAGGAAGAAGAGCTGAATTCTAATCTTTTCTCTGATGCTTAGAAATTGTGTCACACTAAGTCACTTAACCTGTCCTGAGAGGAAAGAAATTCTCTAAGACTTTAATTTATAGGGGTTTAGACCTGTGTCAATGAAAAGAGATTCCATAATAGCAAAATAGCAGGTCCTTGATATATGGATATGATTCTGTCATACAGACTTCAAAACCCTGAATGAAATAGAGGGTTAGAGTAGCCTGGTAAATTTTAACACAAGAGATTGCTTAAATGAGAGAAGAAAGTAAAAAGAAAGGAAGAAAAAACCTACAATGACCAGCTGCCAGTTTTTTAAAGACCAAGCTACAGGTGCTGACATTTATTTTGCTTTTATGAAAATGGGATGGTGATAGACTGTATAGCACTGGTCTTGAAAATCAGTGCAATGATATGCTCCCAATAAAAAAAAATGGCCATTTCCCTAATTTAAATCTTGCTCACATACTTCCCAAGAGTACATATCCACCATGAGATGAATGTTTTTAGGTTAAAGTCCATTCAAGACATTACACTTAGGGAATCAAAGTAGCAATAACAGTTTAACACCCCCTTTTAAATTCAATAACAATTTAAATAGCATTTATTAAACAGCACTTGTTTATAGGGTACTATTTCAGATGATTGAGATACCAACAAAACAAAAGAAACAATCCCTGCTCTCAAGGAGCTTATAGTCATCCCAAATAATAGATACAGAAAAACCAATTATTCAGGATAAACTAACTCTATATGGATAGGAAGACTGATTAAAAATATATTCCTTCTTTAGTTATCATACAAGTTAGGACTATTCATCTATTGTGATATATCAAAGAGCAGTGTTTTTGCTGAATATTCCCTCCTCTGATACAAATTACAAACTTTTCTTTGGGTAGAGTGTCTGAATTAGTCACTGTGAGGAAAAAGTGATCACCTTATTTTCCTTCTGGTGATGAATTTCTCCACTCTTTTTTAGTCTGGGCCTCAGATGAAATGGCCTGTCACTCCACCTATATGTGCATATTTTTCTAGCACTATTTGAATTAGAATTGTGATTCTTATTATCCTTCACATGGACTAACCATTCACATTGCATGTTATCCATAATGTCTGAAATGCAAAAATATACTACATAAAACAAAAGGAACTGTGGACTGATTTTCCCCCCAACTAAAATACCCTGTTTTGTTTCTTGGATGAAGACTCAATCTTAGAAGAGTCCATTCTCAAATAAAACCATATATTTAGGAAATTTGAAAACAGGCACTATTTTGAGTTGGATCATGAAATAGAAAAAAAAAATTAAAGATCTTTAGAGAAAACAAGCCTGAACAATACAAGATTCTTTTGAGGTCCTGTAATTGGAAGAATAAACTTTGAATCCTTTAAGGAGTATCCATGATAAAGCAAATATGATGCTAGCAGCTATGATAACTCTATCTCCAAAAGCTTATGTTAAAGTTAATACAACTAAAGAAGGATATTGGAATTGAGCTGGCAGTCCATCACAAAACAAATCACCTTCTGTCTCAGTCCCTGAATCTTGTTGTCCTCTCAATATTTTTAATGATGTGAGAAGAAGAGGCAAAGAATTTATTTTGAAAAAGCTAGAGTTCAAAATAGACGCAAGTCACCTGGATTTTCCATTTCCTCCATTATATCATGAGCACCTTTGAGAATAAGAACTGGCTCTTTTCTTTTTTTGCATTTCCAGTGCATAGCACAGTACCTCCTATATAGAAGGTGTTTAATAAATGTATATTGACTGAATGAGACAAGGCTTGATTCCATGTCTTCTTGACCCTTATGTCTCAACTTTGTATTTCAAGGATTCCATTCATCTTTGTGCCCTTTGCCTTTAGGACCTTTTTTATTCCATATAAAAGTAATAAAGTATAGAGTTTACAATAATATTCTTGTAATAAGACATTCATTTCAGTAGGATTGTTTTGTATTTGTTAAATACTTATTTACTATTCTCTGGATACCTTTGACAATCCTTTTATACCACTTACGTGTAGATTGCAAACCCCTGATCTATTCTTTATTCACTATACCACATTATGTTCCATATGTAGATGCCCTTGTGTGTGAATATGTGAATACATAAATATGTATGTTTACATGTATGTATTATATATGTATATTAGTAATAATCACTGTTAACAATTATGAATCTTTTTAATGAAATTGTAGTTCCTTAGTGATGATGAAGTTTTGTCTGTTGAGTTAAAAGGAAAAATTCCTATTTTAGCCTTCCATTTTTTAAATCTTCCAGTTCAGATGTTCAGTTGCGTCCTACTCTACCATGTTTCAGCTTGAGGGTTTTGGAATGCAACACACACACACACACACACACACACACACACACACACACACACACAATTTGCTGTTACCCAAAAAGGAACATAATGAGGCTTAGGCAGGAAGGATCCTTATAAATATGTCTCTTGCCCAAATGTAAAATATAGCAGCAGCAATAAAGAGCAGCTAAGTACTGCAGTGGATAGAATTCCAGATCTGGAGTAAGGGAGACTCAAGTTTGAATCGTGTCTCAAAAACTGAGTGACACTGGGCAGAATGAGAATAAGCATCTACCAAATAGAATATGTGTAAAGTTCTTTGTGCAAACATTAAAGTGTTATATAAATGAAAATATTATTGCTGATATTGCTGTTTTTTCTGCTGCTATTGTTGTTTTGAAAAAAAAGAAAGGATCTTAGAACCTCATCAGTAGGTTCTCAGAAGAAGAAGCCATATGATAGAATCTTGGTTATAAAGGATCCTGGACAAAGACCGAGAAGGCTCTTTTAAATCCCAAGGAGCTAGCAAAGAAAGGATGAACTGAATCCTTGAGCTATGCTAGTTTAAAGGCCAGCAAAAGCCACACAGGAAGCTGTTGGGATGACTATTGCCGTGGATCTCTCTTGGCTACTATAACTGTAGGGTCTATTACATTAACACTTTGACTAACTTCACAGCGAATTCTCTGGTCTACCTAACCAATTTCTCTTTTGCCCTTAATGTTTAAAATATTATGATCCAGAACTGTGACTTTGAGACTGATACAACTCACAACTGACACTAGGTCCAGGCTGACCCAGATTCTACACAGGTGATAGTCTATGATAGTCTATGGCTATCCTAAAGAATACATAATGGGAAAAAAATAAAAAGATTCTCTCCAGTCAGCTCCCAGAAGGCATTTCCTTTAATACTAAGAGACAAATTTAGCTAAAAAGCATTTAATACCACAATATATTGAATGAATATTAGTATAGGATATACTTTATTTGCACACAAATTTAATTAACAATGTAGCACTGGAATTTTTGCTAAGGGGTTAGAGACCAAATTTATGGGCAGCTGAGTCTTTGTTCTGTGCAATGAATTTTTAAACTGTCACATGGATGGCTTGAAATTGGAATTACAGCCCTAGATCCTATGTTTTGGAGAACGCCAGATGCCATGAAGTTATATGCAGATGTCTTACATCAACAAAATTAGAGTAGCAGTTGGATTCCTTCATCTGAATATTTTTTTCAGAAGAAGGTTAAAAAGTCTAGGAAGCAAGAGAAGCCAAAACCTTCTGTTTAGCTCCAGGGCAGAAATGATGCCATCAGCTGTGGAGGTTGCTCAGTTAATGTCCTCAGCCTAGATATATGAGGACCATCTTTACAAAGAATGAGAACTCTGTGCTGTGCTTAGTGAACTTAGAGCAGGGAAGCAATATTATTAGCTGTCCAGAGATTTCTTGAATCCGTGATATTTGCAGGTGCAAGATTGTCCATGCTATAATTGGCTGAGTTATAGAATTGGAGTCAGGTAAGGTGTGCTTTCTAGGACAAAGTTTACCTATTTGAAAGCAGTGTTGTAAATAAATGATAATAGTAATTGTAGGAAATTGTTGAAATAGAGAATGTGAGTGGTCTCTGAGCTATATAGAGAGAACTTTTTGTTCAAAGTAGATTCAAAATATTACTTTTTTATTTCATCTTCTGGAAATAGATGAAAAATAGATTATAGGGAGAAAAGACAGTCAGAGACACAGAGAGAGAGAGAAGAGGAAAAGAGGAGAGATAGAAAGTATCAAGAGGGATAGAGAAAAGAAAGAGTTTGAGGAAGGAGAACAAAGAGGAGAGAAGTAAGACATAAAAGGGACAGACAGAACTCTGAAAGAATGGGTGGAGGAGGGAGAGGAAATGAATATTTAAATGTTTACTATGTGTTAGGTATTGTATCAAGCACTGGAGATAACAGACAAGCAAAAATGAAAAAAAGATACTCAACCATCCCTCCCTACAAGGATCTTACATTCTAATGAGGGAAATCAGCATAGAAAAACTAACTGGAAAATGAAGTGGGAGAGAGAGGAAGAGGAGAAAATTATTAGCAGTCAAAAATAAGGAGTTAGGAGTAAAGTGAACATGGTCTGGGAACCTCATGAAATGGTGGTCCTGGGCAGGACACAGGGTGAAGAGGGCTATGGAATAGATAGAAGGGAGATGGAAAAGTCAAGATTTAATGGAACAAAGCTGGCAGTGGGGCCATGAGCCTCTTAACTTATCTGCTTTTCAGTACTCAGTTCTATAAAAATGAGAAGATTGGATTACATGATCTCTAAAAATGTACCATTGCAATATAGACATTAGGTGAATGTCTATGCAAAGAAGAATATACAATTCAGCAGGAAATCTAATCTCTGTTTTACATATGGAGTATAGGATTATGCCAACTTTCTCAAAAATTACACCAATTTATTGGATATTGTCAATGACTTAGAGCTGGAAAGTACATTAAATATTTTATCATTCAAACCCCTAATTTTACAATAAAGAAAGTCAAGGACTAGAGAATTAAATGACTTTCCCAGGGTCATAAAGATAATTCTATTCATAGCAGTATTGGAATTTGAACCCAGTTTATTTGAGTATAAATTTATTAATGCTTATAATGATTTTGTCAGTCAGAGTTTAGAGACAACTATAAGCCTTTAGATTGGGAGGCAGCATAACCCCTAATTTTTGTTTGTATAAATTCAGAACTGATGCTTACACTTCTTCAAGTCCTTAAAAATTGAAGCATATTGTCAAACAGATTCATGCATTCATGTTACATTCTTAACAAATTTTATGCATTCAACTTTTTACTTATTCAGTTATTTTTTTCCAGGTCCAAATAGTCTCTCTCCAAACTCCCTCATTTGTAAAAATCTATTACAAACTCTTATAACTAAGCAAAATAAATTCTCTCATTGGCTGTGTCTAAAAAAAACCAAAAACATAAGCATCAATACATTTTCTGAGGCCATCATCACTCTTTGAGAGATGGGCAGCATGTTTCATTCTGAGTTTTTTGGAACTGAGACTATCATTACACTGATCAGAGTTTCTAGATTTTCTTAGTTTATTTTCACAATATCCTTGTTCCACAAATCATTATCTTAGTTCTACTCACTTCACTTTGGATCAGTACATAAAAATCTTCTGAAGTTTCTCTAAAATAATCCCCTTTATCATTTCTTACAGTATATTAAATATCCCATTACACTCACAGATCTTAATTTGTTCTTCCATTGCCTGTATCCTGATTATTTCTAGTTCTTTGTCCACACACACACACATACAAACACACACACACACACACACACACACAAGCTACTATAATGTATGTGTATGAAAGAGCCAAACAGATAGACATAGAGAGAAAGACAGACCTTTTACTAATATTACTAGTAAAGGATATACCATTTAAATGCTATTGCTGCATAGGTCTAAATTGATTTCGAGTGGCTATAAATTCATCCGAAATCTTTCTCCTTTCCAGATACACTGCAAAACAGTGATATTCATCCCTTGCTGTTCCTTACACA
Organism: Myrmecobius fasciatus; assembly: GCA_023553655.1. Classification (NCBI taxonomy): domain Eukaryota; kingdom Metazoa; phylum Chordata; class Mammalia; order Dasyuromorphia; family Myrmecobiidae; genus Myrmecobius; species Myrmecobius fasciatus. The sequence continues at coordinate 364,021 of JAJPUD010000125.1, read as the reverse complement.
CAATGCTCTATGTCTTTACTCCATGCTTTTTTTCTGGCTGTTCTCCATGTCTAGAATTCTACCCCTTCTCATCTATATCTACTAGCTTCTTTGCCTCCTTCAAATCCCCAGCTAAAATTCCACATTCTGCAAGAAGCCTTTAATGAGACCAATTTAATGCCAATGCTTTCACCCTAAGATAATTTCCAATTTTCCTTCTAGATATCTTGTTCTCACATAGTTGTTCCCATGTGGAATCCCCAGTTAGATTATGAGCTTTTTAAGAGATGGTACCATTTGTTTTTTGGAGGATAAATGGGTTTGACTTTTTTACAAGGTGCTTGATACAAAGTAATAGCTCAATAAATGCTTGTTGACTTGACTCATGTTTCTCAACATTTTGATGTGTTAAAAGAGATTCAAATTATATAATTTTGAGGTCACTCTCACCAAGATATCTACATGCCTTGAGGTAGCCTCAAATAATTATTTCATACTTCTAAGGGCATCCAATCAGGGAAGGGATTCTTTCCTATTTCATCTGAGAACTCTCTTCCAATATTATCAGATAATTCACTTGCTAATTTACATGCTTATTTATAGTCTACTGATTTTTTTCCTAGCTGAATTTGGTGGACAATATATATTTTTTTCTAAAAAAAATATTTTAGAACAGATAGGCAGATAGTTCTCAGGCATTATCCACTAATTCTCTTCTTAACTTATCTCAAATTTAGCCAGCTGACCTGAACTTCCTATTTTCTAAAATATTATGTTTGACATTTGAAGCCCTTCCCAATCTGGCCTTTTCCTACCTTTCCTGTTTTCTTTTTTTTAAATTTTATTTTATTTTAAGCTTTGAATTCTTTCCCTTTCATCTGTCATTAAGAAAGAAGTAAAAATAAAAATAAAAACCCATTAAAAACAAATATAGGCAAGCCAAGTAAATTTTAATATGAGCCATCCTTTCCAGTCTTCTTATAATTACACTCTTCTACATACATCTAGCACTAGTCTATTTGGTGCTGCTCACAATTCTCACTTGTGAATTGTAATGAATTTTCCCATGCCTAGAAAATTCTCTCTTTCCCTATACCTCCTTCTTTCCATGGCATCATTTAAGACTCAATTCAAATCCCACCTTCTACAAGAAGCTATTCACCTTCTTTCCATTCTCTCCCTTAACATCCCAGTATAACTGCCTTCTCTCTGATATTATTTTCCATATATAACTTGTATTCATATAGTATGCCTAGATAACTGAATCCTGGTAGGCTAATCCATCAATCAGCAAACATTTATTGAACCAATGTTAAGCACTATTCTAAACCCTGCTCTCAATAAGCTTATATTCTATTGGGAAAGACAGATAAAGACATAATTTACATTGAAGCAGATAGGTATTTAATGAAACTATCAGAAACATAGGCTGTAGGGGAAATTAATAGTTCAACAATGAAAACAGATAAATCTAATTTAGATTTGGACCTATTAAGAATGTAGGCTCTTAAAAGAAGCTCAGTTCTCTAAGAAACATACAGGTATCAAAAATGTCACTTACATAATGAAAATAGAGTCTTTAACAATGATCCTAAACATATAAAATATATAAATATTTGAATCCTGTCCTGTATCTGATGAAGCCTACCAAGACACAATGGTCTTCTCAATTCCTAGCAGATAGACTTCTGATGGCTTCTCAATTTACTGAGAAGTAGCTTTCTATCTCCTTTTGCTTAAATAGAGAGTGAAATGATCTCTTATCTAATGATTGGACAGAAAGGAAAAGAGCAAGGTAGATCATAGTCAAAAACATGAAAAAACCAGCCTGACATTTCATCTTACTTTTTTGGTCAAGTCCATGCTCCCAATGATGTGCTTCCAAACCTACTCTTTTGCCTCAATAATGAGGCAAATTGTGATTTTTAAGGTCTTTTGAGAAACATCTGTTGATGAGTATGAGGGGCTCTAACTCTATTAATCATAGAAATTTGCATTCTTCAATGTAGTACACACACTTTTCAGAGCCTACAACTCTGAACAAAAGGGGATTCACCCTACCTCTTCTATCAGTTTGTTTAATGCCTATCTCAATCTGAATTATGTTGGTCTTATCAGTAGCTTGGTGAGGGAGGGTAGTCCTCCCTCAGGAGCAGTTATATGGTATAATAGATACCATACCTGAAGTCAAGAAAACCTAAGTTCAAGTCCAGTCTCAAACACTTATTAGCTATGTGACCTTCAGCCACTTTACCTTGTTTACCTCAGTATCCCCATCATAAAACGTGCTGGAGAATGAAATGGCAAACCACTCCAATATCTTTGCTCCCCCCCAAAATAATAATAATAATAATAAAAAGACTGAGCAACCAGTCTTTATCCTCTTTCAAATACCTATACCGTTCCATTTGTCAACCATATTCTTGTATGGGATCAAAAGGAGCAAAAAAAAAAGTATTATTACAGAAGTATATCAAAATAGGAGCTTTTTCCTTGCCCATACTTTTGTCCATTTTACTTATGTCCTCCATATTGTCCTTATTCCAGTATTACATGCCAAATATATGTATGTATATGTATGTATATATATATAATGGTTTCAAGGTCCTGAGGTCCTGTGATTGTGAGATATGTAGTTTTGGCATTCACTTTTATTATTAGATTTTTTTACATTGATACTTAGCAATATTTTCAATTTTCTCTGTGTATTTTTTCCAGCGTAAGTCATGACCATCTGATATGTATAACACTACACATGTTCATATTGGCCTAAACTTCTTTATTCAATTTTAGCTTCAGGAAATTGTAAAAGGGTGGTCGTCAGGATGGGGTTTTCTATAGCTCTCCTTGGCATTCATTAGCTAATTAGATCCTTGAACATATAAAACAAGGATGTGAGCAAAAAAAGACCAAAGGAGAAGATCAAATTTGCTTTTAGTTTTTGGTTTTATATCCTTTATCTATTAAACAGCCCAAGCATAGAGATCTGAATTTAAATTACATCCTTATATTTTTACTCTCCTAGAATTCTAAACTTTCTATCATAAATAGAAGGTTAAAGACAACAATGAAGAATTCCCATCTTGTTAACTCCCCTACATTTAGATGGATACAATGTTTTCAGTAGCAAGGGAACTCTTAAATATAGCCTTTTAAGAGGAAAAAATAGATGTGTATGTGGGCGAGTTAATATTATAATGAGAACCTTAACTTGTACATTTACTGACCTCAATGTGTTTAAATCTACAACCTCAGCATCAAATTAGCAAGATACCTTGCATTTAAAATACAATATATCTTTTAAAAATGTAGTGAGCCTTTGGGGGACCTTTTGAAAGGTGTTATGTAAATATAAGCTATCATTATGACTAATACAGCTGCATTTTACATGATTTTTTCTTGCAAATATGTTTTATAAAAGTTAAATATTAAAAAATAGAGCAGAGGCAGTCATGTATTTATGTGAATAAAATAATATGATTTCTAGGCATATATAATAATAATAACAGTAATTATTACTATAGTATTATAGTAATACCTCAATTTCTACTTACAAACAACTAAAATCTTTAAAATAATTCCTTTCTATAATTTACCTATGAAATTTCACAAAATATTTATTATTATCACCATAGACATTAAGTAAAGGAAAAAAAATCAGCAAGATTACTACCTCTTGATCTAGGTACAACAATTATGCTGGACTAAATGCATTGTGGGTTCTTTAAAAAAAAAACTGCAAAATTGCTGATTCTAAGGCACTTTTCTTAAGTGCCAAGAGGATCCAAAATCTCCAACCTTTGATAAAACAGCGAACACGGGGATAGGATAAGCCGGGAGAAAAGGGAGAATACCCTCCTAATATCTCTATTATGAAGACAAAACTTAACTATTTCTACCACATTTACATCCTTGATTCCATCATTTTCTTTCAGATACTCCAGAACATTCTTAGTTTGTTTTATTCATCCTTTATTCTGTGTCTTTCTGTCATTGATTCAACAAACATTCTCTTATACTTATTGAATTCTTACTATTTTTCCAGGGAACATAAAATAAGACATGGTAACTCCTCTTCAGAAATCTACAATCTAGTTTAGGAAAACATACATATTTACAGCAACTAGGCAGCAATTAAGATATAAGAAGTGTAGAAAGAGAGAATGATACCGATAACATGCCTAAGTATTGGAAATTCAGGAAAATGAAAAAAATTGGCTAGTTTATAGTGGCATTTTATAGAGGAACGGGTATGGAGTTGGCCCTTGAAGGAAGAATGAGAATCAGTTGACAGATGGAAAGATCTACAGCAATATGGCTAGTAGAAAATGCATGTTCAAAGGGTAAGGAGGCAATAGTGAACTTTCTATATAAGAGAAATAATACACAGCCCTATTTTCTCTGATAAATAAGACAATAATTGTAAAGCACTTAGCACAGTGTCTGGCACATAGTGAGCACTATATAACTATTAGCCATCATTTTCACTAGCTATCTATTAGATATCTTAAAATGATATTTCACTGGCAACTTAAATCAGCCAAAATAAAATCTATTATCATTTCCCTAAAATCTATTATTTATTTTTCTAACTTCTCTAATTTCCAGGGAATCATAATTTCAATTATCCAAGTTGGTACAATCACCCCAAATTCATTGGTCTTCCTTATTCTCCGCTTCTAAAAAAAGAGCTAGGTATTTTTTTATTTTATCCTTCCCAAAAATATTTCATCTCCACAACTTTCTTTAAACTCACAACCACCATCCTAGATCAGGATTTGATTACCTACTACCCTGATTAGGGCAAGAGCTTCCTAATTGTTATTGCTACTTCCAATCTATATTCTACCAATCTGCCAAGATGATACTGAAACTGATCTTATTATGACATTCCCCAGTTTCCTTATTCCCAGTAGGATAAAATTCAGATATCTGTCTGGAATTTAAATCCCTTCATAGTCTGGCTCCAGTCTATCTTTACAGACTGATCTCATGTTACTCTCTACCACTTATTATATGTTCCAGTCAAGCTGGCCTACTTGTTTCCCATATACAACATTACATTTTTCCTCCTCCTTTTCTTTGCACCTGCTTTCTTTCATGCCTGAAATGTGCTTTCTCCTCACCTCTAACTCTTGGAATCTGCTCCCTTTGAGGTTTAGCTCAAATTCCAACTCCTGCATAAGGCCTTTCTGAGCTCACTTCCCAGATATCAGTGCTCTTTTCTTCCACCCTTGTTTTAGGAATAGTTTTTTGATTGCCAAATACATTAAAAATGGGGAGAGCCTAAAGTCACAAATGAAAAGGTAGAGAGAATAATCCAGTTGTCACATGAAAGGATGAATCTGACAGAAATTAGAACTGACAAGTTAACTAACAGGCTCTTTGTGACTTTGCAACCTGCTTCCTCTACTCTGTTCTTCTAGCTTAACCTATAACTATTAAAAGTTATTGCTGGATTGCAGTTTGTTTCTCATAACCTTTAGTAACGTCATTTAGGCAAGGCAAACAGCATAATTCTCAGTGATGCTCTGTCTATTCAAAAGCTCATTATTGGTGATATAAATTCCTATATCATTCTTCTCCAAGTTATCTTTCTTTATTTCACAATCTCCTCCCCTTCATTCCCTCTACATTTTCAGCCAGACTGGTCTATTGGTGCATAAATTTTGCATAAACAGTTCTTATCTCTACTTCTTGGAATCCCTGGCTCCCTTCAAGGTTTAGCTAAAAACCATGTCCTTTTAGAAGACTCTCCTGATACTTATAATTGTTAATATTCTCCACCCCAGACCCATTATTTTGCATTTAGCTTGCATATATACCTATATATGTACACACATGTGTATGTGTCTATCTATTTATCTATGTAAACAATATACCATAAATTGACAAATCCTCATATCACCCTCCCTAAATAGAATGTAAACTTGAGGGCAGAGACTGCTTTATTTTTTTTTGTCTTTGTACTTTCAGAACTTAGCAATGTGCCTGCCATATATTAAGTATTTATTAAATGGTTGTTAAATTGGATTGGATGGATTGGATTGATAATGTCCTATAACAAATTTTGAAAAAAAAAAAGTGGTAAATATTGCTGATCTGGTCTCTAAAAGATAAGCTAATAATGTTGATATGTATATATATATGCTTATATGTATGTATGTATATGTACATGTATATGACATATTAATTGACTAAGGATGGGGATAAATATCAAATTAGTTGCTTAGATATTTCCCATTTTTCTTATTTCCAGTCATAATCATTAATAAAATCATTAATAAAGTATCATTAATAAGATGCTTTATTTTTATCTATGGATCAAAAATTATGCCAATTGACCTGATCAAAGAAGAGTGTTTTTTTTCCTAATTGATAATTCACTAAGAAAATTTTGTTTTTACCATTCCTCTTATTTATCTATCCAGTACATGTACAGATGCTTTTTTCTTAAAAAATTATCATAGAATTTAGAGCTGAAAGGGGCCTTAGAAATGATCTGATCTAATTCTCTCATTTCACAGAAGGAAAAAATAAAGTTCAAAGAGAATATGATCTACACAAGGTCACATAGGTAAAAGTTTGCTTCCAAATTCAGGGCTTTTTCCAGAGTATAAGCATGATATAATGACTAGTATTTAAATTAAGTTTATTCAGTGATTTACATAGATTGTCATCATCATTATTATTTTGCCTCACAAGCATCCAATGAAGTAATGTAATTATCTTCCCCATTTTACAGATAAGAAAACAATGACTCAGAAACATTTGCACTCTGTCTCACAACTCAGAAAGTAAGATTCAAACTGCCTCAATCCTTGGTTCAATACTCTTGCCAAATCCTATGTCACTTGACTTCAAAAGATCCACAAACACCCCCAACCTTTCTCACCATGATTTTGTCTTATAACTCTAAAGATCTACCCTAAGATTTATCATGTTACATAGTTAATTTGCACTTTGTGTGTGTTTTCTTTTGAATGAAGAATAAAAGCAAAGGTTAAGAAGATTATTATTAGCCTGGGCAAATCCAATTAATTAGTCTGTGCATGTAGTCTTTAGCTTGTATCTACATGTTGATTTACTTGCTTTTAAGTGTTATTTTTGCAAACTGTTAAAAATTCAAATATGTAAGGTTTAAATATTATTTACCTTTTTGCTCATACTTTGTAGTAAAAGGAAACTGACAGGAATACCCTTCTCTTGACTTTTTTCTAATTTAACTTAGCAGTCTTTTGTAATGAAATAAAAGATTCATATAAGAGTGAGTAGGTGTATGTTTACCTAAGAAAGAATAACTCTAACAATTAAGGAAACTCTTCTCTCTGAATGGCATTAAAGGACCTTGTTCTTGCTAACAAAATAGACCAAAATTACCAGCAACTATTAAGAAATCTAAACTTTTCCATATTAACTTAGACAAGTGTTTAACCTCTCTTTGCCTCAATTTCCCCATCTGTTAAATGCAAGGGTTAGAATAGATGGCATCTAAAGTTTCTTCTGGTTCAATGAATCCTTTGCTCTTTTGAATTTCTAGCCTTCCAAATAATGTTTTAAATTTTATACCTTTACCAAAAAAAAAAGCTCTTTCAGAAGTTTTCCTACTTACAAATTACTTTAAATGCAGTACTTAATTGTTCAAAAAAAGTAGTAAATTTTGAAATTGCCTCTAACTTAAGAGATGAGGAAAAAATTTAATAAGTGACATGAACTTTTAATTAACACGAAGAAGTATAAAATACCTGTTTTAAACATATCAAAAAGTGTTATCAAAAACAAAAGACAATCTATTCAAAGAATTTCATAGCAATATTATATGTAATTATAAAATGACTGAAAGATAGTCTAAATATCTACCAAAAAGAGAATGATAAAATAACATGATAAATATATGTAGTGAATATCTGATAAATTTATTTAATTAACATAGAAGAGAAAACAAATGAAAAAGAATGGACAAATGAAAAATCTTTATGGGGAATTGAGAAAAATAATGAACATTTTTATAAATCATTCTACAGTGAAAATAATTCATTTAGATATAATTATTTATTAGATAAGTTTAATTGATTATGCTGATAATTTAATTAAAAATATGTCTATATATATATACTCTATTCATATATAAAAGTGATACTTAAAGTAATTCAAATTTTTAAGTACAGAATATACTTTCAACATTCATAAGATCACTGAATTTCAGGATTAGAAGATACTTCAGTTGCTCTCTAATCACCTATCCCATACTTAAATAGAATTCTCACTACCTCATATTCCAGAAGTGATCATCTATACTCATCTCCAAGAAGAAGGAAAACGCACCCCTCCATAGTCAATACATTCCACATTTAGATAGCTATAACTCTAAGTTTTTGCTTACATCAATACTAAATTTGTTTGTTTCTATTGGTCCTGTCTTCTAATGTCAAACTGTCCATATCATTTTTGTCATTACTCTGAAATAGTATCTTACATTCTAGGTTACATACTTTTCAAAAATGAGACAGTATAGAAAATAACTCAATATTTATCTCTTCTGTAAAATGATCAGGGAAGAAAATGAAAAATGCAATATCTTTTCCAAGAAAACTCCAAAAGAGGTCACAAAAAATCAGACATAATCAAAAAATGACTGAACAACAACAGCAGCAGTAGCCACAACAACAGCTACTACTACTATTACCACTACTACCACTATTACTACCACTACTACTACTACCACTACTATAACTATTACTACTACAACTATTCCTACTACTACTACTACTACTACCACCACCACCACCACCACCACCACTACTACCACCACCACTACTACCACCACTACCACTACTACTATCACTATTATTACTACTACCACTACTACAACTATTACTACTACAACTATTCCTACTACTACTACTACCACCACCACCACCATTACTACTACCACTACTACTACTATTACTACTACTACTACTACTACTACTACTACTACTACCACTACTACCCTACTACCACTATTACTACTATTACTATCACTACTACCACTATTACTACTACTACTACTATCACCACCAATACCATCATCACTACTACCACCATCACCATTTTTCACTTTCAAGTATATGATCAGTTTACTGAATAGACAAGTTCTTCAGTTGCTCAAGTTGCTCTTCTTTCTCTTTTACTATGTCCCATACTGCTCTACAAAAGGGGTTCTTAACTTTGTAGGTACTACTTTTGGCAAACTGGTGAAATCCATGAACCCTTCTCAAAAGAATGTTTTTAAATGCTTGAGGCAAATAAGCAATGCAATGAATAAAAGGCTGGATTTGGAATCAGGAAGACATGAGTTCAAATCCTGCCACACAACTTACTAGTTGTGTGATCCTGGCTAAGTCATTTAACCTCTCCTTCAGTTTCTTCATCTATAAATTAAGACTAGTAATAGTATGTACTTCCCAGGGTTTTCATGAAGATCAAATGAGATAAAATGTGTATAGTGGCTTGCAAATCTTGAAGCATTATAGAAATGCTAGGTAGCTACTATTAGATGCATAAAATAAAATATACAAGACTACAAAGACAACAAATTATATTGAAATATAGTTATCAGTGTTTTTAAAAATCCGTTCACAGACACCAGGCAAAGAACTTCTGCCTCCCTTTTTTTATGTGATAGGGATGAGTGGGACTATTATTAGCCTTGGTAGAAGTAATAATAACATTTATATAGCACTTGAAAGCTTGCAAAGTATTTTCCATATGTTATCTCACTTGATCTGGATGAAAGCCAGAGGAAAGTGCACTTGAAATCTCTAAAGGAGCAAGATATAGGGAGGATGGAGAAAGACCATTTTCCTGCCAGAAAGAGTTTTCCCTATATGTCCCAATAGACTCTTTGACTGTGGAATTTAAGGTATGTCTTTTACAAGCCGAATATAAATCAATGTCAATTTTATGGCCAAATTTGTAGAGTAGCAAAAATCAGTCTTAATCTTGTGATATACCTTCCTATTAGAGAATAATTGCAACTGACAAAAATTGTTTGATAGATTGACCAAAACACTGATGTGACCAGAGGATGGGTAAATAGAAAACTCCAATTAAAATTTTACACACACACACACACACACACACACACACACACACACAGAGTTGTGAAATCATGAGGGATCAAAATAAACAATCCATTATTCCCCCAAATCATACTTTGCCCCCATAAGAAAATAAAATTCTTTGCACGTTCTTTCTTTTCCTTATCTTTTTATTGCATCCCATTCTCTTCCAAGATAATTCCTCAGTTATAAAATGAGGATAGTAATATCATAACTGCTTTCCTCAATTTGTAAGGGCTATTTCAAGAACTTTTCATTCTCCAACCTTCATTTTATCTACATTGCTTAAAATAGCCCATAAATTGTCACAGACTGGGAATGTTGAATGTTCTAATCTATCTGGAAGAAGATATAACATGTAATGTTAATATACATTATTGGCAGCTTTCCAAAGATTCAATTTCCTGTCTTTTGAAAATAAATTATGCATTATATTTACCTGATGGCTTCATGAGAATGTCATGGGGACTACTGTCCCACAAATTAAATAAGCCTTCTAGAATTTTACCCTTTCATGTTTCCACTAGAATCATGTGGATCCTGATGTATCCATTATCTGAGAAAAGGTGATGAATAACTCACTTCTTTTGCTTGCAAGTTCCTATCTCACCAAATATCTTGAAATAATGTTAGCATAGCAAGTCCTAAATAAGGAAATCCACCATAATACATTGGAAATGATAAAGATAATACCCTTATGCAACTGTGTAACTTTAGCTACAGAAAAAAAGGAAAAAAAAACAAGCCTAAACATTCTCTTGATATTGTCTTACCAAGATGATTTGTGGTATGGTAAGAAATAATACTGGATTTTACCAATCAGAAAACTGGTTTCAAATCATAACTTCACTATTTACTGAATACATTAAATGTGCACTTGCTTTCCTATGTTCTGGTTTCCTGAAATACAAAATGAAAGGTTAAGATTAGATGAACTTAAAGTACCCTTCTAGTTTTAAATCTAGGAACCTCTGATCTCCCCATTATGAATATTTATATTAATTATATGCTAAGGTCCCCATTTGGTTCACTTATAGGACAATTATATATATATATATATATATATATATATATATGTGTGTGTGTGTGTGTATGATATATATGTATATTTAACTTATATGTACTTAAATTATATATTTTCCATGTCTTATAAATTTCTATTTCTCGTATTTTTGTTATAAAATTATCTTTCACTTGACCTCTTTTGCCCCTTATTTCACTTACAGAAGCTCCTTTCTAAAATTATCAACACTTAAAAGGGGAAAAAAACCTCTAAGTAAGAGTACATCAAACAAGCCAGCATTTATTAAGCATCTTCCATGTACCAGGCACTGTGCTATACCCTGAGGACCCAGAGACAAAAATACAATTATCTCAAGAGCCAAACTATATGTGAAATAAATACAAAAATATTTGCAAGAAGGAAAAAGTAGCTAGGTGTGTCAGGAAATGCCATTGGTGGCTTGGGAGGTGTTATGAAGAAAACTACAGATTTCAAAATATAAGGAGTAGATACATTACATGTATAGAGGACAGCCTGTGAAGAGAGAGAAGGCCAGTTTGGCCAGAACATATTGTATGAGGGGAAGAAATGTATCATAAGGTTGGAAGTATAGAAAGTCAGATTGTGTAGAACTGCATAACACTAACAAAGGATAATTGTCCAGCCATCTAACTTAACTTTTGTGTTTTTTGTTTCTTTTTTAACAGGGGGAAAGGGGAGGGTTAGAATGATTCAAGTTCTTTATCTTTTATAAAAGCTCATAGTAATTTTTGGAAGGATGGTATTTGTAGTTCTAATAAGGTGTTTTATCACCATCCTATCATGGGTATGTTCCCCTTTTAGGAAATAAAAAGAATGAAGATTATTTTGAAAGGAGAAATTAGTCAAAAGAATAATGAACTTCTAGCTCTTTCAAACAATACTTTTAAAATTTTTATAATAGTTTTTTTTTCAAAATAGTGCAAAGATAGTTTTCAAAACCTTGTGTTCCATATTTTTCTCCTTCCCTCCCTCCCTCCTCCTCCCCTAGATAGCAAGTAATCTAATATAGATTAAACATGTCCATTTCTTCTAACTATATTCCTGAATTTATCATGCTGCACAAGAAAAACCAGGTCGAAAAGG